>VWYP01017973.1:250172-262275 GCA_013400435.1 Pycnonotus jocosus | reverse complement strand
GGTATCTCCCTCCATAACCCCAATGGCAGCAGGCAGCCAGTGCTCTGCCAGGAGCACCATTATCGGTCCCAGCTCAGCAGGATCCTGTAGGGTGAGATGCTGAGTCCTGCCCCAGAAAAGGGATAACCTAGATGAGAGATGGATCCCATTGGAGAGCCCACCAACATACCAAGCAGAGACCCCAGCGAGCCACACTCCGAGAGGAACAATTTTAATGGGCATGAGTCTGGTGTGTAGGCATGCTCACTGAACTCCTACATCACCCAAAAATACACATTGAACAAAATAACAAAAATAGATTTTTTTTTTCCAGCTGCCTGAGGGTGGGGTGGGGGCAGAGTCATTCTGTCTTCTCTGGGGAAGGGCCCTCATGGTGACCACCAGCAAGGGCTGAAAATTTGGCCTTTCCCACCCATCATCTCTGGCCTCAGGACATGGGAGTGGACATCCAAAGGCACTGGGGACCCTGTCCCTGCCCCTTCCATTTTTTACAGCCCCCACTGCCCAAGTAAGAATCCCTCTCTCCCTCCTTCCCTCCTGCCCCAAGGATGCCAAGCCGGTCAGGATGGAGTGGGTGGGAAAACTGGGGAGGTGGCCAACAGAGGTGGGGGTTGCCAGCCCCACTGTGGGTCCCTGGGCTCCCTGTGGTGCTACAGGGAAAGCGCAGTAGCAAAGCAGATGATGTGGTCCTTCTTGTGGCCGTCCTTGGCGTGGGGAGCTCTAGCACAGCACACCCTGCACGGGTCTCAGCTGCTGCTGGGCTGCAGCTTGGCACTGTCAGAGCTGCTCTGGGAGTCAGGAGACTTCCTCGCCTGCAGCACCATGGTCCAGTACCAGAGGAAGATGAGGAAACCTGGCAGAGGGGAGAGGAAGCATGGGTGAGCCCCCTTGAGGGACAAACAGCAGCTGAGAGCAAGCCACCCAGCCTGCCAGAGCTCCTCTTGCACACCCATCACCACCCCCCCAACACCCTGTGAAAATCCTGGCACCCTTTAGGGGAGTCACAGGCTCACCTTGGAGGGAGTTGATGATGGTGAAGATGTAGATGGAGACAAGGCAGAACACACCAGAGGTGAAGGAGAAGAAGATCAGTGCCCAGGGGATGCCCAGCAGGATGCTCAGCCCAAAGAGGGCCAGCACATGCTTGAGCTTGTGACCTTTCTTGTTCTGCCGGAGGATCTCCCGTACCATGGCCCCCAGCATGACTGAGTTAAAGAGGAACACCAGGCTGAAGAAACCCAGGTTCACGGTGTTATGGATCAGGGGGTTCGTGATCCAGCATCTGGAGGGAGGAGAAAGAGCAGAGGGTTACACTGCGTCCTCCCACAGGGTCAGGAGGGAGAAGCATAGCAGGGTGGTGCCAGCTCAGTGCTCACAGTGGGGGTTTCCCCTGGCACAAAACCCCAGAAAAGCCCCAGGCCATGGTGAAGGTTCAGCCAGCTGATTTTACCTACAACCAGAGACCAGGCAACCCATCTGCCATGACTTACATGGTTGCATTGGTGGATCTGCCATCAGTGGATTCATAGATGGGAATGGAGAAGGGGCCGTAGTTCTCCCAGCTGGCCAGCAAGATCATCATCACGCAGAAGAAGGGCAATCCTGGGTGGAAAGAGCACAGTGAAGTGGCTGCCCTACTCCCTGGCCCTTGGACTTTCTGGAAGGTCTTGTTGCCCCTTTCTCCCTGCACAGAGCACAAGCCAACATCCTCCCTCCCACAGGGAAACCAAGGATGGAATGAACACACAACAAGGGCACCTGGCATAAGGCCAGCCTGGGAGGGAGCAGTGCTGTGCTGACCCCAGCTGGGGATCTCGCAGGGATGTGGAGCTTTAGGCCATAAAAGATCATAAGATCCTCCTGCCATGCCCTCCAGCCCAGAGCATGGCAGAGAAGCATGGGCACTTCCTGCATCCAGCCCATCTCTCTGGGCTCTCCTGGATGTTTCTTTCGGAAAGAAATGATCCTATTATTATTTAAACATCCCAAATGGTGGCTCTCACAGGTCTCCATTGCTGAGTGATCCCCCAGGATGACCCACCCTTGCTTTAGCACCAGCTTCTGCTCTCAGCCTTCAAGTCTCCTTCTCCACCAATGCTCTTGACAGACAGCAGCTCTCCCACAGCTGTGTCTCCATCCCCATCCAGGCCTCGTATCCAGTGGGAAAAACCCACCCTTTTGCCCCTCCACCCTGTGCCCTCAGGGTGTCTCTGCGGGCCCCATGCTCACCCCAGCCAGCCAGGCAGAGCTTGAGCAGGAAGTGGTCATGGTAGGCATTGAAGACTTCGATCACAAGCCGGTAGAGGTTGTAACCCTCAATGCCCATCCAGGTGAGGCAGCTCAGGAGTGAAAAGTGCAGAAACAACCCCCCAGCTCTGCAGATAACCTCGCTGTTGCTGGCAGCAAAGTGCTCGGAGAGGAGGAAGGTGACATCCAGGAGGAAGATGGCAGCCAGCAGGTTCATGTGGATGTGCATGCTCGTGATCTGGTCTCGCTGTTTGCTTCTGGAGAATCAAAGGGAGCAGAATTCATCACCATGCCTGGCCAGCACCAATGGTGCCCACAACACCCCACAGCCCTGCAGGGGGCAACTTGAAGAGCAAGGACACTCTTTGGTAGTGCCAGGGACTAAGACCAACCCCACAGGTGGGACCGTCCACGCCACTTGCAAATCCAGCCCCCTGCAGCTGAACCTGCATTGGAGATGCTCAGAGGGTTGAAGCACTTTTCCTATGGAGCTGGGTTTGTGCAGCCTGGAGAAGGCTCCAGGGAGACCTAAAAGCACCTTCCAGGTGCCTCCTGTCCAGGCCACCAACTGCTTGGAGATCTTGTGCCCACCCAGGTGTTCATGGCCAGGGACAGGACACACGCAGGGAGTGTGGGGTGAACCATCAGACTGTACCTGAAGTAGAGGAAGAAAATGGTGCAAACGGATGCCAAAGCTGAGATCAGGCAGCCAACATAGGTTATGAAACTCAGGTAATTCCTGTGCACAGAGGTGATCTCTGGAGAGGATACCTGAGGAAGAGGAGGAATGCAAGATGGTGAGGAAAAGCACCTCTGGGAATTCTGTGAGGGATCTGAGGGAAGGCGCTACCCACCATGAGCACAGCAAAGTAGGTGAGGTGGTTGCACCTGCACTCTGTCTGGCTGCTCCCTGCCACTGTTGTACACCCATAGCTGTCCCAGCTCCCAGAACTGGCTGTGCAAGAGAAAGGGAGAACGTCTGGTGAGCAGCAGGAGCATCTGCCAGGGGCTAAAGGATCTTCCATGGAAAGAGGGAGAACAAGAGTGGGGGGTCCCAGCTTGTTCCAGGCCAAGCACACATACTCAAATAGACCCCTCAGCATAAGAACTCATCCCCAGGGAAGGGGAAAGCTCTTAGGTTAGCTATGGAGGGGAAAAAACTGACATCAGCCCTGTGGGAATGGCTTGTGGAGATGGAGCAAGGAAGGGAGGTGCAGAGCAACCTTCACCCTGCTGGTGGGGCTGTGGTACCTTGGAAAAAGGGCCTGACTTCACACCCAGGGGCAGGGGCACTCACCAGCAGTGTCCTCCTGCCAGAAGACGCACAGTGGGGTTATGTTCCTCTGCAATGACAAAACCACAGGCCCTGGTCAGGGTGCAGCTGTGGGTTTGCTGCCTGCCCAGCACTTCTGATAGGGGACAACACGGGGCAGGAGACAAGATGGTCTCAGGAGACAAACTATGGATAAACCAGACTCCCCCTATGATAGGAGTGAGCTGCAGGCAGAGACCGTTCTGTTAACAACTGATGGGGCAGATACCTCCTTCCAGATCCTCTTTTCCAAACAAAGGGTTCAGCTTTGAGCAGCACCTGGCAGAGCCATGAATGAGCCAAGGACCTGCTAACACAGAGTGTACCCCAGCTCTGGTGACAGTGCTGGGTGTGACACATCTGCCATGAGGCATCTCCTGGAGAGGGGAAGGCAGTGCCACCACCAGTGCACACAGCGAAGCCATGATTGTGATACAGCCCCAGAGGGCGCAGCAGACCCCGCACAGGCAGGCCATGGGCATGGACCTGGGGGATTGTGACCACACCCTAAGCTGGCAAGGCCTGAGCCCTCCTTCCCCCTCCATTGCTGGTGGGATCACCAGGCTGTTTCCCCACCTACCAGCAGCTGCTCATGGAAGAAAGTGAGGACCACTGGCTCGGAGAGGTTGGCCACCACTGTGTCCACCAGGGAGATGCTGACTACCTTGTCACCCAGGACATGGCTGCTGTTTTCATCCTGTTGGAGGAGGCAGTGAAAGTGTGGGAAGGGAGAGCTGCCAGGTGTGAAGCAGAGGAGAGTGCCCAACAAGGTCCCATGACTTTACCCGTCCAGCTTTTAGCTCAGCTTTGAAGCATCTTCTCCCAGTGAGCATCAGCACCATGGTCTGGTGTCATCCCTGCAGCCCAGCACCATGGGACATCCCACCATGCCATTCACGTGGGCATTACCTGGAACATGGTCTGCCTGTTGATGTCCATGAGGAGCACCCTGTGCTCCACCACCTCCTCCTTCTCCTTCACCATCATGAATAGGCTGCTTGGCAGGTCCACTGTGAATCCCTGGACCTCTCCACTCTCCTGCAAAGAATGACTCATCAGGAAACAGGTTGAGAGGGAGTATGATGGGCCGAGAGCACTAGGGCAGACTTCCCAGGACCCACCTCTCTGTGGGAAGCAAAGGTCAGGTGCCGAGGAGCCTGACTGGGCTGCACCCTCAGGACAGTGGCATGCACAGTGGCCTCCCCAAAGGTCTGGTTCTGCCCTTCCAGCTCCACCTTGGCCAGCATCTTCTCCAGCTCCCCAAGTTTGCTGTTGGTGAAGGGGCACAGTGAGCTGGGTGCAGCGGGCATGCATTGGCAGCAGCAGGAATGGGGTGAGCTGGGAACTCACCGCCGGAGCCTCTGCTGCTCCGTGGCTCCCGTGGCAGGTGCCAGGGGCTGGGCAATGAGGTTGTCCAAGGCGGCGAGCTGCTTCTTCACATCCTGCTGCCAGACAGGCTTGCTCTCTGGAGAGGGTGGTGGAAAGGAAATGCTATGAAATGCATGGGCAGAACTGGCTTCCTCATGCCCCAAACTAACTGGCAGAGCCCTGGTGGGAGCAGAAAGGAGAGGGCTTCAAGGTGACCCCAAGCCAGGAAAGATGATAGTGACCCCAGCCCACAGGGCTTTCCTGCCACCCAGAGCTCAGCTCCCACTGAGGCCTTGGGGACCTCATGGTGGAGACTGGACCCTGAGAAACCACTGCAACTACCTCAATTTTCTGGGATTTTAGGCAGCATTTTGAAAATCTCCACCTTTATGGATGCTGGGTACCAGGCCCATGCTTTGGGCTGCTTCAAGAAAACCTACATCCCCTTCAATCACCCTTCATCTACCTTCATATCACCAGGCTAAACCATACACTGGGAAACCAGTGCTCTGATGATGACTAGGGAACAGGCCGGGGGGTATAAAACAACCCTTTAACTTCCTTAAAATAACACTAAATTGCATTTACCATGGAAGACGTATTCATCTTTAGCATCCAGGGAGGTGTTCTTCCCGCCCTTTATGACATAGGACACATTGAAGATGTAGGCTCGGGTTCTCTCAGTCTTCTGACTTTCCTGTCCCAAGGGGATGCTGCTGGATGTGTCCACACCCAGGAGGATGCTCTGCTTCCCGTAGGCCAGGAGCAGGGTCCTGTTGGACTCAAACCAGTACACGCAGAAGCGGTACCTGCCCAAGGCAGAGGGCAGGCTGTATTTGTAGTAAGATTTTGTCTGGTTTGGTAAAAAGGGCTTTTTTATTATCAGTGCCTGGGCTGTGTTCTCAATGGAGATAATGGCAGGGCCGTCCTCGTAGATGACAGAGCTCTCCTGGGTCTGGTTCCGGTCACCACAGAAGCGGAAATCCTCCTCCCTGTGGCCATTGGCTCCCATTCCTGCATTGCACGAGCACACAGGGACAGCAGATCAGCTGGAGGGACACCCAGCCCCGGCAGGGACAGAAGATCAGCTGGAGGGACAGCCAGCCCCGGGAAACACTGCAGCCCTGCAGCAGCTGTCACACGTGGCATGCCAGGCTCTCCACCCCAGTTCTCCCAACCCTGTCCCACAAGCTGTGTGACACCAGCCATGTCACCAGGGTCACAGACACGCTGCAAGGATCTGCCAGGGCCCCTCGGGCAACAGGACCTCCTGTCTTTCACCGTCTCCCATGTGCCTAGGCCCCAACGCCTCTGAGCCTGTCCGCTTTAAACCTAGCCGCCCCTGAAAGCCGGGTAACCGGAGGCTCCAGGGCCCATGAGGTTGGCCGCCCTAACCCTAGCCACCCCCGAGAGCCCAGTAACCCTAGGCCCCAGCACCCCTGAGTCTGGCTGCTTTAAACCTAGCCGAAACCCGAAAGCCCAGTAACCCTAGGCCCCAGCGCCCCTGAGCCTGGCCCTGCTAACTCTAGCCACCCCCGAGGGCCCAGTAACCCTAGGCCCCAGTGCCCCTAAGCCTGGGTGCCCTTACCCAGCTGATCCCAAGCGCTCAGTAACCCTAGATCCCGGCGCCCCTGAGCCTGTCCACTTTAAACCTAGCTGCCCCCAAGAGCCCAGTAACTCGAGGCTCCGGGGCCCCTGAGCCTGGCCGCCCTAACCCTAGCCACCACCCACATCAGCAGACACTGAAAGAGGACATTTCCATTCCCAGAAGGGATGGATGGAGACAATCTCCTTTCCCTGGAAAGGGCACATTCTGCCCAAGAGACCTAGCAGAGGGCCATCATCCTAGGAGATGTTTTACTTCTGTGGAAGCCTTGGTTGCTTACATCTCACAGTGCCCCCAAGCCCATGTTTTGGGGCTGCCAGTTACTCCCAGCAGCCCAAACCCAGTTCACCATCCCAGAGCAGGACAGTCTACCTTGGAGGGGAGAGAGAAGGAGCAGGAAAAGGACCTTCATCCCAGGCAGCTCTCTACTTTGCCTTGGCCTTCAAGGAGACAGCAGAGCCTGAAAGGGGACAATGAGAAGGGGCAGCATGAGTGTTTGAGCATCCTCCATGCTATGAGGGCAGGGATGGAGAGCAAAGGCTGTGCAGGTGGACATCAGCCAGTGACACGGCCAGCTCCCTGTTGCTTCTGCCTCCAGGAGGACCCAGGACAACTGGGCATCCAAGCTGGCTGCAGGCTGGAAGGATGGAAGAGGCTGGAAGCCCCTGAGCTTTTATCATGGAGAAGGTGCCCCACCATTCCAGCACAGGCTCCAATCAGCAACGAATCTTCATAGGAGGGGTCCCCTCTTCCGCTCTCAGCTCCACATCTCAGTTAACACCCTGACTTGTTATCATAAATGATAGGAACAGAAGGAAGCCGTGGTTTCCTAATTCACCAGCCCTAAAATTATTTTCTCGGATGGTTTCAGCTCCTGCAAATTAGCTGAGGAGCTGAGCACATTGCAAACCACTCCATCATTTCAGCTTGCAGAAACAGGCTCTCCCAGGCACATCTGACAATGCCAGCACAGCAGCCACACCTGCCCAAATTTGCTGTTCACAACCTGCACATCCCCTTTGCCCATCCCTTCATCTGGCACTCGTTCCACCACCCTTTTCTTTATCTTTGCACAAGGATAGGGCTTCTGTGACCTACACCCAGGCCAGCACTGAGCACCCTCAAGTGCTGCCACACCCCTGCACTCACCCAGCCACAGCCTTCACACATACAGCCTTTTTCGTTGTGTTCTCTGCCTGTCCCAGGCCACAAACTGCATCTCCAGCTCTGCTGGGATTCATGAGTGTCACCTCCTCCTCACCCTGCTGTCACTTCAACCATGGGACACACCCTGCCAGGGTCTGGCAACAAGCAGAAGCCCCCTCAAGGCGGGACAGCGTTGGTGGGGGCTGCCAGAGCAGCTGACGCAGCCCAACACTTGTCAATACCCAAAGTGAAGCCAGCACCGTTTGCCACTGCTGCTCCCCACTCCTGCACTGCTCTCAAACACCCCCTCAAAACCCTTCAAGCGGTCCAATCCTGTTTTGTTTGCTGTGAGTAGGTGCCAGGGCACCAACCAGCATCACCTGCAAAGGCTTACAAGCTCTCCCAGATGCTCCAGGGTCATCAGATGCTTAAAAACTCATTAACAGATTTCTTCCCACCAGCACAGGCTTTGTCTGGAAGTTTCTTTAGGCAGCACAGATCCTGCACGGGTGTGGAGCCCACTCCCCATCCTCCCCCATCTGTTTCTTGTAGCAATTTATCATCTGCAGATGGGGGCTTTGGGTTGTTAATTAACCTGCTGCAGTGGCTGTAACTAAGTGACACTAATGAGGTCTCCCAGTGCGAGGTGGGAGGGCATGGCACAGGCATGAGCTGGCAGGAGTAAATGGATTTGGATGGGGCTGGCATCCCACTGCCTTGCCACACACTTAAGAATCACGCATATGTATCCAAAAAATACGGACCTGGGGTGGCAAAATGCTGGTGGTGAAGGGAAACACCTGGGTCTCTTAAAAGGAATGGAGCTTCATGTGAATGCCAACCACGCTGAGGCAGCACAGAGCTGGCACGCCAAGAAAACATCGCCTCTAGATGGGGAATGCTAAATCCTAATGAGGCTTTGGCCCATCCCACTATGCTGACACCTTGAAGGTTTTATTGGAATGGTTGGAGAGGATCAGCCCCTTTCAGCCCTTACTCAGCTGGGACCAGAAATCCCTGTGGGAAAGAGGGTGGGGGAGCCGGTATTTCCCCTCTGAGCCCTGCATGGTCCTGCTCGCCCTGACTCTGATTGCCGTTTCCTGAGCCGAACAATAGCAAGAGAAAATCCCCTGAAAATGGTTTTGCAGTGAGAAACCACGGCTTCCATCCATACTGGCAATAAACACAGCAAAGGTAGCCGGATGTGCTGAGTTCTTGTCAAGGCTGAGTCCTGCCTCATCATCTTCCCATACCCGGATGGCAGTGGGCAAAAATTCCTGGCTTGGCCTCAAAATCAAGCAGATTATGTACAAAGAGGGGGAAGACACTCTGCCAGGGCTGCACAGCTTGGGGCAGGCTCCCTTACCAGCAGAGAGGGAGGCTTATTCCCAGGCACCAGTTCTCATCCTCCCATCACCATTAACATACTGGTCTTGGAAAGAAAAGCCAAAGCATTATATTGAGGTCTCTAAACCTCAGGTGAATTGGGGGGAAAAAATTACTAAAAACCCACGAACAATAAACCCGGTGTTTACTACCACCTTGCTGCTTTCTGGGTGACTTGGCAGCAGGTATTTAAACCTCTGGAAGTGGCACGTGGCTTTTGGGTATAACGTTTTCCCCAAGGAGAATGTTCTATGATGACTCAAACACTGGAAACAGGGAGATCCAGGAGCTTTTATCTGTTTTCCTTCCAGGTCCGTTAGGAAACTGACGCTCTGTTCCTCGACATGTTAATGACTCAGAGGCTCGTCACCGCAGTGTGCTATTCAGGCAGGGACTCAGCAACATGATGAGGAAACTGTGGCACAGAGAGATAAGCCAGGACGGGCTCCCAGAGATCTAAAACAGATTTGCAAAACCAGCTCCTCATCGCAGGGACCAAAGACAATGTGCCCTGGGCCTGGAGCTGTCCGAGGATGTGAGGACCCCATCGGGGTCCCCCTGCAAAGGGATGCCCCAGTGTCAGTTTCTGAGTGCTTCACAAAGTGCTCTTGTCCTTGGCCAGTGGTGCGTGTCTGCAGGGGCCAGGCACACGTTATTCATGGCATTGGCCCGTGATTCCCGGCAAAGGTGGGCGGCCGGGCCCCCGGGAGCGTTTGCTAACACCCAAGGAGTCGAGGGCAGCTGCACTGTGCCAGCAGCCTGGCAGTGCCAAGCTTTTCCCAGGCCATGGCACTGCACAGAACACCCAGCACCTTCAGGATGAGTCCTGCCAACAGGATGAAACCAGATCTGATTGTGATTCCCATGGGAGCGGCACAGCTCCCTGCCAGATCTGTTCTGTTTTTTGCCAGCCACTGGCAGCCATCCCTTCCCTCAAAGGCATGAGGAGAAGCAAGGGGAGGCTGGCACAGGCATTGCCAGTGCCTGGGGCTCCTGAGACTGGAGCATTTGCTTAGGGCTGGGTCTTGACACTCAAAACTTTTTTTAAAATTTCCATTTCCTAGAGAACACCACGAACAGAAATATCACAGTGAACTAACCCAGCACTTCCTCCAGTGCCAAGGCAACACAGCACCTGGTGTGGTGGCACGCGAAGGCTTGCAGCTTCAGCAGCAGCCACACACACTCTGCAGAGGACCAGGTACACCTGCACTGGACTGAGGCTGATGTGACACAGTAACAAAGTAGTGCAAGGACATCTCTGGCCACACAAGGTACAGACAGTTTTCCTTGCCACGCACTCGCACCACACAGTCTTCTTTGAGAGCAACCCATTTCTATTCCTGCTCATCTCCCTTCCAAACCACTCCGTTGGGTTTCAAGTGGCTCCCAAAACACCCTGTCCACTCCCAGGTCTTATCCCCCTCCACATCAGCAAGGCCCACAGTGCCTGCCTGTGCTGCAGACGCCAGGGAAGGGAGGTGCAGTGCAAAGTAGCTCAGGACCACCCCAAATCAGGCTCCCGGGTATTTGGCACAGAAAGCAAGGTGCTGGAGCCTAGTGAGGGCAAAGTCTGCAGAACCCAAGAAGCCAGGTAAGAGGCTGTGGGGCTCCCGGATTCCTGCCAAACCCCAGCTGTGGGATGAGCTGATGGGAAAGGAGTTGGTGAGTCCAAGCGCCCGTGAAAAACAGGCGCCAGCAGGCTGTGCCCAGCTGGTCCCGTGCAGACATTGGCACGCTGGGAGGGACCCAGCCTGCTGTCTGTAAACCACACAGCTCTGACCCTGCACCCACGGGTGCCGCTGCAAGGTGCAGGGATGGCCAATCCCAGGGATCCCCGTTCAGGCAACACACAGTTGCTTGCAAACCTGTTACTCTGTGAATAGCAGCCCCCAAGCTGCAGGATTAAGAGCTGGACTGCGACCAAGTCTGCAGCATTTTCAGTCCTTGGCTTAATTCACATGGGAGCTGCGAGCCCAGCAAGGGACACGGCAAACCCCACTGTGGCTGCAGTCCCAGGCTCAAAGAATTTGCCCCCACCCCCGTCTCTGAAACACTCCTGGNGGTGGGGGGGAGGGAGGGGGGTTACTGCAGCCCTCAGACCATGAAATGAGCTTTGGCTCTCTTCCCTCCACAACAGCCATTCGGACTTGCTGCCAGGAGGTTATTCCAGGAGACTTCATTTCGATTCTCCAGCTGGTCTCACTGAGCTTTGCTGGTCTCTCTGGAGGCACAGCACAGACCGTGGATAGAGACCACCCCAAGCATCCTACATCCCATATCCCGCAGTGACATGCCGGGACCGGCAGCAGCAAACTGGGATGTTGCAGGAGGAATCCCCCCAAAAGGCATTTTAGGGAAGGGAGATCACCCTGTCGAGACATGCCGGCGATCCCACGGGATGCTGCACCCACTGCCGGGAGGGGGAAAGGAAGGAATGGGGTGTGCTGGGGCTCCCATAAAGTGGGAAGCAGTGGCCACACACGGGACCGAAGGCCGGGGCTTCGTGGAGCTCAGCTCTGCCGCTGGCAGCAGCCCGGAACAGCCTGGTCCCGGGCAGCTCAGGGGGCTTTGTGGCTCCATATCCCAGTAATCCAGCCTGGCTCCGAGGCAGGAGAGTTGCGAGCCTCATGGAGCAGGGATGAAGGCTGTTTTCACAGATAAATGGCACCATGGCCACGAGCAGAGTCCCCGGGTCCTACCCAGCCGGACGCATCACACCCACCGTTGAGCCCCCAACCCACCGGAGCGGGGTGCCGCTCAGACCCCCCCATAGAGACCCCCTCCCCTCCATCCATCTATCCATCCATCCAGGCTCCTCCCTGCCCGAGCAAGCTGGGGCGCTGCCCGGTGCCACCATCCGTGCGGAGCCCCGGTGCCCCCCAGCCCCGCTGGGCTCCCCCAGCCCCGCCTGACGCCCACCCCAGTGCCCACCCTGTTCATTCCCCTCCGCCACTCTGCCCGCGCCCGGAGCGCCGCAGCATCCCCTCGGCTCCCGGTGCCGGGCAAACGCCCCTCAAGGCGGTCTCTGGGACCCC
>VWYP01017973.1:170239-236442 GCA_013400435.1 Pycnonotus jocosus | reverse complement strand
GGATGGGGATGGGGGAATGGGGGGATTTTGCCCTCAGAGGGAGCGCTGCCCCTGGCCTCTCTCCAGACAGCGGGCGATCCCCAAGGTGCTGTCCCAGGCGGATTCCCCTGGGTGCTGGGCTTTGGGGACCAGGGTGTCGCTGGCATGGAGGAACATCCCCATGGATGGCCCTATTCTGTTTCCTGGGTTACTACCTTCTAGCTGAGACTTCTCCACCTGGGAAAGGAACCTGGGCCCCACCTGGTCTCATCGGTCGGGGCTGGGGGAACCAGCAGGGACCAGGCTGAGTGAGGCCGAGCTCGTGGTAGGGCTGGAGACGGGCTGGGTTACACCGGGGGGTGCGAGGTTGGAAGCCGGGGTCCCTCTGGCACCCGGTGTCAGCTCAAACACCCCACACCGGAGCTGGCCCGGCCATTGCCACCGAACCCAGCCGCTGCCACCGGGGCCATGTTGCTGCCCAAGCGAGCAGCCCGGCAGGAAGGAGGGGCAGTGCGAGAGGTGGTGGAGACCTGTGGGCGAGGTCTGGTGTGGGTGTCCCCTCGGACACATGTTGGAGCTGGCGGCAGGGGACTGAGCAGCACATGTCTGTGCCACCGTGGCTCCACCGTGCTGGCAGGGGTTAACACCGGACTGTTCCACTCGGATGGTTCAGGCAGCGAAGGGAGGAGGAAGAGGAGGAGGAGGAGGAGGGGAAGGAGGAGGAGGAGGACGACAAGGAGGAGGGGGAGGAGGACGAGGAAGATGTCACCCGTCGATCTGTCATTCCTCTTTTCCAGCCAGCATGGGGGACACTGCTAGCACCAAGCTGGGCCGGTGCTGAGACAGGAAGGGTACGAGGAAGAGGATGGAGAGGGGGGGGCGAAGGTGAAGGCAGCCCCCCCCTCCCAAAATATCCCCTACCCTATCGAGCCATCGCCATGGCGACGAATTTTAACGACATCATCAAGCAGGGCTATGTGAGGATGAAGAGCAAGAAGCTGGGGGTGAGTGAGGATCTTGGGGAATGGGGAGATGTGGCGGGGGCACACCCATGGATTTGGGGTGCTGGTTTCCCAGTGAGGTGACATGGACAGGTGCCTCTTGTGGCAGCCTTTGCCCCTGTTTTGGGGTTGAATAAGCAGCCTTTTGGGGGCTTTGGTGGCAGAAGAGTGGGGGGTGGCAGGGACAGGCCACTTGTTGGTACCCAAATCAGCCAGCGGCCCCAGGGATCCAGCTCCTGCACTGGCCGAATCCTGCACCGAGAAACACCCGTTCACCTGTTCCAGGTCACCCAGGGTTTGGGAGATGTCTGTGAGCCTTCCCTTCCCCCCGTGCCTCAGTTTCCCTGCACACACAGTTCGGCATCGGGGATGCCCCACACCGGGAGGAGTTGGAGCTGCTGGATGCAAATTAGGGTGGTGTGGGAGTGCAGCATCCCTAGGTGGGGGGTCAGGGGGTTTGGTCGCCCACCTCCATGGTTTGGAGCCGGCAGCAACGAGCATTCTGGGTAATTTCATGCTAATTAGGGAGAACAAAGAGGGAGCGGGCTGGAGGGGAGGGGGGGACATGCTTGGGGACGGTGGCCCCACCACCTTCAGAGGCATGGGAGTAGGAGAGGGGACGGGCAAATGCCAGAACAGCGGTCCCCTTGGGAGCTTTGTCTGTGTTCATTAATTAAGCTCTGTAATTAGCACTGGCGGGTGGTGGGGGCAGATGATGGCAGCCCCGGCATATCCCAATCCCCAGCATCCCCTCCTGTCCCCAGGCCAGCAGGGTCAACAGAACCAGGCACGGGAACTGGGGCTGGGGACAGGGGGACGTGGGGCTGTGGTGGGGACAGGGACCGCCACCTGCACCGAGCAGCGGCCGCGCTCTCTGTCCGGCAGATCTACCGCCGGTGCTGGCTGGTCTTCCGCAAATCCTCCAGCAAAGGGCCCCAGCGCCTGGAGAAGTACCCGGATGAGAAGTCGGCGTGCCTGCGGGGGTGCCCCAAGGTGAGGGGGTGCGCTGGAGGGGTGCTGGGGTGCTTCCCGCTGCCTGGGACCCGTGCAAGAGCAGGTCCTTCCTTGCCTAAATTCTGTCACCCATGCGCTCCGGAGGGGGATTCAGCCGGGTCTGGGTGCAGCAGGTGACAGGGTCTAGGAGCAGCAGCTGGGGTCTGGGTGCAGCCCTCGGTGAGCCCCCAACTCCTTTGCAGGTCACCGAGATCAACAATGTCAAGTGCATCACGCGGCTGCCCAAGGAGACCAAGAGACAGGCGGTGGCCATCGTTTTTACCGACGACTCCGCCCGGACCTTCACCTGCGACTCAGGTACGGGGCAGCGCCCAGGGGAGCCAGGCTGGAGGTGCTAGGTGGGGCACCCCGGCGTGGCCAGGGTCGCCCAGGGGCTGCCGTGGTGCCTTGCAGAGCTGGAGGCGGAGGAGTGGTACAAGACGCTGTCGGTGGAGTGCCTGGGCGCCCGCCTGAACGACATCAGCCTGGGGGAGCCCGACCTGCTGGCGCCCGGTGTGCAGTGCGAGCAGACGGGTGAGCGCGGCGGCGGGTGCTCGCCCGGGGCTCCGCCTCGCTGCACCCCCCCGCAGATTATTTTATTTTCTATTTTTTTTTTTTTTCCCCTCTCCAGACCGGTTCAACGTGTTCCTCCTCCCCTGCCCCAACCTGGACGTTTATGGCGAGTGCAAGCTGCAGATCACCCACGAAAACATCTACCTCTGGGACAAACACAACCCCCGGGTGAAGCTGGTCTCCTGGCCCCTCTGCTCCCTGCGCCGCTACGGCCGCGACGCCACCCGCTTCACCTTTGAGGCTGGACGGTGAGATAGCACCCTGGCCAGGACAGGGATCACAGCTGGGTGCCTCCGTCCAGCTGGGTGCTCCAGGCAGTGGCACCGCTGGCATCACCACAGGGCAAGCCTGAGGCTGGGGTGATGGCTGTGGCTTGTACAGTGTGCCCATGGCAGGTGGGGCTTGGAGCTGGTTCTGGTCCCAGATCAACACCAAGAAGGGGATCGTGCCAGCTGCCATCTGGGGTGGGTTTTATCATCCCTGGCCTTGAAGACCTTGGTGACACTCTGTGCCCTGTCCCCACAGGATGTGTGATGCAGGAGAAGGTCTCTACACCTTCCAGACGCAGGAGGGTGAGCAGATCTACCAGCGCGTGCACAGCGCCACATTGGCCATCGCTGAGCAGCACAAGAGGGTCCTGCTGGAGATGGAGAAGAATGTCAGGGTGAGTGAGCTCCAGCCCATGCTGAGGGGGGACACAGCTGGGGGAGAGTCTGAGGGCACTTTGTCACCCTTCTCCCCCTGCATCCCCTGCAGCTGCTGAACAAGGGCACTGAGCACTTCTCCTACCCCTGCACTCCCACGACCATGCTGCCCCGCAGCGCCTACTGGCACCACATCACTGGCTCCCAGAACATGGCTGAGTCCTCCAGCTATGCTGGTGAGTATCCCCACCCCACTCTGAGGAGATGCTGCTCCTGCAGCCCCCAGAGCTTTCCCCACCAGGTGAGCCCACCCTGTTTTGTCCCCAGGGGAGGTGTATGCAGGTGCCCAGGCCAGCTCGGACACCGACCTCCTCAACAGGTTCATCTTGCTGAAGCCAAAGTCCTCCAAGAGCGACAAGCCTGAAAGCAGGGAGCCCACATCGTCCCCATGAGCTGGTGTGGGGGGACTGTGGCAGGGGTCCCCTTTTTCTTCTCCAAGGGGTGCCAAGGACACAGGCAGTCACCCTTCAGAATGTCCAGGAGCACGAGCTGGGGCACCTCGTTGCCAAGACCTTAGGAAGCAGGCACTGGCTCACGCCCTGGTCTGGTGTTAGTGGAGGTGATGGCTGGCTCAGCCTCAACTGACTTCAAATATATATTGAATATCCGTATTGTAAGAGATATTTCCTTCTCACATGAATGCAAATGTGGTGGCTGCTGAAGAGCCCTTGGGCAGATGCCCAGAGGTTTTTGACTCTTGGGGATCCAACTGGAAGATGGGGGGTGGGGGGGGCGGGTCAAGAAATTTGGAGTTTTCTGCGTGGCAGGAAGGCTGGAGCATCACTCTGCCATGGCCGCGGAGCAGCGTCGGAGGATGCAGCTGTGCCAGGCTGATGGTGCAGGGCCCCACCCCTCCATGAAGAGGCGGGTGCTCCTGAGGACACCCTGCCAGCCCTGAGCTGATTTTTGCACTTCTTCAAGCTATTTAAACACTCGCTGTAGAATTGAGATGTCTCAGGAGAAACTGGTTTTCCTTCCAGGGGCGTTGGCTGGGGTGAGCAGCCGGACAGAGCCGAGCTCCCTGGCTTCTCCCACCCCAACCCCCCTCACTCCTCCCACAGCTGTGTCCCCTTGCCATGCCCCTGGTTTATCTGCTGGTGGGCAACCATGGGACTGGTTTTGGCCAGTAGTATCTGTCTCTCAAGCAGCAGCTTTCTGGATATGAGAAGCCCCAGGGCAGAGAAACCCATGCTGATGGGGAGAGAGCCACATTCCTCTGTGCATTCCCATAGCCCTCACTCCCTCCTCACCCACTGGGGGTGGAACTGGGCTTTATGTGCTGAACTTAAAAGCAATTGATTTTTTCTAGTTCTCCTATTTATTGACCTCCTTTAGAAGGGCTATCTTTTTATTGCCGTGCAAACCTTGGTGTTTCTTTGGAGTCTTCTTTCTGTCTGGGTTGGATGCTTGGTGGTTTTATTTCTGCCCTTTAAAGCTCCAGGTCCATGTGTTGGGCACAGGGAGTGTAGTGTTGTGGGAATCTATGGTCTGTAAATACTGTTTCAGAGTGGTGTAGCTTGTGGCTGAGGGGACATGGGGACAGAGAAAGGCTGCTCCTCACAGCATGGCTGGGCACAGAGGGGCTCTGGACCCCAGCACCGCCCAGCAGTGTGTCCTCCCTGGGGTGAGAGGTGGAACTTGCTCTCTTTTCCTGGCTACACACCTCATCTGGAAAAGATTTAACATTTGTTACCAAAAATGTTTGGGTTTTCTGTTTTTTAAGGAGTTGCTCAATGAATAAACAACCCTTATCCACGTCCACCCTTCCTGTTTGTCTGTTCCATCCAAGCGCGCTCGGGAAGCGCAAGTGGGAGTAGTGCCTGCCAGAGAGAAAAATGCTGATGGGGAGAGATTTCCTGAGGTTCCTGGCAGCATGCTTGGCTCAGGGCTTTGTTCTGCCTCCAGCCATGGCCAGGACATTTCAAGTGAAGCCCTAAAACCACTGGGAGAGGAAGAAGGGTGGAGCGAGTTGCCACTCTCCATCAAACAACCCTGAGTGGAACAGGATGCCAGCAGCCAGTGCTGCCCCTCTACAACCATCACACCAACACTCACTTTGTGGCCTGCAAGAGCATTTCTGAGATTGATTTCTGTCACCCTCACCTCCAGCTGTCCGTGGCTCTGGGGATGTGCCAGGCCAGTGGTGGCTCCAAGTCCCCAGGTGAAGGAATTTCAAGGCACACCATCTCCCAGCTCTCCCAGAGCTGTGCCAGGTAAGCTCTTCATGCCATGACTGCCTGGCAGCACTGGCCTCAATGTAAGAGAGCCTCAAGGTAATGCCAGCCATACAGGGATCCCTCCAGGGATGGGGACATGGGGAGCCATGCTGCAGCCAGCTCTGCCATGGCAGGGAAATGGAAGCAGCAGCCTGGCTGCCGCAGCTTTTGCCTGGAAGGGAAGGCAGCGCTGGCATGGACTGCTCTCCCCAGCTCAGCATGACCCTTTCACCACCCCCTGAACCATCCCCATCCACACCAGGATGAGCACAGGGACACACAGGCCATCCCCTCCCTCCCAGCCCCCATGGTACAAGAGCTGCAGGTCTCTCCAGGAAAGTGTCACCAAGAAGCTCATCCCAGTCATGCTGGACAGTGATGGAGGGGAAGAGGAGGGGTGACAAAGGCTATTGCTTTCAGTCACTACTGGGAGGTCAGGACACGGGACCTGCACCAAACTCCAGCCCAGCACACACTGGGGGCTGTGGGCACAAAGAAAGGTATCAGCCAGGGGCCATTACTGACACGTCATGTGCCACCCAGCTCCTCAGAAAAGGGTTTTATACAGCACAGGGGTGGAGTCTGCTCCAGAGGATTCTGTAAGTACAGTTTTGCCTGCCTGGCCCAGCTGGGCTCCCCTGCAGTGCTGCCTTCTGCAGCATCTCGCCCAACCCAGCCTCGAACATCTGCTTTAAACACAGCACTGGATCAATGAACAACGGGCTGACTGCAGGAGGGGTGCTGCTCTCCTCAGGAGATAATGTCACAAGCAGCAATCAGCACCAGCGAGCAGTGTTCCCTCCAAAGCAGATCTCATTAAGTTAATGTCTATTGGAGAGAAGTAAATGATGTGGCATCTCCTCCAGCAGCCTCGGATGAGCTTTCAAGGATGACAGAAAAATTTGGGGTAAGGCTTTATTCAGCACAGTAAAGAATCGACATGTAAATAAGGTAGGGTTGTGTAACAAAGGTACACAGTTCCCAATCCCAAACACCACACGGCCAAAATCCAACACCAGAACCAAAACTCCAAGACCACTTGGAGAGAAAGCCTGTCCCAGCTAAGATGCTCAGTGACTGATTCCCTGTTTTACCCTATACATCACAATGGCTTTCCCTGGGAAGGAGGACCAGGGAAGAGGTGTCACCAACCAAGTGCTGGGCCAGGAAAGGCAGAGGGAGATGATGGGGAAGTAAAAGCCTCTCCGCAGATCTCAGCCAGGCATCACTCACAGCTCACAGTACTCTCTTGCAAGGGCTCCCTCAGTTGATAGTGAGGACATCACTCTGGATCTCATGGCTCAGCTGTGTCTGGAGATCACTCAGCTTCTTCTTGAGGCCAGACAGTGCAGACAGGACAATGGTTTCAGGGCGCAGGGAACCGCAGGACTCCACGTTGTAATAAAACCTGAGGTTACAAGGCAGGGGGTTAAGTCACCATCACCTCTGCAAGGAGGTGGAAACTCTGACTTCACATCATTCCAATCCATCCACACTCACAGCAGGGAGATCTGTCTGGAATCCCAACCATCACCATCATCGTTCACCTGCCAAGCAGGAAACAGCCATTGCTGCGCCTCTACAACCATCACACCAACACTCACAACTTCATGGGCTGCAAGAGCACTTCTGAGATTGATTTCTGTTCAGCAGCATGACCTGTGAGCCAGCAGCCCCAGGCCAGGGACTAAGGCTGGCTGAGGCACTTCTGCAGTGCAAATAACAGCAGCAATCAGAGCATGAGACACACACAGGTGAATGAATACCTTAAGCCAGGGTATTTCCCCCACAGGCCTCACACCTCACTAAGTGTACACCACCCTAGCTGACAACATGAATTCAGGAGAACTGTCTAGTATCTCCCAGAGGGGAAAACCTGCCACATCTGGGTATATCACCACTTAATGCCAGCTCCTGCCCTGCTTTTCAAGGAATGTCAGCTCCCTGGGCTGGTAATTCAGCACAGTGCAGACACTCAATGAGAGCCTACAAGATACACCCAGCCAGTCATCCCATCTTCCAGCTGCAGCATTGCATTCAGCTCCCCACCTCTCTGGCTTCCCGTTGGGGTCGTAGGGAGCCTGAGCATCCTCGTCGTCGATCTCCGAGTACTCACTCTTGGGCCTGGAATCAGAGAGCAGGAGAGGTTACACAGAGCTCCTGCTCCAGCCTGGCCCCACAGGGACCAGGCACTCAGTCTGGCCCCAGAGAGCAAGCATTGGGGCTCATGTCCAGCACACAACAGGGTGGTTATCAAACATCAAGTCACAAAAAAAAGTTCAGTCACACTTTGTGCTTTCTGGCTCCTCATTAATGTCACAGAGTCAGCAGCACTGGAAGGAGGGGATCAGCCCTGCTCTGCCCAAGCTCAGCAAGCCCTGTACTGTGGCTCCATCCACCTACACTGGTACAATCTGGCAGGTGCTTACAGTGAAGGGATGTTGATTCCTGAAGGAAATGTATTTATGGAGCCTGGGTGCTTTTATGGAGTAATGGACCTTGGGTTATCTTTTCTTTCTATTTCCCACTGGGCCAGGAAAACACTGGAGTACTCTAGTACTCAAGTCTGTTGAGCAGAGTTGGCATGGACCCAGCAGGAAAAAAATCTCCAGTACAAGAGAGACCAAATGCATCAGTGAGCTCCATCCTAATGTCCTGCACCTCCACTCCTCTCCCAAAATCACTGCAATACCTGATCATCAGTTGGGCAAACACATCTTTCTACCTGCTGCATCCCTTGGGTTTATAGAGCACCACACCAGAGAGACTGTGTGGAACCACTTAATCTGTGTAAAAAAAACCCAAAGCCTTGAGCTGTCTGAAAAGCCAGCACAGAAAATCCTGTACCCACCAAGGTCTCCTGCTGGCCTTCCTCTGCCCCAGCAATGCCCAGAAACACTGATCCCAGCACCCTGTAACCAGATGCCTGAAGTAAAACTGTATTTTTCAAACAAATCCTCTGCCTGTACAAACCACTGAGAGAGATGAAGTGTTAATTGAGGTGGGATTTCTTGTTACTTGCAGAACCACCCATGACCAAAACAGTGCAGAGGTTTCCATGACCCTGACAGCTGTTTGGAGAGTCCAGCTCCATGCCAGTGCTCTGCCAACAGCCTCAAAAAGCAACTAGAATGAAAAACTAAACTGAAAATCATAGCTAGCCTTGGACAGCAGAAGCCTCTGGCTCTGTATTGTCTTCACAGGGAGTCAGATGAACTTGAAAAGACAGACATATCGTCAAGAACTGGCAGCTCCAATATCAATCCTCTTTTGGGATTTTTCCAACTTTGACATATATTTTGCCTAGCACTTCTCAAAAGCTGTTTCCTGGTGCCCTGTCTGTTGTATGCCACACCAGGTTTCTGAGCCTGCCACTGATCAATGTTTACAGCAGGACATCCACCACCCTGCCCAATCCCTGCTCTCAGGGACTTGCCCTTGCAACCCAGCCTTCCTCTCTTTGTTCTCATAGCAACTTCTTTCACCTCACATGGATCTGTTCTTTCCTTAGACCTTACTACAAAATACTTGCACAAAATGGAAAAAAATGAGCAACAAGTGGTGAAAACCCACATGAAAGCAAGGCAAACCAGCAGTGATGGTATGTGAGAGAGGACAACAGATGACCACAACCCAGCCCACCTTGTGTGCAGCTGCAAACAAGTGACTGGCCTTGCTACCCAACCCCAGGAGCAGAGTCTACGCAACAGGATGGGGCAGGAGTGCTCCCTATCACTTACTGACCCAAATTATCCTCAGGGCTGAAGTGTAAGTTGTTGCCTGCTGGAAAACCTTTCCCAGCCCCTGCAGACAGACACCAGGACATACCACTCCTCTGGTTTGGGGTACACGGTGTGCCTCAGCGCGTTGTCGGGGTCATACTCAAAGGCCACGCCAGCCGTGGGGTTCCACTTGGCGTGCTCCTTGCCAAAGCCCTTCTTGGCGTAGGCTCGCAGCCGCAGCTCCTGCCCCTTCCGCAGCTTCACAATCAGGATGTCTGGAAAAGCACACACCCATGTGAGAAGGCTGCAGAGGAGAAATGAGGACCACACTGCACCAAAGGCAGGTTTTTGGTGCTCAGGAAGATGTCACCAGCATTCAGGGTTTGCTTGGATTCTTAGAGGGGCTCAGCTGTGTCCCCAGAACAGTTAAAAGGAGCTGCACAGGCCCCCAAGGAGCAGCCAACAACACATCATTTCACCTCCTTGCTGTCTCTAAGCTCTCACAAGCAGAGACAGAAGCATCCTTTGACACAGGACTTCAGTTCTGGGACAATCTGAGTGGCATTAAGACAAAATGCTACCCCACTCATGCAGTGACATCACCTGCTCAGAAGTGTCATATTTACAGCTGCCTTATGGTTGCACAGCTAGTAAAGGAAAAATGAGTTCAAAGAACATGAGAGAAAAGTAATTTCCTCCTACAGTTCTGATTCCCAGTTACCCACCACTCACCATCCTGCTCCACATAGTCATTGGGGTCGTTGTCTCTGCTCCGAGATGTCACCTGCAGCAGCCAAATGAAACCAAGCAAATTAGGGAGAAGATCAGCCTGGATGAGTGCTCCAGCACAGCACATCTGCTTGGTTCCCAAAGTCACTCCCACAACCGCTATAGATCACACACACAGCACTCAGAGTACCTCAGCCAAAGGCAAGTAGCAGAATGCAGGCTCCAGCTGGGCTTTACCCAGGCACACACTGTCACCAGGCAGATTGTGGTGACATCTGGATCTGTACTAGATCATTCTCTGAAAGTCCCTTTGCCTCTGTCCCACTTTGGCACCACCAACCCTCCCAAAGATGACTGCACAGGAGCTGTTTGGCAGCACTGTCCTGGCCCTGGCTCCTCACACTCTGCCACACTCACAGCCGAGAACCAGCAGGCCAGAGCCCTCAGGGCAGCCAAGGAGTTTGGGACTCAGGGTGCAGGATGAGGCCACACTTCAGACAGCATTAGACAGCAAGTGAAGGCCAACAGGGCAGAGACAAGGAGGGCACTGGCACATACACTGCTTCTGCAGATATTCTTGCTTTGCTCTCCCACTACAGTTTAGGTGAAGCTTTAGGCAATGTGAAACATGCTCAGAGTGTCTACATTCCATGTGTTTGCCCCCCTCCTAAGCAGGGATGCAGAGCGGGGTGGCACTGACCGGGATGACGCGGGGGTTGTTGGAGATGAGGTCGCGGGATGTCACATGCCGAGTCTGGTCCTCGTTGCAGCGAACGTCCAGCGTGAACTCCACAGAGCACTCGGGGCAGAACTCATCACACGTGCAGTCCTGGCACACACACGGGTTCTTTATGCAGGAAACTGCCAGAGCTTCCCATCAGATCAAACACCCACCACCCCCAAAATGATTCCCCACAGCATTTCATTTGACTCACCCTGGAATATTGCATCTTATCCACAATGTCGTCACTGGTGAGTGGGATGAGACCTGTGAGATGCAGGAAATCAGAGGAACATCTGCCCCTAACCCTCCTGCCAAGATAGGCAGAGAAACAGCACCTGACAAAGGTGCTTCAGCATCTCTGGACTGATTTTACCCACAACACGCCCTCATCTTCCTCTCCACCACAGCACTCACCCAGCCTGTGTGCAATGAATTCATCGTGGAGCACGGAGGAGTTGGCATCGATCTGGACCCAGTCAATGGCTGCAGAGGAGAGAAAGTCACAAACTGAGAAATACTCATTTGGGGAAAAGCCAGTTGTAAGGACACAGAGACCATTACAGAGTCTGCTGAGACACACTGAGGCAGCATCTGCAGGGCACAGTACTGGCTGAACACGGGTAAGGAGAGCCAAAAGCAGAGGGCAGGTGTGGGAGAACAGGAGGGGAAGTGATGGGAGCCACAGGGAGGGCAGCCCAACGGCCTGCGACCACAGGCAAGCAAAAGGTCTCACCTATGATGGGGACTTCTGCGATGAACACTCTTCGAATGGAATTTGCCACCCTGAGGGAAGGAAACACCCGCGTTTAGGCATGAGGGAGTGTGAGGCTGCGGGCCCGCACAGACGCTGGCCGAGGCTGCTGCGGGGCTTTGCCTCAGAGACCCTGCCCGGCCGCACCGGCAGCGCCCGCGAGGAGGCCGGGCCCACGGGGCCGCCCCCGGGGCCTTTCGTGGCCGCTTCACCCCCGGGCCCGCCCGCCCTGGCCCGGCCCCGCGGCGGTGCTCACGCCAGGTCCGTGTTCTCAATGATGAACTTGACGTTCTCATCCGTCAGCTCGGTGATGCGCACGGTGGGCTGGTTGGCGTACGGCATGGCTACCCCGCCCCGCTGCCGGTTCCAGCCCCGACCCTGGCCCCGATCCCGATCCCGATCCCGCTCCCGCCGCCCGGAGCGCCCGCCCGGTCCTTCCCCGCCCCGCTCCCCCCGGCCCCGGTGCGCTCGCAAAAACAGTCCGTGCCAGGCTGAGTACGACTTTATTGGTGCCGGGGAAGGGCTGGGCGCGGCCCCTCCGGTGCTCGCCGCCGCTGCCGCCTCACCGGCGCTGGTTCAGCCCTGCCAGGTTCTTGATCTGTGGGCACAGGGAGAACGAGGTTTAGTGCCCCTGTCCTGGGCGGCTGCCGGAGCAGGTGCCGAGGGGAGGCTCGTGTGCTACGAGCAGAGATGCGGGGGCGAGAGGCATCAGTGTGGGCTGGGGACGGCAAGAATCAAACTGGAGCCACCTTCGGCCACCCCTCTGACAGGAACCTGCTCTCCCGGTCCAAGGTTTCAGCTTGGGTTTATTTCTGTGGCCACACAGACCTCGGCACTGAATTTATGGTTTTGGGGCATTACGCTTGCTCATCCATTTTGCAGAGACCTGCAGAACTCAGCACTCCAGTAAAGGAGTACACCTCGGGACACCCTGGACGTGGGAGGTTCGGAATGTGTTCCCCTAACAGTTATGTATTGGGATGATTCTGCCCTAAAGCCATCTGACTACAACCCACCCCGCCTCAGAATCCATCCAGGTCCTCCCGTTTATCTGTGCAGTGGATCTGCTGCAGGGACAGACCAAACATCGGCAATGGGAGATACCCCGGACCCAAGAGCATCGCGTGGATGGAAAACAGAGCCCAGGATTTCTCTAGCAGAGAATCCTTTTGGCATATGCAGGTATGAGAGAGGAGAGAGGCTGGGAGATGCTAAATTCCACCCCAACTGCAGGGGAAGGAGGTGGGAGAAATTCTTGAGAAGTGCTTCATCAGTAAAAATAATGTCAAATTTATGTTCCAGTCTGTCTTGTCCTGATACAAGGAAAATGTGTTTCTGATAACAAGGCAATCACACTGTTGCTAAATGCAATGGGGGTTGTCCAAAAACAGGGTCACCGTGAGGCTCTGAAGCCCTTCAAAAGTCACTCCTGGGTACACAAAAGGGGTATTTTGTATCACAGAGGAAGTGCAGTTCCTTCTGCATGGACAGAAAGCAGCCTAGGACACTACCAAGAAGGGAATGAATTCCTGGAAGGACACTGAAGTCAAATGAAACAGCTTGAGGAAGTCACCCTGCTGTGGCTCAGGGACAGGTGCCACCTCCCAAGTATTCATGGGGCTACTAACCCTCAGTCAAGATTTCCAGCACAGGGCCTGGCACACGGAGAGATCTCGTGACAACGAAGGGAGAACAGTTGTACTTATTCTGATCACCTGTCTCTCATCCCTACAGCTCACCCTGCAGCTTCAGATTTAATTTCCTTATGCTCTATTCAAGTTCTTTCACCACAAAACAGTGAACTAACTCAAACTACCAAGGAAATCACCCTTAAATAAATCTAAGTTATGAAAGACAATAGTTTTTCCATATTGTCTTCTAGATTTGGGAGGAAAACACATGCTGACACATTCAGGAGCAATTCTGCTCTCACAGCCCTGCTGGTTTCAGCATTACTTACAGTAACTGCAGCTCCCATCAGGCCCTGGACAACGGCTTCTCCAGTGGACTGGACCTGGGAGACACAGGGAGAACACGACCTTTTGCTTCCTGCAGTTGCACTCGTGGCCCCCAAACACAGAGAGGGAATGCACAACAGATGTATTTGCTACAGAAAGGTGCCACAGATAGGGCACATGAAAGGGTTTTTCTGGGCTGTCTCCTAATCACTGGGACAATCTGCCAAAGAGGCCACCTACATGTCAGTTTACTAAAAAACACATTACCATTTATTGATTTTGAACTGACAGCAGCAAGGGGGTCTCTGAGCAGATGTGGGATCTGCATGGTGGAAAAGCCAGCTGTGCCTGCATATATCCTTGGGGAGAAGGGATCTGCTGCATGCACACTTGTCCCCAAGGCTGTACCTGTCCCCAAGGTTACCTGGCTGGCTGTATTGCTCATGGTCATGGCGTCAGCCACTCTGTTTTCCAGGAAGCGCCAAGTATCCTCAAAGCCAGGGGACGAGTCCTGCATCATGACCAGCTCAGTGGTGTTGTAGATGCCAGTGAGCACAGCCCGCCGGGTGTACCAGCTAAACTGCAGGGGCACAGGAGGAGAGAGAAAGCTGTGATCTGAATGCACATCAAGAGTGCAGCTATCAGAGAATAGCAAGGGAAAACCCCACACCCACAGCACGTTCCTTCCCATATTGAGGAATTTGCCATTTGCAGCTATCTGGGTCTATCAGGACCTGAGACAAAGCTCTTTCTGGTTTTTTCCTGCTCCTAAAACCCCACCTGAAGGGGTCTCTGAGGCATGAGAATACTCTGCCTGGCTCCTGGTGTTGGGAAGAGGGATCTGCTGTGAGTGACTTTAAACCCTATTACTGGGAAAAAGAGAGCAGGCTCAGCATCACAGCTTCCCCGGAAAACTCACATAACCAGTCAGGAGGAGCAAACAAAACACCAACTTTAGAGCCTCTCCTAATCCCTGCATCAGTGAGACTTTAGGAACAGCTCAGTGCAGACACTGGCTCCAACACGTTGATTTGACTTGCATAACGTGTAAGGGACTTTCAGTTCCTGAAGCAATTGTGTTCTTTCAGTTGTCTTCTGGTTTATTCCTTTAATTTTTCTGCTGTCATTTATTTTTCACTGCAGTAGCTTCTCTTTTATACACAGATAAAAGAAGCTTATTAAAGTAGTTTGTTAAAATGGTTCATTTAGCTTTTTCCATCTCTCCCTACATCTATAAGAATTAAAGTAATTTATTAATTGCTATAATTAAAGTTATAATTTTCTTTTATTTCCTGCCAGAAAGATGAAAGCTTTAATAAGCTACTGGTATTTTTAGGTAGGTTCTTTAAAGGTTTTCAAGTCAAGTCTGTAGATGCTATTGCTGGTAGAAGAGAGCTGTTTGACAGACCCACTGCTCACTCACTGAAAACTGGATGAACTTCTCAGTCTCGAAATCTCAACAACTTTGTCTGTGTCTTCAAAAAAGAAAAAAGAAGAGCACTTAAGAGCCTAGGAAAGTAGGTTCTTTTAATTTGCACTAATCCCATTGACAGTAATTTGCATTTAGTCTCAGTGGCTCTTAAGTCTCTTTAGAAATTAGACTGCAGTTTATAAAGACCCTTGGGTGCCTCTAAAATGCCTTATTCACGCAACAAATGGGCCATTTGCAGAGGGACTCAGCCCCACTCCTACTTGAACCCATGATTTTGCCAAAGTGCTAAGAGGTAGAACCAGCTTGTCCCCAAAGCACGAGGACTCACATCTGTGGACTGGTCCCCAGCATAGTGCCAGATATCATCAATCATGCTGGTCAGGAGGTTGAGGCTGGAAGGGATGTTACGTGGGAGCAACAGGACACTCAGGGCCTGCAAAGGAAACACACACAGAAATGGGAGTCAAAGAGAAAAGGATCTAACACTAAAAGAGACCAATAGTGCTCTGCCCTGTTGTCTTTTCCCTCTTGCTGCTGACTTGCCTCCAGCTCCCAGTGACAAGTCCTCCCAGATCTTTGCAGTCTTTACAAGCAGCAGGATATGCAGGGAATACACAGTGTGGCTCATAAGTTCAGGCCTCAGCCTGTACTGGAGCTGAAAGATTCCTGCTCAGTTCAAACATCCCTGTGTTGTCTCTCCTGAGCTGCCTCTCTGGCAAGGAAACATCAGAGGCTGAGCTGACTCACACTGTGTGCCCCTGTGGGCAGGGAGTCACATCTCTCGTTTCTCTGAATTTGACTTTGAACTCAGAGCAGCAACCCAGGGCAGAGCAGCGCCAGCCATAATGGCCCTACTGGGATCCTGCAGCCTTTGAACGTAATCACACAGTGCCAGGAGAGACACAAACCACCCACATCCTTCACAAGGCAAATTATGCTAATCTGAAAGAACATGAAGCCTGTACTCTCTCTGTGCACAGGGTGCAGGATTCAGCTGCCCAGAGGCCAGCAGTGGTTCTGGACAGAGGCTGACCTCATCTCTGCAACCTTTGCAGCCCAAGATTAGGAACTCTTTGCCTGTCACTGTAGCCATAATTCAATTTCCTTCCCACTGTGGGAAGAATGGCTGGAGAGTCAAACCTGAACTTAGAAGCATGGAGCCCTCTCAGTTCACAGCTCTACCCTCAGGGTGCCAGGGGCTTGTTGGTCACACACTCGAAGACAGTTTCCTGCAGCAAAGCAGTTCTGCATTTCCAGGTGTGAGGTGATCCTGGTGCAGCCACAACAATGCTACACAGAGCCTGACTTGCAGTGACACTGCAAACAGGACTAAGCAAAGACACAAGTAATCCCCTGGGGATTCTAGATGGGTGGAGTGAACAACAGAGAGCTTTGCCTTTCCAGAACTGCGAGAAATAGTTGTTCTAAGGTCACCTTTAACTGCCTCCTTCCAAGGCTGCTCTCCTCTTGAAGGCTACTAATCATTTGAAACCAGCCAGGGTTTCATTTACAACCTTGAACTAATCTGGTGGAGAGACTATGTTGAAAGTCACGGGGTGTTTAAAATACACACACGCAAAAGAGACAATGTTGATATTACTTTTATACCTGGGGCCATTTCTCAATATATGGAATCAGCATCCTCAGTCTGGCTTCCACAGCATCTCTCAGGAATTCATCTATAGGCTTCTTCCTGAGTAAGGAAAAAAAAAATTAGGAAGAATATCCAAGTTAAAACTCAATTCTGATCTTGAAACATCAATCTCCACCTAGATGAGCAACAGACAAGGAAAGTATTACATACCCTTCATGCCTTTGGTCCTAGTCTGTATCTGGGAAGAGAGTTTTATTTGGGTAAATTATACTTTTAACTTAAAGTATCTGTGTTCCAGATGGCCTCTCTGTCTACCCAGCTCCCCAGATCTGCAAAGGAAGACATTTGCTCACACCCGGTACTCACTCTGCTTCACCCAGCTGCACTAGTTTCTGCTCCTTCTCCAGCAGCTTGGACAATTTGGTGTTGCACTCAGACACAAAGTGCAGAATCAATTCACTGCCATCACTGTGAAACATCCCTGCTGCAGCAACAGAGAGGCCCAGGGTCTGTAGGGAAGAAGAGAGAAGCACAGACCAGGTCAGACACTGCTAAACAGGATCCAGCTGGAAAAAAGTATTTGTTTTGTGAATGACATTATGTGAATTTAAACAAAGCAATGCTGCATTAAAAGCACTTCCTATAGATGTTTTTCTCACTTTAAGATTCACTACTCTTCATTGTGCCTTAGTCTAACTCTGAAGGGTTTATCCTGCAGCAGCTGGGTTTCAATCCTGCCCAGTAGCATTTGCTGACTAGGGTGCATCGCCCAAGAGTATGTGGGGGAAGCATGCAGGCCTGGCTGTCTCTGCACTTCAGCTCCATCCAGTTTTCAACTGGTTTGTTGCTTCTCTCCCCACATACCTTGGCTCCCTCTGCAATGGCCTCTGCAGTCCAGCCATGTTCAGGCACAAACTCCAGCGCCGCTGTGAGGATTCGATGCTGCAGCTGCTCCTCGCTCTCATAGTCCTCAGACTCCTGGCCGCCCTGGCCAGTGTAACTATGAGAAGGTATTGTTACAGTGAGGGGAATGTCACCACCAAACATCAGAACCCTGGGCTCTGCCACTCACTCGCTGACACCAGGCACATTTTGAGACCTGCTTAGTATAAATCTGGCCTCCTCCAGTAAAATCCTTCCCTGTCCAGAAAAACGATTCTTAATGAACCTTTGCTGTGAAAGAAGAGAGAAATAAGGGAAGGAGGGCTCAATAGAGATGCCTACATGGAGACCAGCCAGCCTCATGTTCACCTTCTTTTACAGAAAACTAAACTAATAACCTTTTCCAGCATGGGCTTTATACTATAGGCATATGGACAACATATGGTCCCTGTTTTTTTAGATTTACACAAAAATCCAGAAGCAAAGACTTGTGGTTTGCAGATGAGAGAGTTTCCCTCTTGAAAGCAAGTCCCATACTGTTTCCATGGTGGAATTTGCACTGTCACAGCAAACCAGCTCTCCAGCTGTTGCAGTCTGGGGCTCCTTAACTCTGAATCTCGTTGTCCTCAAGTTTCAGACGTGAGGTTCAGGAAAGCAAAAGCCCTCCAATCCCTCTTTCAGCGAGACAGTGCTAGAAGGAGCTGCTGAGTTACCTGGGGTGAGGGCCCTGAGGTTCCTGTTCAGGCTGGTGACCAGCTGGAGGTGAATCAAAGTGCTGCTGAGAGGAAGATGTCAATGGCTCCTTCTTGTGCTCATCGGAGGCTCTCCTCAGCACAGCCGAGGCCTGGAGGGCACGGGCTGGAGGGTAGTGCTGGCACTGGACAACTGCAAGGGAAACCAAGAGTCAGCATCTCCTTCCAATACCAGCAAGCACGGAAAATTAAGGTGAAGAGAGTTGTGAATGTAGCTGAAAAGAACACAAATTCATAGTGTCTTTTTTCACGCTTCTGATAAGTGCCACTCTCAGCTGATCTCATGTCTATGTGAATAAAGCAAAAAATGTTTTGTGAGGGAAAGAATAGTGCAAATGGCATGTATTGCAAATAGTTTCCCAATCTTGGACTGGAAGCCAGGCATCCAAACATGCCCTCCCCCCATTTTGGTCCCTGATTAAGGAGTTGGGACGAAGGAGCTGACCGACTCGGGAGCCGAAGAGCCCTGACAGACACCACACGCTAATCACTGATTATTCAACGACACTCGGGGGGAACTTTTAATTTAGCTCTTGCTTTTTGGGATTGGGTTTGGTTGTGGGTTGGTTTTGGTTTATGGGGGTTTTTTTTGTAATAAATCGGGTTTCACGGCCCATGCTTCTAAAGAGTAACTACCACTGAACAACCCTTCCTCCCAACCCAATCGNCGCGCTCCCCCGCCCCTCACCCGCGCGGCTCCGCCACAGCCGCCAGCCCGCGCGCCGCAGCCCGCCCGCCGCCGCCATCTTGGAAGCGGGCAGAGCGCGATGACGTCACGGTGACGACGTCCGACCGGGACGAGCGAGCGGAGCGGGCCGAGCTACGGGAGGTGAGCGGGGAGCGGCGTGGGATTGAGCTGGCGCTTTCTCTTTTTTTCACCTTAAAATTTTTTTCTGAGACCTCGTCTGAAGGGCTGAGGGGGGTGGCTCTGTTGTGTGTATTTAAGTTACTCCTTCACCAGATTTCCTCACGTATCCTGTCCTTGCTCCCTCTGAACCGTCCCTGCTCGGCGGCCGAGAGGTTTATTACGCCCGTTCTCCATGTGCGCACCTGCTGTAGGGCCCGCAGCCTTGTGCCGCGTCCCCGGCCGGTGGGAGCCGGAGCGTCCCCGCCCGCCGGGAGCTGAGGCGTTCCCGGCCGCTGAGAGCCGGCTGTGCTGCGTCAGGAGGCTGCAGTTTACAGTCCTGATGTGCTACAGAACCGTGGGATGGTTTGGGTTGGAAGGGACCGTCACGATCATGCCATTCCAACACAGCAGCTTTCTAATCTACTGAAGCGGAACCTGCTATTGTTTAACCCCTTTCCTTGCCCTGTTCTTCAGGGACTGTTAAATGTGTGTGACATGGAGATAAGGGCCCCTCCTCAAACCACCCACACGGGATCCTCGGCCTCCTCCCCGCATCTGAGGGAGGAGATCTTGCTGTTGATGCAGTTTGGGCTCTGACTGATCTTGCAAGGTCATAATCTGCTGTTCAGAGAGGAAGGTGTGACTCCGGGTTTATCGTTCCCACCTTAGCCTAGCAGTTTAGGTGTCTTTCGAGATTTTCAGCCTTCTTCTTGGGAAAGGTGACTTTTTGATGATATGTGTGTTTACAAATGTTACTGTCTGCTGGAGCTGCTTAGCTTGTATCACACATGCAAAACTAGCTGTGAGATGTTACATCCTGCAGTGTACATCCAAGGTGTACATTGCCTGCTGGATTGGCATTGTAGTTGTTTTAGGGTGAATTCGTACCGCAGTAGCTTAGAAAAAGGCACAGATTGTCCCATTCTGAACTTGTTTGCAGTTTCCAGGAGAGAGGGGAAGTCCACAGCACACAGAGCCAGAGGAATGGTGGGTCAAAATCTGCTCCCCACCTCATTTCAGTTAAATTTGGTACAGCGTATCCATGAGCTGTGCTTTAGTGATGTGGTAGCAGTAAGGCATTACCCAGGATGTGTGATGTAGCGATTCCTGGTAAAGACCTTGCTTACAACTGTCTCTCCAGAAATAGGTGTGTCATTAGCAGCTAATTGAAGATACACTGGGCAACTGTTCTGGTCGACAGTGCTCTCTGTTCTCTGTGGTCGTGTTAAATTAGGAAGAAAATAAGTTGGTGTTGGATAGAGGAAAGAGGGTGGGTCATCGGGTTCAGTAGCTGGTGCTGCTGTGAGAACAGGTGATGATGGGATACTACTGCCATACAAGGAATACATTCTCATATAAAATATCAGTGGAGACAGCTTTCTCAAAACTGTCACTGCACGTTCTGTTCCACTCCTCCCTCCCTGTAATTTGGTTACCAGTGCCACCAATCATAACGGTGGGTGGGAAGATCGTCAATCTGGAATGCTGGGAATGCTGAAAGTTACTTTTTTTCTTTTCATGTACATTGTAAGTGAACTCTGTTAGGTTGTGTTTGGAGTAGGAGAGACAAGGCAGTGTTTAATGTCAAATAACTTTCACTGCTCAGGAAATCCAGAAATCCTGTGTTTGTCTTATTCGGATTTTTAAGGAAAGCAGGTAAGGTTTTTTGTTATTTTGTTGGTTTCTTTAAAGCATGGCTTGCAGTCTCCCAGCAAAACTAGTGTACCTTGAAGTGTAACTCTCTCTTCATGTCCTGCTAATGCTCAGTTTGTGGGAACTTCGTGTTGCTCATTTCCAGAAAATGATCTCCATTTATTAAAACAACTCAGCTGATTAAGTCACAGTCCCACAGAGGTTCGTGCTGTGCTCGGCACTTACCCTTTCTCTGTTTCTCTCCCACCCTGTTCCTCCCCCAGACACTGCCAGGTTTGCTGCTGCTGAAATGGGGGAGTACGGAGTCGCTCCGGGTCAGCGCGTGGCCATCGTGTGGGACAGCTCCTCGCCGGTCGAAGCCCTGAAGGATTTGGTGAATAAAGTCCAGGCACTGGTGGGAGCTGAGAATAGTGTCTCTGTGGAAAATGTTAACCAGCTGTCTCAGTGTAAGAATGAGCTTAATTTTTCAGTTTCCTTAAAAGGGAGAGGGTTCTGCTGTGGTGCGAGCCAACACCTTCCCACTTTGGGAGTCAGCACTCAGGACATTGACAGCACCTGCTGCTCTTACCCTGGGCAGTACAGCAGGGGAAGTAATGCACCCGTGCTTCTATGATTGATGTCTTTAATCAATTACTGCTGTTGTACTCAAGCATGAGGGAGGTGGAATTGGTGTACTAAGCTGTGTGTTACACGTGTAAAATTGTACCATCTTCCTCTTTCCTCTCAGCGGCTCACAGGGAGTCCAGTTTCGATGTCATTCTCTCTGGCATGGTACCAGGCAGTACAGCACAGCACAGCGTGGAGCTCCTGGCAGAAGTAGCTCGGATACTTAAGCCAGGGGGCCGTGTCCTCCTGAAAGAACCAGTGGTTACAGAATCAGGTGAGAGAATCTTGCTTCCATGGCAATGTAGCATTTCTCATGAGGATTAGGCTGAAATAGAAAGGTCAGGATCCCCGATCAACATTGAGAGATTTTCATTCTCCTGACACACTAACCCAAATCACTATCCTGTGCTTAAGCTGGTATCCATCAGAGATGTTTGCAGTCACTCTCCTATCAGAAATGCTGGATAGGCTTGTTCCTAAACTGCATTGAAAAGCTTCAGTGACTGCTGTTTTCTCCTCAGGGTGCAGTGTTATATAGTTGCAGATGTTGTGTTTCTGAGGAGCTTCTGAAGTGGTTTTAAAGGTGACAGATGCTGAGGAGATTGCCGCAGAAGTCAGTTGTGAAATAGTTATCCAGAAAAGGTTAAAAATGTTTGCACTGAGTTTTAGGAGAAAAGCCAGAGCACCTGCTATGGGACAGCTGGAGGAGCCATGAGAAGGTGAACAGAAGATGATTTCTTAATGTAGAGTGTTCATTTAGGAGTCTGTGTTTTGAAAACTTCATGAGTACTTTAATAGGTAAAAATGTTTGGGAGGGAGTTGGTTTGGAGATTTTTTAAAATCGTTTTTTGATGTGTATTGATTGGATTGAGAAATGTTCTGGCATATATAGAACATATTTGGAGCTAGAATGGCTTTGTGACCCCACACTGTTATTCTAATGAACAAGCTGCTGATGCTTTTTCTGGTTTGTTCTGCTGTCAACTAGAAAGAGCCCAATTTTGGTGCAGAAGTTTGGCTCACATATTTCCTTGTAATGTTCTTGCTCTTTCAGGTTTCTCAGTGAGCTGTATTCTTCTTCTTCCCTCTTCCTACTCTCTCTGCTTTCGTGTCTTGCAGGAAACAATGGCAAAATCAAGACAGTGGCCAAGCTCCTCACAACTCTGACTCTCTCTGGGTTGGTGGAAGTGAAGGAGGTAGGGATGTGTGTTCCATTTCCAGAAATGGCCTTGGGCAGTTACCTGGGGATTTGTCGGGTGATGAGGTTTTTAGCTACCCTGGTTTGCTGTAAATGTGCATGGCCACTGCCTGGCACAAACTTCAGTTACTGTCAGCATAGTGTTTTTCTTTAGGATTGCTAATACTGACTGTTCACTGAAATGCTGGGGTTGGTGTTAAAAGAAGGGGTTCTGCATGAGGTTAACCTAAAATCTTACTTGGCAGCTGCAAAAGGAAGCACTGACCCCAGAGGAGGCCCAGTCTGTTGGAGAACATCTGGGTTACCAAGGCAATGACCTTCTCATTATTCAGATAGAAGGCAGGAAGCCCAATTTCGAAGTGGGATCCTCAAGTCAGCTCAAACTTTCCTTTGCCAAGACACCTGGTCCTTCAGGTAAGGAGAGGTGCATGCTGAATATCTGAATTTCATGGCTCTCAGTGACAGGCATCGTTTGCAACAGGGAGACAGTTCCTGAGTAGGGAGTGCTACAGTAAAAACTTATGAAGTGGAGCTTTCCAAAGTTGCTTAAACTCTATTTGTTTCAACTAGATGGGGCAAAGGCTGGAATAACTGCTGTTCCTTCCTTTGTTTTGGCTCCAGGAAAACCTTCTGTGGACCCCGCTGCTGCCAAGCTGTGGACACTGTCTGCCAGTGATATGAATGATGAAGACATGGTAAGTGGTTTTCTTTGTGAGGATATGCTGTTCCTTCTCTCTCCCCATTCTTTCATATTCTAAATACTTTCAGTCATGTCTCTTGGGAAGCTTTACAACTTCACAGGTAGAATAACCTGCTTAAGGCAAAATAGCTCATCTCCTTCATGGGATCTGGAGAGCTCAGTCATGTGAGGGCAGAGAGGAGACACAGATAAGAGAGCAGAACTGCAGCACTTTAATACTGGTATACAGATAGCACCATTTCTTTGAACATAACTCAGCAGTGTCATTCCCTATTGAAAACTCAATCTCCTGCATTTTGTCTCCCATGGTGTGTCTTCAGGATCTTTTGGACTCTGATGAGCTGTTGGATTCAGAGGATTTGAAAAAGCCAGATCCATCATCCCTCAGAGCTCCATCCTGCAAAGAAATGGGCAAAAAGAAAGCCTGCAAGAACTGGTAAATGCTGGAATTCGTATATCAGTGAACCTTTCAATTGCAGCATCAAACTCTTAAGAGGTGGAGAGATTTAAAAAATATTGTAGGAAATTTGCTGTTCTTCAGAGCCTGTCTTGATTCATGTCCTTTCTTATCTTAATTATTGGAATGTAAATCCAAATACAGTGAGAATTGACCTGTGACTGCTACAAATTATCACGATGGTGTATATTATCAACAGCCATCTTGGAGGTGGCCGCATGGCTTGTGCAGCTTGCCTAAAACCTTGGTTTCTCACATTCCAAGGAGGAACAGCACATGTAGCAAGTGCTGTACTGTCATTTCCCACTCAGTTTAAACTTGAGGAGTGTTTCAACACTTGTTTTACAAACCGTGGTGTTGAAGAACAAAGTGAGGAGCGTGAGTCCCAGAGTTAGCTGTGTCGTGTGACAGAGCGAGGGCTGGCACAAGTGTTGATGACTCATGACCTTTAAGTAGAAAGATGCAGGTGACTTCTTTGTTTTTCTACAGCACATGTGGCCTGGCTGAAGAACTGGAACAGGAGAAGAAGAGCTCACAGCCCAAATCTGCCTGTGGAAATGTAATTAGTATTTTTTGTCTTTATACTGTGGTTTGCAGAATATGATCTCTGTGTAATAATTGTGTTCTCTAGTCGCTGCTGCCTGAGCTGGATCACTGCTTCCACACACTGCCTGCAGTTTTTGCAGAGCTTCAGCCTTTGCCCTCTGACCATGTGCTCTGTGCCAGCGCATGCTGTCTGTTGTGACTCCTTGGGGGAATCAGAGTGAGCAGTGAACCTTTCCCTCTCTGCTCATGGCCTCACCAGGGATCTGCCCAGGGAGGATTGCAGTGGGCTGCCCCAGCCTGGGCACACCAACTGGGGTGGAGACTCATTTCTGTGTGAGCCCAATGCCTGCACAGCTCTGCCATCCACTCTAACCAGATGTGTTGAAAAGGGGGTAGAAGGGAAGCAGTTTCTGTGCTCAGAGATGCTGAGGAGCATGACATCTCTTGACCTGGAGAAACTGTGTCCCAGGGGAAGAGACCTGAAAGTGGCACTCGATTACAGACAGTGCTTTTTTCTCCCTTGCCAGTGTTACCTGGGGGATGCATTCCGCTGTGCCAGCTGCCCTTACCTGGGGATGCCTGCCTTCAAGCCTGGGGAGAAGATTCTCCTGCAAGAGAACCAGCTGCATGATGCTTAACAAAGACATGTCCTGCCAAGGACTCTGCTGCTTTTCCATCACTCTGAGGGTCCTCCTGCAGTCCTCCTCCTCTCAAGCTCATGCTCTCCAGCCGATACTCCATGTGGGGAGGGACACTGCAGGCACTGGCACTGCTGTGAGCTCACCACCGCTTGTCATCAGTCTTGGGCTACCTGATCCCCTGGTGACAGGTCACGTATTAGACTTCATGTGACACTTTGTTTTGGCTGGCCTGACTTGATCCTGACGCTGGCCGTCACAGCGTGTCCCACCAGCAGAGGGAGGTACAGTCACGTGTCAGGTTGTCCTTGTGTGCCTGTGCCATTTCCCATGCCCATGTCCTACCCCTCTAATTAATCCTGATTTTCCCTGGTGAATCAGCAGCTCTGGCTCAGCCCCCGGGGTGACTGGGCTCCTGCTCTCTTTGAAATTTGAACCTGCAGCCCCTTATCATGTGCAGGTGGTTCAGCAGCTCCTGTGGCAAGTCAGGAGCAGGGACTACACTTAGCAGTATGTACTCTTAGCAGTGTGCATGGGAAAGGCTGGCAGGCATGATGAATTTCCAAGTATATTGGGAGCCCCTACCCCCAGCTGTTTTCAGCAAAATGATGAAGATCCAGCCCCACTAAGAACTCCTGCCTTTAAGGCAGGGAGCTGATGAAACAAGATCTGTCTTGTCTTCCCACGGCTTTCACTCCAACACGAACTGATAACACAAGGACAATCTGAGACTGTCACCTCTCTTGGTGGTTATGAGTTATCTGCAGTGTCAAACACATAAGAACATAGCAATAACTTAATTTCTAGATGATCTGTGGTGGCCCTCTGCTCCCTCTCCATGAGATACTATTTATTTGTGTAGCTACTGCTAGTGAAGCATCCTGCAGGTGTGGGATGAAGGTGCTGTTCACATTTTGTGCCAGGCTTGCTTCTCACCCAGAGAGGGGAGGAGGAAAGCCCACATCCAGTGTCTCAGTGGGGACTGCTTTGTTTGGAGCTCTCGCTCTACAGGATGTGACTTCTTATTATGTGCTACCTGAGTCACTAAACTCATGGAGGGGGCTGGAATGGAAGGCTGATCTGTTCTTGAAATAAAAGTGACCAATAGTAAAGCCTTTGATTTAAGGTAGGTATTAGTGGTATCCTAATTGTGTCTCCTTCTACTTATCCTCTCAGTGATTTCTTAAACTCTTCAAATGTTAAGTTGCATCTTGGAGTTCTCCATAAATTGTTCTTTCAAGACTTGACTTGAATATGTGGTATGCACTGGAACAGTGCAGATGTTAAGGAAAACTTGAGAAAACTCCTTTCTGACTGCTCAGGTGCTGCTCTGGGAAACACACTTGCACTGTCCTAAGCTGTCACTTGTGGGATTGAAGCCTCTTCCTTCCAGAGCATGGCTTTCCCAGACCCCTCTTTCACACCTCCCCAGTCCCTGCCTCTGTCATCAGCGAGAGCAGCTCCCAAGGAGACAGGACTTGTGTGATAAACCACCTGTTCAACCAACTTGTTGCTCCTAGCCAGTGATGTAAGGAAATGGACAAAAGCCTCTGCACACTTAAGGTTTTTGGGGGTTTTATTGCCTTTTTTCAGCCCCACTGGTAGTAGATCAGATCTCTTTATGAGGTCCCTGATAAAGGCAGCCCTTATCCTGAGCTCTGCTTTCCTCTTGCCCAAACTGGGAGAAGCAGCACTTTTACTTTTGTTTCTCTGCATGAGTCAGCCTTCTTTTTCACATCTGGCAGAGCTTGGGGGGCAGGAAGGACACACTCCCTGCTCCTGGCAGGAAAACCCATCATGGATATTTCACCCACCTGTCTTGGGTGCACACAGGGACAAGGAGCCCTCTCCATATGGAGGAGTTTTGGGCAAGGAGGGCATTGTGTTTATTATTGCTTTATCTTCACACACTTGCTTAACTGCTTGTGATAGCATCTTTCTGAGAAGTGAAATTAGGAGGCTCAGCTCTGGCCATAGTAGCTGCTTCACTTTTTTAAAAATAGCCAATGAGCAAAGATTTCCCCCACCCTTCCTGCCTGCACTGGAGAAGTTACCTCAGCTAGTTCCTCCAGCAGCCCTGGATGCCTTTCCCTGCCTCTTGCTCACTGGTGTTTATTGCTCCAAGGATATTTCATGGCTTCTTGCCTGGTTCCCTGTTAAAAATGCTGTTCCAGATCTAATTCCCCACTGACCTTGGGGACAAAGGAGGATGCAAATGCAGCACTATGAATGTCCCAGCTTCCTCCATTTCATTGACCAATAACACTTCCCTGGTGAAGCAATGGGCCATGTTTTTCCCTCCACTTCTTTTTGAGGCAGTTGAACAAATGCAGAGCCTTTGGCAGCCCTTGTTAGTCTTAATTTGATTTGTACCTCAGCTTTCCAGTTTTGCCTCTTTGCAATTTAGTGAGCATGTCATTCTGCTCACGTGCTGTGTGGTTTTCCTTGTGGGCTTCTATTTTGAATAGTGGGATTCTGAAGAACTCTGCAGCTATACTTGCCTCCTCTGAAACTTCTCCCCTTCCTTCAGCAAATATTAAGTGGCTACCAAGGTGGTTAGTACAAGTCTCAGGTGTCTGGCTCAGCTCTTTTTGAATTCATGAGCAGTCTGTCCCTTTTAGTTGAAGGTTTTTAAAAACCCTTTTCTCTTTAAAGTAACAACATAAGTCATTGCATGCTATAGACACCAGAAGGGCTGTGCTGGTCCAGCCCAAGGGCCACACAGCCTGGCTATAGAGAATCATGGGTCCTTTTAGGTCAGAAAAAAGATGTTTGAGTCCAACAGTTACCCCATCACTGACAAGCTTGTTCAGGTGTTTATGTCATTGGTGGTGGGAATGTTGATGGGGCATTGAATGGAACTTGGTCATGCAGGTGCTGATGATGTCATGCCTGGCAGAGAAGCTGAGACCCTTACTGACATTCCCTCACTTTACTCTGAATTGTGTTTCATTCTACTCGCTCCCAGGATTCTCAAAGTCCATCTTCACACCATCCCAAAGTGTTCCTCACTGCTTTTGTTCTGTGATCCCACTCTGGGTCAGCCATTGGCCATGGTCTTCCCCCAGCAACTTCTTCCCCTTCTTTAGTTGTACTCCTGGGTTTTATACACTTGTGTCAGGCAAACAACACTTGGTTGGCTGGTGTTTTTTTAATGGTTGAACATCTGTTCAAGTTGGACCATGTGCTCTGAAAATAACCCAGAACATCTGGACTATCTTTTGGGGTCACCTCTGAACCTCAGCATCTGTTGTGGCTGTAACACTAAATCATTAGAGCTATGTGCTGGTTTCAAACCCAGTAGGAAAATAACTCCACTCAAGCTGCTCCTCTTCCCTCATCCTCTTCCAACAGCAGAGGAAACATCAGGCAAGACCACAAGTGGGAATCACAATTTTACTGAAAAACTCAAACACAATATTATCAATAAAAGAGGGCACAAAAGACAGTGCTGCACCCACAAGAAGGGTATTCACCACCAAACCAGCAAAAACACCTAGCCACTCCCAGTACAAAGCAGATCCATGTGTATCACTGCAGCAGCACCTCTGTGAAGCAAGCAATGCTTTTCCATCCTTGCCCCTTGTGTTTCAAGTGAGTGAACAAGAGCAAGGTCAACCCATATCACAGCAGGTGCATGCTCCAGAGAAAATCCAGAAAATCTCTCCAGGACTTCTCATGGCCATGCCACCCAGCACATCCAGGACCAAGCTCTCCCTGAACATGTTGGCCACACAGTGTACACTGTCATTCCTGAACACAGAGCAAGTAACCAGAGGAGTGTGTCAGTGACTGGGGACAGTGAAAAGAGTTGCTGAGGCTTGGCAGTACTTGGAGCTGCAGAAGGCAAGAGGAAAACAGGCTCAAGAGCCCTGTCCTTACTGTGAGACATGGCTTCTTCCAGGGGAACATAAAGCAGGGTTCTGCAGCCACTCAGGGGTAATAGGTGTCTTTGGTCACCAAAACTGCACTGCTGTATGTGCTAACACCTAGGTTTTGAGGAGGACAACCCCAACAGGTGGACAACAAGCTGTTCACCTCCCTCACTTGCCCTCTTCAGCTGGGGAGACATCCAACTCTGTGTTGGCAGTACCACCATCCCCACCACTCTGCTTCTGTTGCGATGGCTTGATCTCAGTGTAAATGACATTGGAGGAGGCAGATCCTGTCCCCTTCTTTTCAAAATTCAGGTTGGCATAGGTCAGGTCCTCAGTCCCTGTCACCGGGGCTGCCTGCAGGGAGACAGCAATGAGCAAAGCCTGGGCTTTTCTTTCTGTGTCTCCCCTGCTTGTATATCTCCACTGGCACAACTCTTTGTGCTGCCCAAGCATTACCCAGATTGCTCAGAAGTGCCACCTACACAAACACTCATAAGCCCTTATTTAATAGGAATTAATAAGTGTTTAGGACCCTGTTTTCAGAAAGCAAAGCTGATTTTACTATGAAATCCTTTAAGTGGTTATTCAACAGAAAATGCTTTTTTTGACAGGGAGGAGGAAGCAATACATGCAAAGCCCTCCCTGGCTTACTGTACTGACCTGATTCCCTTCTGCCACTTCCTTGCTCATGAGCTCTCCTGAAAAAGGAAACCTAGTTTAAATAGTAGTTAAAATAGTGACAATGATCATTATTTTAAATTAAGAAAATAATGAAAGGATGAAGCAAACATCTGCATTGGTCCTGCTTTTGTTGTGGTAGAGGATAAGACACTGGCTCGCTGGTTCTGGAGATGGCCAAAGGGTTGGAGGGGTTGGCAAGGGCTTAAAAGCCCTTGGAGGGGCTGGAGAAGAGCTCTGAGGTGGACTCTTCTGGATATGCAAGACCAGTTTCAATCACACAACAGGTTGTGCCATAGCCAGACTCCCACCAAGAACTGGCCAGAAGGAAGGGAGGGGGGTGAACCTTCTCATCACGCTGGGACAGCTTGTTCAGGAGGACAGACTTGTGAAGGGAACAGCATGAGCAAGAGCAGTGGGATGTCAAAGATGGACATCTCCCAAGCCTGGCTTTGTCCAGACCAGCACTTGAGGAAGAAATGCCAACCTGTTCTGTTCCTTCTGCGCTGCCACAGCAGGAAGCCAATTACTGGCATGTAAAGGAGCGTCCCGACCGCCAAGCCAAGGAGGATGCAGAGGAGGAGGTTGAATCCTGCACACACAACATCACAGAGGCACTTGTGAGCTACCATCCCCCGTGGAGGGACACATGCTGCCATTGCCTCCTTCTTGGCAGGGTCAGTTTATTCCCAGACTTGGGCTTCCAGACCCTGAAACATCTACAGCTTCAGGGTGCTGAGAAAATCCTATGGGGAATGGTCTCCAAACTCATCCAGGGGGTAGTTTGGAGCATCAGAGCCCCTTCCCAGCATCACAGCCTCTGATCAACTGGTGCTTACCCCAGTTTGGCAGTGGGTCCCACCCACTCATGGGAAAACATCTCGCTGTTTTCTCCCTTACTGCTCCTCCCTCTTTTTCCCTGAGGACTCCTCCTGCCCTCCACTCTTGCAGCCATGGGACTGTGGGAACACACCTGTCCAGATCCCTGTGACATCAGTCTGAAGTCCTGCACAGTCACAGCCTGAAAGGCAGAAACATGAGTGAGAGACTGTCCGGAGGCAGAGAACACCTGCACCCTGCTCTGCTTTGGAACAGGAGCCTTGACCCCACAGTTCTGCCTGTTCCTCTCCTACCACCACAGCTCCAGCCATGTGTCAGCATTTGGCTGATGTGCTGCAGCTACAGGATATATAGCAGGTCCTAGGAAGGAACCAATGGCCCAGAAGCTCCATAGTGGGATCAGTCTGCCAAAAGCTGCTGTGCTGGGTTGGTTCCTCCAGTTCTCAGGAGGCTTTCAGGGAAAACAACTCATGGAAGAACCAGAGGAGTGCTGGATGTAGCATCCTGCTCTGCCCACTCATCTTCCCCATGCAAACAGAGCCATTGCCACTTACTGAGAACCTTTGCTTGTGCGCTGTTTCCAGTGTCTGTTGAGTTTGATCTTATGATGAAGACCCTACACACACAGTTTCCTGTACACAGGCTTGAGTTGGTGAAATTCATACAGTTTTCTCCCAGAGTGTTGGTTTGATTCTCCCCCTCTAGACATTCAGGTTTGCACCAGTTCACTTGCATTATGAGATTCTCCAAACAAGTCTTGAACGGCACGGTAGTGACTGGCTGACTGGCTGTTCCTGGAGGAAACAAAAGCACAAGTGATAGCTGAAATATATATATGATCTTGTAGGGTCACGTCCCATGTGTCACTCATGAAAGACATGGTGAAGTGACCATCGTTTTCTGCACCAGCTGATGATCTTTACTAAATCTGGCTGCTAACCATTCCTCAGCACTCAACGCTGAAATGTTGCCTGTTGACTCATGCCACTGGATGCTGTGCAGTGCACAAACTTTTCTGTGCCTCAGGAAGGACTCAGAAAATGTGAGGATCAGCGGGAAGGCACCCTCTCCACCTGTACCACAGGCATCCAAGCAGGGAGTGCCTCAGGCTCCACCATTTCATGGAGCATGAGGTGGCACTGGGGGATTGGCAGTGGAGAATGGTCAGCCCTAGAGAAGCAAAGAAAATACAGTAAACAGATTCCCTGCAGCCTCTCTAGCTTCATCCCACCCCATAATGCTCACTCTGGAGTACTTCAGAATGACCCTCTGAGCTGAAGTCACTTCACATGTTCTCAGCTTTGTCCTCCCTCTTTCACCTCTCTTCAGTCCTTTCTTTCCACTCTGAGGGATGTTAGTGGACTTCTGTCCCTTACCACCCTTGCTCAGTTCAGAACATTTGCTCTTGGATGTGTTCTTTGTGTTCTCCACCCTGCACGTGTATGTTCCCATATTTGCTCTGTTCACATTGGCAAAGATGACTTGGGCCAGATAATTTTTGTTCTCCACACCACCTCCATTCTGCTGTTTTCCATCATTTCATGTGACATTAAACCACTTCACTTCCCTGGCGGTGCTGCTTGAGTCTGCCTAAGGCAGACACTGCAAGATGAGATCTAACCCTAACAACACATCAACTGTGGCTGAAATCTGGCGAGCAACTCCTGCTGGGGAAAAAAAAAAAAAAAAGTCCTATAGGAGTTGGTTTTGTCTTAAGGAATATCCACATCTGCCATGTGAAGCTGACCCCCCTGTGCAGTAATCAGGCTTATAAGCATTTCTGTTTCCTTCCCCCCAACTGTTTTCTCTCCCTCCTGCTGAAGGCAAAGCTGGTTCAAAGCCCCTGGAGCTCACAGCCTGTGCATGCACAGTTGCAAGGTGGACCCCTCTGCAAGGCACATGGCAAGGCAGTGCTGCAGAACAGGGGCTAAATGATGCAAGAGGAGAGGTAAAAACAACAGCAGGCATTTTCCACACCTTCTGCAGGCATAAGCAAAGAGAGAAGAGTTCAGAGCAGAGGCAAGCGCACTGGGGGACTCACCAATTGGCAGCCAGGTGAGGAGCAGCAGGGGCAGAAAGGTGTTGGCCAGCCAGAGCTCCATGCTTCCCAACAGCCTCATGGTGACCGTGCTGGGTGCGTGGTGGGATCGGCCGGGAGTCTCCGTCTCTCCCTGCAGTGCGGGGTCACTGCTCAGCCAAGGGGAGCTGAAGCCTTGCTGGGACCTCGCCCCTTCACCACTGGGCCAGGCAGTTCCCTCTGTGCTCACAGGCTTCCCCTCTCTTCCCCTTCTCTTACCTCAGCCAAATTCTTATCTCCTCTCATCTCTGATTCCTTCTCCGCTTTCATCCTGACCACATACTCTCGGCCCTGAGACCCAAGTAATGCCCCCAGGAGCTGCTGATTACCATTTCCCACTACTCCTGGGCCCAGCCCAGCAGGTCCCTACCACTTTCCCAGTTTCCCACAGCACCACCTCCAACACCACCCGAGTCTGCTTTTCTTGGTCCAGAGAATGGACTGCTTGGAGGAAGCTGCAGTCACAGCGGGGGATGGGGCAATGTCCACACCCATCTGGTGATCGGGTGTGCTCACTGAGCCCAGGTGGGGACACACACACCCTGCCAGCCCCTAGGGACTTGTGGTTTGACATGGGGATGGGCTTGATCAGAATGTTCTGGTTGTGGGACTTACACAGCCCTGCAGAGCCTTGCCCCTCATCTGGCCATGAATATCCAGATCCCAGCTCCTGCCCAGCCCCTGTATTCCCCGGCCACCTCTGGCATGAGGGACACTAGGATATGAACATCCACCAGGCCAGACACAGCTTGTGTCACTCCTGCCACCAAAGGGACACGTGCAGCAGTCAGCAAGTGCAGGCCCCTCTGTCTCCCCAGCCTCTGTGGATGCAATCTTTGCTGCTCCCCACTGCCTGCCACAACTCTTCCTCTTCATGCTCAGAGCAAAACCACCTCCCATCTGCCATTTCCTCCCCTTTAGTCTTTATCATCACCCATGATAACCACCCTCCACACCATGCTGGGCACACACAGCCCAGCCACACGTGTCCCCAGAAGAAACGGTGCTCACTGGAGTTCTGCTCCACCAGCCAGTGGAACTTCCTGGCTGAAGTGGAGGTCTCATCTGCAAACCAATCCACATGAGGAAACAGCAACACCAGCATGACATTTGCTGATAAGATCCCCAAGAATGACAAGTGAGAGGTTCTGTATCCCTCCTGCTCTCCCCTCTGGATCTCTTCATCTCTTCCCATGTTCTCTCGGATGTTCAGTTCCTCTTTGCATTCGAATCTTCGTCTTGTCTCATTTCACAACTGCATAATGATGTGTACTTGTTTGCTTCCTTCCTTTTCATTTCTATTCTGGTTCTCACGTTTCCTGGCACTGATGAAGCCAAGACCTTCTCCAGCAGGAATTGCCTTCCCAGGCCACCAGCTGTTGTGCTAGTGGAACTAAAGGTTAATGTCTTGCCTTCTGCTGACTCCACAGAGCTGCTCTCCTACCAGAGCCCCTTCCAGCTTCACAGCCACATTCCATGGCACTCTCTGCCAAGGAGAAAAGAGAGCAGGAAAATGACAATGCTGCTGTTAATAACAGGGTGCCCCGTGTCAGCAGCAGCTACACCAGGCAGTACACAATGTCCACAGCAACAGGGAGGCTGCAGAGTTTCTTAGGAGGTCTCCACTCCCTTAAAGTGAGCGAGGGGAATACAGAACGTGCCACTAAGGTCTTCCTTTCCCAACTGCTGAGAGCCGATGAGGAGCCTCCCATGCGATGCTGGGGTGGATGAGGTGTGGGAAGTGCTGTTTTCAGTTGGCCCGTGGTGGCTTTACAAAGGCTCTTCCTTGGGTGGCGTGGTGCTCTGCCCTTCGCAGGGTCGCCAAAAGCGATCCTGCCCTCGGCTCGAACCTCGTGGCACTGTGGGGCTGACGGCGCTCGGGGGGGCACATTGATGTGAGGCCCCTGAGCCCTCACGGAGCTGGGCACGGAAGAGCCAGGGTCAGAGCACCTGGTGCTGCTGACACCAAGCAGGAGGCACTGCAGACACTGGCAGTGTGCCGGGCTCCCTGAGACAGAGCACCGTGAAACCACGGCCACCCCTGGAACCCCGATCCGGGCACACCCCTGCAACCCAGAGCGCCTCACTTAGCGCCCATCACGGGATGACGCGGCCCAGTGCTGATTTCCCATTGGGTATTGTCTCTGTCTATCACCGTAAGTCCTTCCTTCCCGCCGCTCTCCGGCCGTAGGATTGGCCGTACCTTATGCGGCGCGTGAAGCCCCGTCGGGTGCCGCCATGTNGCCCGACCCGAGGATGCGCCAGGCGGGACAACCCCGGTGGCCCGGCCGGGCACAGGTGAGGGCGCCTCGGACCCCTCGAGCCCCCCGGGCTCCTCCGCTGTCCCGGGGCCGCTGGGCGGCGAGCGGAGCGCGGCTCTGCCAGAGGGCGCGGGGCCAGGAGCGGCTGTGAAGGGGCCGGGGGTACCAACCCCGTGTGGGCCGGTGGGGTGAGGTGGGGCCTGTCCCGTCCAGACCCCTGAAGGGAGGAGATCTGGTGAGGTGAGGCGAGGTGAGCCCTGCCCTGTTCCAGAGGTGAGGCGAGGTCAGGTGAGCTCTGTCCCGTCCAGCCCTGTGAGCAGCCCGCATTGGAAGAGCGGCTGCCCAAGCCCGGCAGCCGCGGGCAGCACAGAGCATCGTGGGCCGTGCCAGAGGCGTCCCCCGGGCTGCCATGGCCGTGCCATGAGCTTTGCATGAAGGCCGGTTTGGTTTCCAGGATTTTCCAGCTGCTGCTGTCTCAGGCACGGTCCTCGCTGCCACCTTCGACCTCGGGCGGCACCTGCGGGAAGCGCTGTGCCTGGAACGGGGCCTTTGCTGCTCTACATCCAGACCAGGAAGCACAGAGTGCTGTGCCGGGCTTGTCTCGAGGTGTGGTGGGAGTTCCTTGAGGCTGTGGACTCGTGGGTTATCGCACAATCCGCTGGCACTGAATCAAAAGCACATTTAGTAAAGCAAGCACGTCAGTTTTGACATGAACACGTGAACCATTTCATACAGGGCCTCAAGTGTATTTGTGCCAGAGGGCAGAAGTGTTTGCTGGTGTGCTCCTCCACCATGTGCCTCGTCTTTCTTGAAACCCAAATGGAACTTCCTAGGATAAGTTGGAGACATGTGAAAAGCTTTCTCTTTATGCAGAGACAGTGCTACCCTGGCCAGCACCTTTCTGAACATGGGCTGTTATTCTTTCACTACCTGTGGCCATCTGTAATGGTCCACAACAGTTTCTGGGCCTTGTGATCCTTGACCATGCTAGTTGGTTTTTGAGACCTCTGCCTTTGGAGCTCCCAGACTGCTCCAATGTGGAATTGAATGGGATCCTGTAGGAACCATCAGGTTATTAATTGCACTGGGTCACAAACTTCTTGTTGCTATGTGTACAAAAAAGAGTCAAAAAGGTTCTTTCTATGGCCAGGATGGTACTTCAAACTCATTGTGAAATTCAGCAAAAATGAAGGTGTTCTGTGGCCACCAAAAAAAAAAAAAAAAAGCCCAATGGCAGAGCTCTTAAGTGCTGCTGTTGGAAAATTTAAGTCAGAATGAAGTTGCAGGATTGATTATTTCATCTCTGATAAAAAGACACTGATTTTTATCTCTTGACGTGCAAGATATTGTGCAGTCTGGTTTCAGTTTGCCATATAAGCTCTGCCTTTCAGGTTTTCCAGGGGAGGGTTCTCATTAAAGTGTTCATTCCAATGTTTGACTACTGGAGAGGTTGATGCATTAGGATTTTAATTTTTGAAACTAATTTGCTGAGGCTTGTTTGAAGGTTTGAGACTTAGTGGGTTCTAAAGTAAATATGTAGAAATTGTACCTAATTCTAAGCTGGTGTTGGTACCAGTTTCAGGCATTTCTTTCTCAGAGCTCTTCCTGTGCTCTGCCAAAACCAGTTTTCTCTAGTTTTGGGATCAGTGCTAGATGTGACTTCCGTGCATTCAGTGAGCCTCAGTGGATAGACAAGAGTCTCTCTTTTCACTCCCTGTAAATGACAAATATCTGCACTGTCTCATGGCAAGGGCACTTCACAACTTAAAAAAGTCTGTTGCAAGGAGCCATCTCCTTCCCATTGTTTTGATCCTGCCTTCTCTGAGCTCCATTTGATGTGCTCTTATAGGGTGAAGGACAGTGAAAATATAATTTTTTTCCATCCTAAGCCCCTATTGACTTTATTACCTGTGATGTCTCTTCTCAATTGAGGAGTCTTTCCTTGCTTAGGTCTTCCTTTTCAGAAGATTTTGATGCTTTTGATCACCTTTGCAGCACTTCCAGTTCTGCTCCCACACTGCTTAGAGGAAAAGTACCAGATGTGCACATAGAGCTCCAGATGATGGTGCTCTGGGGACTTCTGTGGCAGCACAGTGCTGTTCTTCTGAGATCTCTGTTCATTCTTCCTAAACTGTTAATTACAGCTGCCTCTCCTCAGCAGTGGCCTTTTCCTGACGTAGAGGGTTTAGGCTGTTTCCTCAGCGTGGTTTGGGCTGGAATCCCTCTCCTGCCAGCACTGGAGTGTGTCTGCAGTGTGTGTGTGAAGGCTGCAGGACCCACATGTGCCCCTGTTTAAAAGGTCCCATTACAGATCTTTCAGCATCTGCTCAGTTCTGCTCGTGCTCCATTCCTCTGTGATTTGCCCTGTGTAAGGATTGCCTTTTTGCTGCCCTTCAGCACCCATATCCATCCTGCTGTGCCTTCCCTGCCAAACCAGAACTTTCCAGTTGGTAGGGGAAGAGAAGGCTGCAGGTGGCTCTCAGGGGAGGGAAGAGAACCTTGTCCTCTGTTCAGGGCCACTCTGCAGAGCCTGGTGGCTGCAATGTTTGGGGGTCTCCAGCCCTATGGGGCCCTTTGGCTGTGCAAGCTGTGTCTCCACACCCAGCTGCCCTGCTGGAAGTCATTGCTGAGGCTGGGTTGGCCAGTTCTTGCTTTGTGGTGATGCTCGTGGTGAGCTGGTGACCTGTATCATCAAGTTCTTGTATCATCAGGAGCTGGTGCATGGTAGCTAATCACTAGATTTTGTAGGTGTGTGCCAATAACTCCTAGTGATACCAATGTAGAAGCATGCCATTTTTTGGGATAAATGAGTTAAAGATTGATTCCACCTGACAGATTATTTTTAAGAGTCAGTTGGGTGGAAAACAGGAAAGAGTAACACTTAAACTGAGCGATTGTTACAGAAATCAGCTTATCTGAGTAGCAGGAGTCTCCTGTTGCACACACAGTGGTGTTACAGAGCATTTTCAATGATTTCAACCTTTTCTAAAGGCTGTTGTGTAAGTTAGACATGTCTGTGTGATCTGGTGCAAGCAGGCACACACTCAGTTGTTCCACCTCACTTTGTGTCCCTTCAAATGAAGATGATGTTCCTTCTGATGTAAGAATTTTTAATTCTTCCAGACCATAAACTGTTAAACAGATTTGTGGAGACTTCAATATTTATGCCTGCTGTCCATCCAGTTGCAAGAGTTTTTTGTTTGTTTGTTTGTGTGATTTATATAAAACAAGCCTGGATAGAAGCCATCCTCTGTGCCAGTATCCCAGGATCCCACCCTTTTATGTAGACTAGTAAATATTTTCAAAATCCTTTTGATCTTTGTCACTGCCTTGAATGTTCTGCTAAATGTTGGATAAAAAGGAGTTTATGCCAATGAACTTTGTCCATTCTTATAAAGAATGGTAGTGACAATATCACTGCAAATGTTGCATCACACAGAATAAAGAAAAACATACTGAATTAATTAAGTAAATATTTAATAAACTGTTTTACAATATTTGTAAACATTTGTGCATTTCGCAAGATAAATATTCTCAAGCATTTCTGTTTTCTAGTTTAGTGTCTGTACTACAAAAATAACCTAGGAATTCAGTCAGGGTTCAATTTTATAACACATGGTGGGCAGTGTAGGCACCCCCAGACTAATGAGAGGCTGATTGCAAACAAAGCACTTGCACTGGAGTAGTTTCACTTCTGTGCTGGCACTGCCCAGAGCAGTGTCAGGATTTGCTTTCATGTGCTGTAACTTAATGTGAATATCTTGGGATGGAGAGATGAGTAATGCTGTTCCTGAAACAGGCTATGATTCTTGCTGCTTGTAGGTGTCTTTTCCAAAGGTGTTGATCTGGTGCTGGTATCAGTTCTCTTTTTAAATATGGTCTTTGATTTTCCATTGTAAGCTTCTAACGAAAACTGAATTTGTCATGCTTTTCTCAAAAAAAAAAAAAATGAAAAAAGGTCAAGTGGGTGTAGTAGATGAGAATTCAGAAAGGCAGAGAACAAAAACTGGATTGTAGGTTTCTGTGGTGTCAGAGGCTGAGGAGACTTCTGACATCTCTCCTTGAAGCTGGTGCTACAACAAGTGCCAAAGGCAGTTTGACCAGTTGTGGACAGCAGCTGTGCTAAGACAGACTGGCAGGTAGGGATTGAAGGAATCGATTCACCAGGAGATATTTGGAAGAACAAAAGGAGTGTGACTTGACCAAATGTTTATGTATAGGGAGTATAATAATTCTGTGCAAACTCTGCATTCCTGGAGATTAAGTGGCATTGGCAGAAGGAGATGTTTTTAACTGTCCTAATTGAAGCTTTTAACTACCTACAGTGGACACAGAGGAGCGCCCTTTTCCTTTCGGAAAGCAGATTTCTGTGTATTTAAACACTGGCATTCTCTCTCCTGTAGGCTTCTCCTCCTCAGGCAAAACAAGCTCACTGAATTCAGGCTTTCCCCACAGGACATGTTTGCTAAATCTTCTCTAGACTGACTTATCTATTTGCCATAAAATTGTTGAGGTCCAAGTAGTTGTTTTCAGTTTGTGTATTTAATTTGGAAGAAAGATTTATGTGTCCCAAAGCATGTCTATTATTTCCAGCTATTCCAATTGGTCTAATAAAAGATATTACCTCATCTCACAAACCTTTATCTCATTTAGGGACTTACATCATCACAAATAGAGCAGCACTGCTTTTACTGCTGATATGACAGACTCCATGTCCTGTCCTCTTGGTGCTTCCTGTCACTCCCAGTTTGTGCCTCTCTGGGTCTGGTTTATTCTTGTGTGTGTTTCTGTCCCCATGTGCTGAGTTTTGTAGCTGAGGAGATGACTCTGTCAGGCTGCTTTCTCACCATTCTTCTGCAATAGGTTTGCTAGACTTGTCCCTTAATACTGTATTATTGCAACTTTTGGAGGGTTTTGGTCCTTTAATACTGTATAGATTGCACCTTTTGGGGTTTTTTGTCATTAGGATGTTCGAGAATGTTGAAAGCCATACAAAGGACAGAAGGTGGCATTCAGGATAGGTTTGATATCACAATGTGCCTTTTCCTGATAGTGACTTGTAACTTTTCACATTTTAGGAACTGTGGATGGAACACCAAGCTGAGGAGCCGAACCTTTTATTGAAGGCCTGTGTGTAGACCCTGGTGCTTGAATGAATGAATGAAGAATAAAAATGCTCCCTGGAGTGGGCGTGTTTGGAACTGGTAGTGCTGCCCGGGTCCTGGTACCCTTGCTGAGGGCAGAAGGCTTCTCCATTGAAGCTCTTTGGGGGAAGACTGAAGAGGAAGCCAAACAGCTGGCAGAGGAGATGAACATCTCCTTCTACACGAGTCGGACTGACGATGTCTTGCTGCATCAGGACGTAGATTTGGTTTGCATCAACATCCCTCCACCACTAACTCGGCAGATTGCTGTGAAGGCTCTAGGTACTGTTTTATCCTTGGAGTTGCACCAAAAATCCATAGCTTGTTGGCAGATTGAAATTTGAAGCTGTTACCTCAGCACAATTCTGGTTGAAATGGGCAAATGCAGTGCTAAAAGTTTTGTGTGGCATTGGGAGAAAGGTTACCTGGGGTTTTTTTTATAAAAATACTGTTAATAATTGCTTACTGCTCTTCTTGATCCAATTAGGCTAAAATATCTTGTTCAGTTCAGACTGAAGTTATGGTGTTAGAGCTGTATTAGAAATAATAATGAGAGGGTAAATGGCTTTATGCCCATTAAAAAAACCCAGAGCAACAGAAACAAACAAACAAAACTTAAATTGTTTAATTTGTTTTAGATTTCCCCATGTTCTGTACTAGGAAAATGAGATTTGCTTGCAAGGGGAAGGTTGTTCAGCTCTGCTTTATGCTTTCCCCACAAGTAAAATCAAACTTGGAAGTTGAAAGCCTTTGAAAAAAATATTTGTATGCACTCAGTAGAATGCTGTGAATTAGGAGCTAAGAAATGCGGTTTTAGCTGTGACCCTGGCCACTACCTGGACCACTCTTGGGGCATCCATGTCCACAGCTGGCTGATGTGGTCCCAGGTGGAGGAATTCTTCTGCCTGGCACAGGAGGGCAGATGTTGGGGACAGCAGGAGGAATCCAGCTAGATGAGAAAGAAGGGATGACACCCCAGACTGGTTGGGCAGGGAGATGGGAGCCAACTGCCCAGGCATCCTGACATTTCTTAATTCCCCAGTGTGTGACTTTGTAGTGTTAATGTCCTCTCCTGTATTGCAGCGTGGGTGTCAGTTTGCGTGTAATTCTGTAAATAACAAGGGTGATATTTTTACTGTGTTTACAGGAGATACACGAGTTAATTTTAGGACAGGTAATCTCAGACCATGTGAGCCAGGGTGTTTTGTTGTGCCTCTTTTCTCTCCAGTAATTTCTTTTGGAAGTAAACAAGTCCCTGCACAAACACTCACAATGCCACTTAGATATGCAGAGAGAGATTTCAGGCTTTTTTTTCCCATTTCTTTTTTACACTGTTAAATTTGTTTGTTTGCCTTGTTAGAGTACCTTCCTTGAATTTTAAGATATTCTGATTTTTAAATGTTTGAACTGTAAGTTAGAATTTATCTCTTCAAATATGCTAAAAGCTCTTTAAAGCACTTGTTGGGTAATATGTATTTCACTAGGTCTTGTGGCTCTTGATGATCAGATGGGCTAAAAAGGAGAGGATTGAACCTTCTCTGGTGAATTATTATCTAAAATGGATTGGGATTCCTTCATTGAAGGCTGGGAACCCATAAGATGGCATTATGCAGAGGAGGAAAGGGAGGTAAAGCTGGTGCAGAAATACAGAGGCTGTATGTATGCTGGCATGCAAGGCTAGGAAGTGGAAGGCTGAAAAAGCCAGGGAAATGGATGGATGTAAGAGGAAGGGTCACAATCACTTCCTCTGTCCTGAGATGTTCTGATCTGCAAACTGATGCTGACATCTCAGACCAGCGTGATGCTGACCTTGCCTTTCAACTTTCCAGGTTCATTGCAGTGGTGTTTGCAGGTCTGCTGCCCACTGTGACTTATTTAAAGCCAGTGTTGGGTGGTTTCTTATGCCTGAATGTTCTAAAGGAACACAGAATCAGGGTAGGGCCAAAGATGGCAATATTTTCTTTGGAAGTTGAGATTGATACAGTGATGGTTATAATCAGAGAATTATTACCTGGGAATTGTTTATAACAGACAGGTGTTTAGTGGCCAAGAGACTGGGCTTAGGAAATGTCAGAAGTGGTGCAGTAATAATGGTCTTGTGTGTTGTGTTTTGTTAGACTTGGTTTGTTTGCTTTAAAGTGGTGACACTTTTATCATTATTTTTGTACATTTTTTCTACTTTTTTAAAAAAAATTTTTCTTCTATTTTTGTTCCTGGTAAAAAGGAGAAAAAAGCCCAGTTTTTCTAGGTGGTGCAGTTTCCTTGCCTAAGTTTCTTGCTGAGAGGCATCCATGAACAAGCCTGGGGACAAAGCAGTGACACTGGTTTGAGTTCATGAACCAGACAGAACAGATCAAAGCCCAGGGGATAGTTCATATTAAAATCAGTGTAATCTTATGGTTTATCTCCACAACAGGCAAAGCAAGAAGCTCTCCTTAAATCTGTGCTTCTTTTGATCTCAGAGGAACTAAATAAATTTCACCAAATGTCTGTGTTGTGGTTCATGTCCCACAGTTAAATGCACCTATCCATGCTCTCACATCTCCTGGCTGGTGAGGGCCTCAACTGAAAATTTTGCAGCTGTGGTTTAGGAAAACAATATGGTACAAAGTTCAGGTTATTCATTACTAAAACAATAGTAACAATCCCAGGGATGTAAGCCTCACTGCCTTGAAAAACAAAAGGCATGGCCATTGCATTGGTAAGAGACCTTGTAGCCATCTCTGACTTGGCCCTTGTCCTTGCTTCATGGCCATCTCTGTGAGCCTGGGGACAGCTGGAGGGATGTTCCACTGAAGGCAACAGCAGGATTATCCCAGAGCTGTTATGTGTTCCCGGGTCTCCATCCTGGCACTGGGCAGTGCACAATGGGCTGTGCCGAGCTATCAGTGTGCTGCACTGGCTGCCATCCCAAAAAAGGCATAGCCAGTTTTAGCTGCTCAAGTGGCTCAGCCTGGGCTGCCACAACAGGCACAGCACTGAGCAAGGGCAAGGCTGGTCAGCAGAGCAAGAACAGCCCGGTGTGAGGAACTGCCCAGTGTGACAGGGCTGTCCCCAGGCTTGGCCCTCTCTGCTCTCAGTCTCTGCTGCAGGGACCCAGGCCTGGGCAGGCAGGGGAGCAGCAGCAGCAGAGCCCTGCCTGCAAAGCTGTACCCAGGGTGTACATGGAGCCAGAGTCACTCTGGTTTTCTGCAAGCTTTGAGGATGTGGATCTGCTCAGGATGCTGTGAGCATCCTTTTGTTTTCTCTGGTGGTTCTTTACTGTAACCTGCCTGGAGACAAGTGCCATGTTTCAACAAGGCAGATAAACTGGACTGAAGCAGCTCCAGATGCTTGTCCATGTGCTTCAGCTAGCCCTGCAGAATATTGAACTGAGTGTTGTGCCTTGCCTTGGCAGCAGATTGAGGACAGGGGAGTCAAAAATGGTCCCTGAAATGGGGGGTTTACCAATGGACAGCCAGGGTGTCCACTGGGAGTTTGACCCTGACTCTTTGCTCATTAAAGCTGGTGTAGACTCGTATCAATACAGAGGATTTCTCAGTTGTAGTCCTCTCATTTTCTGCCTGGATTTCACTTGTGTCTGTTAAAAGCAGAGGTTCTGAGTCTCCTGTAGCTGTCCCCTGGCTGCGCTGTGTCACGGAAGCGCGCTGGCCCCTGCCCCGCTTGGAGGGTTCCTGGAGGGCTGGCTGGGTGCAGCCGGGAGGGGGAGCACGGGGAGCGGCAGCCGGGAGGGGGATCTGCCTTCCCCTGCCGTGCCACAGACCGACTGAAGCGCCTGTGCTGGTACCTTCTCACTGGGAATCAATTAAAAGCTGTTCTGAGCAGGGAGCACAGCCTGCTGCGGTGCATTCAGCTTTCAGAGACGTGCCCACCACCGTGTGCAGTGATTCCTGCAATTCTTGGGCAGAAACTCTGGTGTGCCATGAGTGACCTTCAGGTCTGGCATCCCCAGTTAGTGTCTGTAAATAACCGTGTTAGGAATAACGTGGTCATTACACTGAAAAATGTTTAGATAAGTATTTGATCAGAACAGATCTAAAACAGAAAAAAACAGTAAAAGTAAAACCCTGCCATGAGAAGGGGAATGCCAGAAAAGCTCCAAATGTAAGAATTGGTTAAAACTTGTACTGTCATGCTCTTTTGTATTACTTTATTTCTGCTTTAAAGTTAGGGAAAAAAGGAGGATTATTGACTGCCCCCATTGATTTAGGCTGAGCACCATGTAAAGTGCATCAGTAGCAATAACAGTACAGTGGGTCAGCTTGGGGATGCAGCTCTTGTCTGTGTCAAGAGTGGCTGTCAACTCAGTCACCTTTTGTCTGCTTGTACAAACAGGCTGTATGTGCAGACCAAAATTATTTGCTTTCTAATTAGAAAGGGTTATTTTAAAACAGTCCACTTACCAAAGAATTATTTCTAATTCTTGTGTTCTGTACACAGAATCTGTATATATGTCTTAGATATATATACATTTTTTTATATAAGTAGATTGTATGTCCCATTTATATTAATTAATTTTAAAAAATAAAATTGTATAGGGATGGTGAAATACAAAGTGAAAATCAAATCTCCCCTTCCCCCACCTCTTCCCTGCAGGCTACATGGCTCTTTTCTTTCTCCTCTGACTATACAGGTATTCAAATAATTTAACTACAGCACTCATATTGTGTCTTGTTTTAATGCCATGTGATGCCATTTGGACATTCATCTTTCACCATGTAAAAATCCTCTCTTTATTTGGAGTCTCCCTCTGTGAGAGTTTGTCAGCTCTGCAACTGAAGCATCTTGGAAATAGCGTTGAGTCTTGCTGCACTTGGCATTCCTACTTTAGTTCCCAGACTTTTACCTTAGAAATTGCAGCAGGAAAGCCACTTAAAAACACCACTTATTGATAACCTTGAGGGCATCTGAGCATGTTTTGCTCATGTGTGCTAAACACTGTATTTTTTTTTCATTCGTGCTGCAGGAATAGGGAAGAACGTGCTGTGTGAGAAAGCTGCTACCTCTGTGGATGCCTTCAGGATGGTCACAGCTGCCAGGTATTACCCCAAGCTGATGAGCATCGTGGGCAACGTGCTGCGTTTCCTGCCCGCCTTTGTGAAGATGAAGCAGCTGATAGAGGAGCACTACGTGGGCAACGTCATCATCTGCGACGTGCGCGTCTACGGGGGCAGCCTGCTCAGCCACAAGTACAACTGGATCTGTGACGAGCTCATGGGAGGGGGTGGGCTGCACACCATGGGCACCTACATCATCGACCTCCTGACTCACCTCACCAGCAGGAGAGCAGAGAAGGTCCACGGTTTGCTCAAGACTTTTGTGAAGCAGAACACGGCCATCAGCGGCATCCGCCACGTCACCAGCGACGACTTCTGCGTTTTCCAGATGCTCATGAGCGACGGTGTCTGCTGCACTGTGACTCTCAACTTCAACATGCCCGGATCATTCATCCACGAGGTGATGATTGTGGGGTCTGCCGGCCGCCTCATAGCTCGTGGGACAGACTTGTACGGGCAGAAGAACACTGCGCTCCAGGAGGAACTACTGTTTACAGACTCTCTGCCTGTCAGCAAGGGCCTTTTGGATAAGGGGTTTAAGGACATCCCGCTGCTTTACCTGAAAGGAATGGTGTACATGGTGCAGGCCCTGCGGCAGTCTTTCCAAGAGCAGGAAGATCGTCGGACGTGGGATCATAAACCTGTGTCTATGGCAGCCTCCTTTGAAGATGGTCTGTACATGCAGAGTGTGGTAGAGGCCATCAAGAAATCGAGTAGGTCAGGTGAGTGGGAGACTGTGGAGGTGATGACTGAGGAACCAGATGCCAACCAAAACCTCTGTGAGGCACTTCAAAGAAATAATTTATGAACATTCCTACCTTAGAAAATAGGACAATTAACACTTCTGGCTGTAATGTAAAAAACCCTGGTTTTTAAGAAATGTAGATTCTTATTTAATAGCCTGAGTTTCTTGGTTTTTTTAAACATGTAAAATATGTTCTGATAGGAACAGTTCTGGTTTAAATTGTTTAAAGAGTTTTAAATGTTTCTGTTTTTTGCAAACATTTAATTTTTGTCTTGGAGACTGGTAGGAAAACTTGAATTGCCCTTTGCACTTGCAGTAGCTGAAGTGAATTGTGGGATCTCTGCCGTTGCATGGCTTGGAAAAGGGATACGACCCCTGTTGCACAGGTTGCTGATTTAACCATGAGAGCACGTAGAGCAAGATCAGGGAGTATCTGTTATTCAGATGCCTTTTTCTTCTCTCTTGGAGACTGATTTATGTTTTAATCCTCAGTTTGTAAAATTTTAGAAAAGAGTTTAGTGATGTAACAGGTCTCTAAACTCCTATAGGACAAAAAGTAGAAGGAATTAATTAAAGTTAGTAACATAAGAATCAGCCTTTTGGCTTCCTGTATGTGGTAAACATCTTTGAAATTCATTCAAAGTGATGTTTTATTTAAATGATACTATAATTCTCTGTTGTTGGTGTCTTGGCAGGAAAATCTTCAGGAAGTCTGTGATGCATTGAGCTATTCTTCCATATCTGTAGACATTATGCCTTCTACTCAAGAGGCTGCCTGCATCCAGCAGCTGGTTTTCCATAAGCTCTGTTCTTATGTCAGTTGTGTTTACTGCCTGGCAGCACCGGTGCCATGCCTGTGGGGCCACGTTCTCATTTCTGTGACTGTTGATAAATAAATGCCTCCCAGGGTCACGGGATTGCCACAGGGTCGTGGGTAACAAAGTTGTACAGCATGAGCCTTTCAGTGGTCTGAAAATGGAAGGAAGGAGGTATTTCCTACCTCTTGCAGCTCTCTTAATGTGTTGGCTGGGTAACTGTCACACTACACACATCCTGATAGTTGAGAGAACAGGGACTGAACTGCCATGGGTAAATGTGCTCTTGATTTCAAACACTGGCTATTAACCCTCTGCCCCAGCCCATCTTCACACTCTCCTGCAGCTGGTGTTCAGTGGAGAGATTTGTTGGCAGGTGATTGGGGTGGAAGTTCATTCCTTTTGAGAAATGTTTCTCTCTGAGTCAGGTATGTGACAATGATAGTCTAATTTTACTACATTTGTTTTGTGTACTTGAAAACTTTTTTAAAAATGTATTTCCCACTTAATTGTAACCCTGTGTATTTATGTATATTAACATGCACGCTGCTGTTTCATAAGCTGGACTTTCCTGAAAAGTATCATGTTTTCTAAAAAATAAAAAGTTGTGTTTGTTGAGGGAATTCTCTATGCAGCTGTGTGCTTGTGTTTGATTTGGTCAAGCTAAAAACAACTTAATAAAAGTGAGCAAGAGACTCAGAGGTGGGACTCAGTATCTGGTGAGTGCTTCCCTGTTTATTGTAGAAGTAAGAAGCAAAATCCTGCAGTATTGATGGGAACACTTTCTTTGCTTGGTGTGTGAATTAGGTATTTACCTTTGGATATTTACTCTCCAGACTCTGACAGAAACAAGTCTACTGCTGTGCTGTTTTAAAGGGTAGGAACATGGCTGCTCTTGTGCTCTGCACAGTCTCATCTCTACTGTGAGGAAGGAAGTGCATGGTTAGATTGGATATTAGGAAAAGGTTCTAACCAGACGGTGGTTGGGCACTGGAATAGTCTCCCCAGGGAGATGGTCATGGCTCCAACCTTGCCAGAGTTCAAGGAGAATTTGGCCAATGCTCTGGGAGGCACAGGGTGAGATTCTTGGGGTTGTCCTATGCAGGGCTGGGAGTTGTACTCAATGATCCTGCCATAGGTGTGAGCATCTACTGTCCGTGGAGCCTGTAAAATGTGTGCTATGTAAAATGGATCAGACCTGGCAGTCACCACCTCCATTCAGATAGAAAAGCCGGCTATTTTCATGCTGCTTTGGGGTCTGTTTTGAAGCTGTCCTCTGGAACTGAGAACCTTCCTTTCTGCCTTTGTCACTAAGTTTGTATTGGTAGAAAAAAAAATCTCAAGTGGAGCTCCATCTAGGAATAGGAAGCACAAAACATCTCCAGATTATCCCAGTGAAGGAAGGACGGTGCCGAGACTCCGGATGAGAAAGAGACATGACCACAGAATTGTGCGGAGAGGTGAAAGGGGCCTCACGGGCTGGCTACAGCCTGAAGCTGCCCTGCACAGGCAGGGCGGGATGGTGACCACAGGATCGCCCCTTTGGACGAGGCGGATTCCAGCCGTGAAGCCTGGATTCCCCCGTGCAATCCCCGTGTGTTTAACAGAGATGATGTGCACTAGGGCCCGGGGTCGGCCGGGGGATCAGTGTCCCCCGTGTGCCGCAGCTGCCCGGGCACAGGCAGCGGCCGAGGGAGCAGCGCCGGGCGCGCTCCGGGCCGGGCCCGCCCATCNNCGGGGCTCGGGAGCTGCGCAGGCCGGGGACGGCGGGGAGCCGGGAAGGGCCGGGGCAGGGCCCAGCCGGCGGGGGGAGGCTGCGGGCCCCCGGCACCCCGGGACTGGGCTGCTGGCAGTGCCTTCCGGGCCAAGGGAGCCAGGAGGGTCCCGCAGGGGTGTCCGGGCCCCCGGCGGTGCTCGGCGCGGTGCCGGCTCTCAGCACGTGTCCCAGGCAGGGCTGGTGTTGATCCCCCGTGCCAGCCCGGCCGAGGAGTTGGCGGCTGCCACACAAGCTCCAGCCTCAGCACGGGGCTCCTCCTTGCATCCCAGAGGAATCCCACGCGTTGAGGTGCGGCCTCCATGTCGTCATCCGTCCTTGCCCTCCAGAGAGAGGACTGGGCTGGAGCTCTGCCATAGCCACATCGGTCTCTGCCCACCTCCCAGTGCCGAGCTCGGCCCTCGTTCATCTCCTGCCCCAGCTGCTGCAGGAAATGGGTCTGACTCGCTGGGCAGACTGTCCAGGCTAGCTTCATTCCTAGATCTTTATTCCTAGATTCCTAGCAGCTCCCAGAAATGCAAATGCCGGTATTGCACCTGGCTGTACCTGTCCCTCTGTTTTCAGAGAGACAAAAGGAAAAATGGGTCTTTGAGACTGGCAGGTGGGGAAGAGCTGGTGAGACCTGGGGAAACCCACAGGGAGAATAGTATTAAAAGAATATTAATCTCTCCCATAGTAGTCAGCAAGGAGAAGGTTTAGGCAGGGACAAAAACCACTGGGTAGGTTCACAGTAAATTGACCTCTGGTCCCAGCTCCCAATTCTTCAGGAGGAATGGTCACAGACCCATTGGTGCTGTTTTGGTGCAGCCCTCGGGCGTGGAAGTTATCCTGATGTGACTTTCCAATTCAGCTAAAACTGTTGAGGAAGGAATCAAACATGCAAGACCAGCTGCACGGAGATTAGCCCTTTGATTTGCTGCAGATGACTTGCTCTGCTTATCACAGCTTATCACAACCGTGGGATGTTTTTTCCCATGCTTTTTGCAGAGATTGGCTCATGAAGGCAAGAAGCTGGGCTGGCATCAGCTCTGTGTGTGGTAACAGCTTCCTGGCCAGGGACCCAGGCACAGTGAAAATGTCATCTGGGAAGAAGAGGGAATGCTTCAAAGTCAGATGCTGAGGGTTCAAAGCTGTGAAATGCACCTGCCTGAGGCTTGTCTGTTCCCATGTTTTGCAGTTACCTTAACTACGATGCCAAAAACAAGCCACAGAAGGATGCTGTGGTTCTCACAGGCTCTGAAAGGGCTCAGTTTACCAGGGGGATAAGTACCATTTTTACCACTTCGTCAGCTGCACCAAAAGGCACAGAGTCGAGTTAATGGTTATTAAACCTGCAGACACTCTGGGAGAGAGGGAACTGGAGCCTGCATTGCTTGGCTCCTGGAGCAGCATAAAGCCATGGTTCTGGTGGAGAAGGGAGCAGCACACCGGGCTGAATGAGCAGTGTTGAAGTCGTTGGGTTACTCCAGCAACTGCTCTGTGCCTCCTGTAGTTGTGCAGGGTGACTGGGAGCTGTGACTCTTCCCTAGGGAGTCCACAGGCTGGCGGGAAAGGGAGGAACAGAGAGGAGTGGCACACATGTATCTGTTTGCCTGGACTTATTCTGCCTGGTTCTGCAGAGTGTGCCTGCATTTCACAGCCTGTGAATGCATAAATGGTGTGTGTCTGGTGCCAGCAGGTTGGCTACTGCATTGTTGATGTTTAGGTTTCTGATGTGGTGGTAAAGCAGATGCTTTCCTGGGTGCAGGCAGCCATCAGGTCGCTGCCCAAGAGGCCTGGCCCTGTTCCCTCATCCCTCTCCTCTGTGTTCATAATTATATGCTCCTGCTGTGTTTCCCTGGTGCTTGCTCCAGTGCTTCTGTGATCCCCCTGTGGATATAAAAGCCATGTTCCTTTTGACAAAAGGTTACATGGGCAGAAAACAAACCCAGTGAGAGAAGTGACTTGTTTGATGCAGCAGCAGTGAGTGGAACTGGCTCAGCACAGAAAAAGCTGACAGCAAGGCTGTCCCGAGACATGAAGCAGGTGAGAATGACAGCAGAGGTCATACAGTCCCTCTTGGCAGAGTGAGGGTCTCTCACTCGTGTCCCCCAAACAGGCCCATGGCCAGCAGGAGCAGAGCAGCAGCTTGGGAAGTCTGTGCCAGTGGTTGGGAACTGAGGCTTGGCAGCTGCTTCCCAGGGCTGGGACATTGCTGCTGGGGGCTTGTGTCCCTCGTAGGTCCCTACACAGGCAAGATGCTCCCTATTGTAATGAGGTTGTCTGATCTTAGATCCCAAGCCAGAGGTGATGTGACTTGCAAATCAGGGAGTGGGTGTCATTTGCAAATTCCGTGCAGCAGGGCAGGGTGCAGTTGGGATGTGAAGGTATAAAATGAGCCTTCCATCCCCCACCTCCCATCAACTTGCCTTTCCTCCTTCATTCCCCCGCAATAATTGCCTGCTCTGTTACAGGTCTTGATTTCAGCCTGTCATTTTGCGTGTAAATCACTGGGTTGGGACTCGAGTTCAGATCAAGATCAGATGTGCATTTCAAAGCCAGTAGCTGTTCTGGAGTGATCTCACAGTGAACACTTTCTTTTTTTTCCCCTCTCTAGAATAAGAGAGGCTGTTCTGGCTTAGTTGGATCCATTATTGAGGAGATTAAATAATACCAAGCCAGCATCCTTTTATCTCTGGCTGAGAGTCTGTGCCTGCTTTTCAGAAATAGCTTTTCCAGAGCAGCTGGGTACAGGCTGCACATGCATGCTGGTGTGCAGCAGTCAGCACTGCTTGCATTGCCTCTGCCCTTGTGTCCAGGAGATGAATAACAGCGTTTTGCTAATGGGTCTCATGTCAACAGGGGTGATTTAGCAAGGAAGACTGCAGTGCATTAGTTGCTATGACTCAGACTCACTCAGCCTTGCACTGATCGTTTATTGGGTTATAAATTAAACTGCAGATGCTGCGTCCCGTCAGTGCTGGCATGCTGAGGATGCTGGAAGGGGTTCTCCCCATCGAGTTGTCTCAGAAATGTTTAAATTACTGCCTCAGGAGTCAGGGAGTGCAGGTTGTAGCCCCAGCTCTTGCAGCAGTGACTCCAGCCAAGCTGCCCTGGTGCCTGTCAAAATTGTGGTGTGACACTGATGAGGCTCTTGTGGCATCTGCTGAGAGCTCACCAGCAGCCTGTGCCTGCTGGTGTGGCATCCTGCATGCTCACAGTCTGAGTGGGTTTGTTGCAGGTGTAAAAATGCTGTCCAGGAGATCTTGGTGAACAGTGCAGGGGAATTGATGCTGTCTGCTCCTGTCCCTTCCTGGTGGAAGGGTCTGTGCTTCTGTCATGGAGAGAAGAGAAGCAACAGGGACCTGGGATTTGTGGATCTGTGCTGCTTTGAAAAGTACTTCAGAAATGAAAACCATGTTCTTCTAAGCAAGTAACTCTCTTCTCCCCAAGGCCTGAGAAACGATGTAGGCTATTTCCCATAAATCTGCCCCACATGGTTCTGGAGTGAAATGTTTTGTCTTTTTGTAAAGTGTTTGTCCCTCTGAGGGTCAGCCCCAGCCCGCTCAGGGGTGGTGACAGCACAGGTGTGTTCTCAGGGAGAATATGGCCATATGGGGCAGGAGCTGCAGCTTCCTCCGGACAAATTTTGTTTGAACCACAGGAGCCATTTAGAGGGAGCCCAGGGTACAGGATAATTCAAATGTCAGGCTAAAACCTGTCAGATGATGGCCAGCTACCTTGTGTTTCCTGTTTAATCCTTCTGTGTCTGCATTGGATGTTTCCATATGGGAGAACAAAGCCAAGAATTTTTTGTACCGAAGGTTCCAATGTTACAGCAACTGTGGACATTTTCAGCACTGGTAAAAACCCACAGTAGAGACAGTTCTGTTGGACCCCTTGTTTCACCTGCATGAAGTCCATTTTGGGATGGTTGCTACCTGCAGGACATCTCTGGAGCTGAGGGTGAAGTGTCAAACCAAAGTCAGAAATTCCTCTATACATATATATATCTATGTAAAATGTAGCTTTTCAGTGGGTCTGTGAGCCCTGTTCATTTCTGTTCTCAGGGGTGGTTGGCTTCTGTGGCAGGGGCAGAGCAACGTGTGGCAGGATGTGTGAAGGGCCATCCAGGATTTCTGGGCCCATCCCTCCAGACCCAACGCTCTTTCCAGAGTATTACAAACGCCCCTTCTCAGGTGAGTCCTTGGTGCTTGTTACAGGTTTGGGGGTTTGTGCTTTGGCATGACACAGCTTGATGTCCATATCCCTTGGTGTCCTTGACAGTCTCTATTCACACTGATGAGGGTGTGCTTCTGATGGTGATCCCAAAGTGGTCTGTACAGCTGGTTGAATAATGGGAAAGCATAAGACAGAGGTGAAGAGGGGTCTTCACATTGTTTGTGGGCTGTGGGTAAGATCATTTCCTAACAAGGTTCTCCTTTTTCTTTCTCTGCAGCTCGAGGGAGGCTGGAAGGAAATGCTCAGGAGCTGTATTTAACCTGTGGCCCCCTGGACCCCATTCCCAACCCTTACCCTGCTTTGGGCAGTGCCCGCCAGGCTCAGCCAGCCCCTCGCATTCGCCCCAGTGGAAGGGACTTCCTGGAGAGGGGACAGAAAGGGACACTCAGCCTCTTACTGCAGCTCCAGGGGATCTCCCTTGACCAGGAGATGCCAGTTAAGAGTAAGTACAGCCAAGTCACTGCTGGCCTCAGCTGCCTTTGGGGCCAGGGATGAAGCATCCGGGATTTGGGGTGGATTCCCAGGATCTGCTGCCTAAGGAGAGCTTGAGCTTCACAGGGCTGGTCACCCCATCTGCAGCTTTTGGCCTGGCAGTGGGGTCACCTGTGCTGGAGCCAGTGATGTTTGGCTCCAGTCTCAGGTTTAGAATGGGAAGAGGGACTTGAAAAAAGGTGCACAAATTTGGACTGCTTCATAGTCAAACTTCTATATGAATCAAACAAAACTGTGATGTGTTGAGGATAATTAACATGGCGAGTTCCTAGTTGGTAAAGCCAGGCAGGATTTGGGAAGAGTGTCTGTGGATGTGGATGTGAGAACATCTTTGCAAAAGATGTTCCCTTCTCCAGGGCAGAGATGTCACCCAGAATACATTCAGAGGTCCAGGAAGGAGATAAGGTTGAGCCCTGTGTATCATTTTAATTTTCTTCATGTGCTGGCATTGCCCTGAGCTGGTGCCAGTGTGGTAGATGCCACAACTGCTGTGCCCAAACAGGGGGTGAATGGATGAGCCTCTGGTTATGTCAGCTGAGATATTCCTTGTCTTGGGGAGCCCAAGGAAGGATAATTTTTTATCCAAAAACAAACCAAACCCTAGTCCATAATCTTGGTTGTGTCCACTTGAACGTGGGACAATAGCTGACCCTGAAACCAGGAACAGTGCAAGTTCAAGGCTCTGCAGCTCTCTCTACTTCAGAAACACCATGTGAGCTGAACTGGGAATTGACCTTGCTCTTGAGAGGATGCTGGCATGGCTTGTCTGGCATAGTCCATGCTGAGACTAGTGGAGGACAGGGGAGTCTGTGAACACCAGCAGTGTGCACAGTCCTGTTCTGATGCTCATCTGGGCACGGTGGGATTCTCTGGCAGAAGAGTCAGTCTAGGAGTGTGCATCTAACAGGGGCAGGATGCAGAGATGGTGTAGTCTGCAGGAGAGGGAAGAACTTGCTGGTTCTGTGGGCTATTGGACCAGCTTTGGAAGGGATCTGTGGCTCTGGTGCCAGTGCTCCAGGAGCCTGCATCCTGTGGCAGTGTCTGGGGGGTGAAAGCATGTCTCCCCTTGCTGAGCAGGGAAGGAGGCCAAGGACTATGAGAAGGAGAATGTGAGGCGGATAAAGGAGATTCAGAAGAAGTGCAAAGAGAAGGAGCGAGCCCAAGAGCGCAGCCAGCCCAAGCCTGTAAAAGCTCTGTGGAAATCCCAGAAATACGAAAATGTGGAATCAAAGGTGAAGGCCAAACTGCAGGTTGGTATCTGTGGAGGAGCTCTTGAACTCTCCAGGCTTGGGGTGTGGCTCAGCCATGAGGGACAATGGGATGATGGAGACAAGGGAGTCCTGGAGCCTCAGGATCTGGGGGCATTTCAGTGCTGAAGCACAATGGGCAGATGTGACAGTGGAACTGTGAGTGAGAGTGTGTGATTTGGGTCCAGAGAGTGATTGCTGCAACAGTCCCTGTCCTGCCTCCCCCTCATAGCCATATTTTCCCCATAGCCAAGGGATGCTCCCATCTGGCTTTTCAGCTTCCCCATGTTTGGGACAGCACTTCTCTGGGGTTTGTGCCAAAAGGCTGTGGTGTTTTTTTCCGTGGATTGTGGTTCTCAGAGGTAGGTCTTCAGGCTGCATTGAGCCTCAGTCCAGCTATTCCCACCCTGTGGATACACGGTGGGCAGTGTGTATCCACACATTCTCCCCAAGTGATTGTCCTGGTGAATAACCACTGCTCAGGGGGCACACAGGCATCTCCAGGCAGTCAGGGTTGAGGCCTCGTAGATCAGCACAGCCTGTGAGGGTGCTGAGTTGGAGCCTTTAAGTTCCTCCTCATCTCTGTATTGCTTTCCCTTTCTGTGGCCAGCTTTTGATGCTAAAATGATGTGCATTGATAACAACTGCAAAAATTGGCAAGATGATTCTCAAGCCAGTGGTTCCAGCTGCTGTGTCCCTTCTTCCTGGTGTGTCACCAACCTCTTTGATATCTGTGACCCTTCCACATTTGGGAGCAAGCCCACGAGTGCTTCAAGAACACAAGCCTACGCTCTTGTTTGACAAATCCTCTGGGTTAGAGGAAGATTGATCTCATCTCTTCCTTTGTTTTGGGGAAAGGGGGTGGTCTCTGCGCAGGCAGTTTCTGCGTGGTGCGTTACTTGTGCTCTGTGTATTCCTCCAGAGAGGCCCTGGCACTGACTCATGATGCTTTAACTGTTGCTGTGGCTCTCCTGGAGCTGAGGTGTTCCCTGTGAAGGATCTCCATATTCTGTGAAGCTGGTACTGCTGCTCAGAGTTTCAGTTGGTTGTGCTGGATCTTGATGACTAATGCAGAGTTTTTTCTCTGTCATCTGTCCCTGAGGCTGTTAACTGTAGCAGTTGTCTTGGAAAGGCTTCTGGCAGTCCCAGTGCTCCAGTGGAGGAAGATGGGGCAGGCTGTGCTCTGTGCTCCTGGGGTCACAGACTCAGTCAGCTGAGCCAACTGTGCTGGGTAAAGACAATTCTCATTAACTTACCAGAGAGATGCAGATCTCCTGTTGAAACAAGACTGATCATCTCTGGAGTATGAACAGTCTGGATAGTGCTGAGAGCATCCCATACCCTGCTCCTTGCACCAAACCCACCAATGTGGCTGCCCAATCCCACCATCAGTCTGCAGCTCTGCCCAGCTAAATGGGCCAGGCTTCTTCCCCAGGGAGCTGCAGTTCGGCTGAGACCTTGGGTAAAGATCTGAGGGTGGCCCTGTGCAGTTCCCATCACTCCCAAGGGCAGAGCAGTGCCCCAGGTGCATTTTTCGTAAGATCATCCACTTGCCACAGTGTCAACTTTCAGTTTTCAGGGTTTGTTTGCAATAAGAGTGTCTGAGATATTCCCAGACCACCTGCTAGACATCAAGTACTGTCACCCTATGCCACAGCCTTTGAAGATGCCCCTCAGATACAATTCCACCAGACTCCTTGACTCTCTGCTCCTTTTTCTTTCTGGAGTGATATAACCACAGATTTGAGGTGCTGAGCAGAGCAGCACTTGAGAACAGCACCTCAGCAGGCAGCTTTGTGTGATTGATCCAAATGTGTTTCTGCAGAGTTCCCCTGTTTCTTAGCGATTCATTCAGTGGCCAGGTGTGGATCTGTTGCTGTTTGTTGGCCTTTGCTGCCTGACCACAGATTATCTTCCCCCAAGAGCTTCTGCCAGGCCATGGCAGAAAGTGTGTGCTGTCGTGTGCCTGCTGGAAACCTGTGGCTGAGCTCGTGGTTGACCACACAAACTTGGTGGAGAGGGTTTTTCTTTGCTCCAGCCTCCTTCCACTGGTGGATCTCTTCTTGCCTTTCCTAGGAGACCTCCCCACCTCCAAACCCTGAGGCTGTGAATTTCCTGAGGGCATATTCTCGCTGTGGCTCTGGGATCAAGCCATGCAGACCACTGTCCCCAAGGCCTGTCAGAGCAAAAGCAGGAGCAGACACAGAGGCTCCAGAGGCACAGGGTGCTGAAACCAAGGTGAGTCACACACTAACTGCACCCATTCCAGAGATTTCTGGCACTGATCAATCCCTTGCTCCTGCTTTGAGCTTTTCATGTCTCCAAAAGTGCTGGGTCAGATGTGCTGCATGAGCAGGGAGATCTGTAAATAATATTCCTGGCTGAAGGGAAGGAACAGGGTCTTGGTCACTGGGGTGATGAGGTGGATATTCAGGGACTGGTAATTCATTCTCACTCACAGTTAAAGAGATTGTGAAGTTCCCTGTGAAAATTCCACCTCTTCATGCCAGCAATCTCAAATCTGCTCTTCCAAGGGCTTTGCAGGAAGTCTTGGGGATTTGGAGGCTGTTCCCACTGTAATCAAAGGAACTGTAGCTTCTGGATATTAGATGAAAATTTGGGAAATGAGTGTGTATTTTAGTAAGGAGAGTTAAATCAGCATTAGTAGTTAAACCTTTCAAGTAGTCTGTTTGGGTGGTCCTAAACAGCTCCATGACTCATGTCCTTTTCCCTTGGCGAGTGTGAGATTGTCAGTTTGTTGGTTCCTAAATGCCATGAATGACTTAATTAAACAGGACATGATCTACAGAGGAGGAGGACTAGGGAAATCTTAAATGCAAACACAGCCACCTTCTCTACTGTTTTGTGCAGCAGAGGAGCTGTGGTGGAGGTGCTATCTCTGGGCAAGTGCCCCAATTATCAGCAAAGTTCCTGCTCTGCTAGAGATTCTGTTGTATTTCTTGGCCTGGTGAGCACCCAACCTGTTTTTCCTCTGCCCTCAAAATGCACCAGTAGGAGCCATGAGGACTATGTCAAGCCTGTTTTTTTCTGTCCTCCTAGCTTTTAAGGCATATGGTCATCCTGGAGACATTAAAGAGGCCAAGTTTAGGTTTGGCATTTGGTGCCTGCCTTCCCAAACCATGGCCATAGCTCCTGCCTGTCTGTGGCTGCACACTGAGATGGGCTGAGGGTCTGCTATACAATTCAGTATCTTCTTGTAATGCATTTTTTCTTTTTCCCTCATGTGGACAGTGGCAGCTGCCTGTGTGCATATGCTCAGCTTGCCCTTGATGCCTCTCTCTCTCTCCTCTTCCATGTGCAGGTGGAGGGCAGGAGCGTTGACTTCATCAGGCACAACGCCTGCACTGCCAAGCGGGCCCCGCTGCGCCGCTCCCAGTCCCTGCAGGCGCTGGCCGAGCTGCTGCAGCAGAAGCACCGGGAGCAGGAGGAGTACAACACCAAGCAAAAGGGCCACGTCCCCCAGTAGTATGTGTGCCCCTCTCTGCTCCACCAGACTGTAACAGCCTTCACTGCACTCCCCAGGTTCTGCCTAGAGAGATGAGCCAGGCGCAGAGGCACCCTCACCAGGTGCAGCAGTGCCGCATTCTGTGACCTGGGGAGTAAACACTGTCCCTTGTGCTTTCATGCCTTAACCAGCATCCCATGTCCAGTGTGACAGGGCTCAGAGGGAGTTTAGCCTCCTCCTCCCTTGCTTGCTGTTGTACAATGATGCTGATATGGCAAGCTCTGTGTGCCTTGAGAGATGTGCTCCTGCCCCTTTGTAAGTTTTGTTCCATGTCATGTAGCTTTGGCATGAAAAGGTCTGGTTTTGGAGAGGCAGAGAGCTTGCTCTGCCTCACAAGTGTTTATTCTGCCTTGGACCTGAGCTCTGAGGAACATCCAGTTAGTGCTGTGCATTTTGGGTTTCTGCATGGAATACAGACCCTGTCCTAGGGCTGACTGTGGTGCCAGTCCTTTGGCTGTGCTGTCCTCTGCCAGCATCCCTGGCCGTGAGCTGCTCTGTCTGACTTCATTCTGCCACTGACCCACAGATGGTTTGGCAAGGACTCAATGAGCCAGAAATGAGGAGCAGCAGCCCCTGTCTCCAAGGAGCACGTGTTGGCCTGAGTGCATCTCTCCCAGGGTGCGCTTTGTGGATGTGGAGCACATTTGTGGTTTAAACACGGTGTATCCCCCAGTATGAGGGTGTGTGCCAGCACCTGGGTCCCTGGGGGCCTCAGCCAGTGACACAGAACCTGGCGGGGTTTGAAGGGCACATTGCTGGCCTCTGCCTGTGCCCCTGGGCCACCTCTCCTGCCAGATGTGCTGACACCTGCTCTCCTTTGCCTGCAGCCTGCTGGAGAGGAAGGAGCTGTGGCGCAAGCAGATGGAGGAGCGGCTGCGGAACCTGCCAGACCCTGACACGCCGCCCGGTCACACCATGATGCCCGAGAGCCAGCGGCTGGAGACCCTTGGCAATCTGAAACAGAGTAAGAGGAAAAGAAACAGGGATTCCAGCTCAGAAAAGCAGACAATCCTAGACAGGATAAGGGAGAAGAGACACAGGGACACAGATTCCTGCCATTTGGAGAGCTGCCTGGGTTAAGGCATGTGTAAGGCAGGATGTGAGCTGTGTGCATGGAAAGGGCCTGCAGGTTACAGGACTGGCTCTCTGGAGCAGACTTGATGTCTGGACCTGATGTTAGAGTTGCTGTTTTTCCTAAAATCTTAGATTTTGGTTGGAAGGGACCTTCAGAGGTCTCTAGTCCAATCCTTGGTTCTCAAAGCTGGAGGAGGTCCCTCAGGTCCTCATCCAACTGAGCTTTAAATAGAAGGATTCTAGGTCCTTGTTCCAGTGCTGCTGTTGTGTTCATGGTCATAGCACTAGAAAAAGGATTGATTTCTTTGCTCTTCAACTTACACAGCTTTTTTTTTTCTCTTTTTACAGGCCAGGAGCAGCTGATAAAGGACCTGGTTCTGCTGCCAATGCGTGGCGACAGCCTCAAGATGCAGAAGAGGCGGGTAGAGCTCGAGAGGAAGCTCTCCCAGATAGACGAGGCGATCAAAATTTTCTCAAGGCCTAAAGTCTTCATCAAGTTGGACTCCTGAGCTCGTGGGGCCAGGTGTGCTGTGCTGCTCTGCCTGAACAGCCTTTGTTGCTGGGCAGGAATGGACATCACTTCTTGGGAAGGAAGGGAGAGGAAGCCAAGTTCCAGACCCTGGGCCCATGCAAGTGCCAGTAACAGTGTCCAGTATGCAGCTGGCATCTCTTGCTCACCTTTCAGTGCTGTACCTTGTCCACAGGAAAGGGAGGGAGATGCCCTAATGAAGGCTTTGCTCAGTGATCTGGATAACAGTTGTCTCTGCTGCTTGACTTCTCACAGATCAGCTATCTGCTCTGGGTCTGTGGCATCATCTCTTACCTTCCCTTTTTTTCCTACTTCTAGAAACTGGTAGGAGGTGTCTTGTGCTGCTGCCTGTGGTATTCCTTGTAACTGTCTTTCTCCTGAGCTGGACCATGGTCATGGCTCATCCTGAGCACCTGAGGGCTCAGGAGACAGCTTGAGGACAAGAAAGAGGCACAGAGCTTCAGTGTTTCCTGCCCAGGGAAGGGCTGGGCTGTCAGGAGGTCAGATGTCTGGAGAAGCCTGTGTTGTCTGTGTGGCAGGAGATACTCGAATAAATCATCATTTCCATCTTGCAGTGTGTGTGCAGCTCCCAGTGGGCCCAGCAGGGCCTGAGGAATGGTGTGGGCAGCAGAAACCATCACACTGGCACGGTGCAGACAGGATTTCACGGAGCTGGGTGCTGGAACATGGTGGTGGGACATGGACTGGAGAATGTGCAAAATCCTGCCAGCTCTCTATCCACAGGCTGCCAGGACAGGGCTGGGAAGGTGCCATCATATAGGTGAGCTCACTGCTGCCTTACCTTCAGATGCCATGCAGGAACCTGTGCAGACCTTTGCAGGAATCTTGCTGCATGAAGCAAAGACAATTCTAAGCTGTAAGGGCTGGAGGGCTTAGTGCATCTCCTGCTCAGCAGAGGTACAGCACCACAGCTTGGAGCCATGTCCATCTGAATTAGGAGAATCTCCAAGGATGGGGCTGCCCCCATCACCTTGCTGGGCCTCTGTCTCCAGACAGCGCTGGCCTCAGGGGGAACACTTTTTCCCTTGAAATCCAATCAAGTTTTCCCTTCCTGCAGTTTGTGCCACTCCGTCTCCTTTTGTTACACAGGGTGGGGATACTGTGTATGGATCCCCCAAGCAGCTGCCTTTTTGCAGGGGTTGCTCCATCCTGGGCAGTATTTTGTGGGGTGGGGATATTGTGGAATATTCTAACCCTGCCTGTGGCACCTGGCACACTGCAGTGCCTTGGGATGTTGGGGCTGACGCCGCTTCCAAGGGCTGGGGAGTATTTTGGCACTCGAGGGCTGGAGGAGGTGAGATGCCAACTGGGAAATCACCTCATGTGCCCCTGGGGCTGCCTCAGGGCAAACCCCACAGCCAGGCTGAGCCGGCTGGATGAGAGTGACTGGGAGCCATGGGCACAGCCCCTGGGCACCTCCCTGCCCAAAACAAGTCTGGGCTAACCAGCCCTGCTGTCAGATCTGCTCTCTGGTCTGTCTGGGCCTTGGCTGTGTGCCATGAGTGTCCTCAGCCCTTGCTGCACTCCCTGCCTGCCCTGGCCTGAGGCTCTAAATGGAGAGTTGGTGCTGGCTTTTCAGACCCTGAGAGCTGCAGGTCCTCCTTCTTGCCAGTCCCACCATAAGCCCTTGGCAGCAGTGAGTGCCACCATCAGCTTGGCACTTTTGGGAGAGAGACAAAGGGTGCCATCAGAGTGGCAGGGGCAGGTGTGGACCCCCCCTGCCCTGAGCTTGTGGCTGAAGAAGGAGGATGGGGCTGCACTATCTCCAGCAGCGTTTGCAGGGCTGAGTGACAGCCAAGGTGCTGCTGCCAGACCAGAACTCTGCCAGGTGTCCCCTGCATTAGTGAGGGCCTTGTAGCAGGGACAAGGTAGGAATGAGGGGGCCAAGCAAGGCTGACCCATCAGGCCAGGTGGCTGCCCAAAACAGCGTGGACATGTGTCCTGGGACAGGCACGATGGGTCTCGGTAGGGTTGCCCAGCACAGCAGCAAAGTCACAAGGTGTGCTAAGGTCAAGGCCACCGTCCCCAGGCACTGCCTTCTGTGCACAGCACTGGGGTACCCACCCACTGTCCCCCTCCTCTCTGCAGTGACATGAACCAGGGACAAGCACGGTGCTTTCTAGAAAAAGTTTACTGTCCATTGCAATATATTAATGATGCATATTTCAATAAAACAATTAAAAACCCCCGCTTGCTTGGAAGGGGAGGCAAGAGGGCTCAGAGAGGCAGTGCCTGGCTTGAGTGGGTGCCACAGTGGGGCTCCCAGGGTCACGGGGGGTGGGAGAGGGCAGCGGGCAGCCCCTCTCCACCCCTGCCCGCTGGCCACATCATCACCCTGGTGTCCACATCCAGCCCGGATGAGCGGAAACCCGGACGGCTCCCCCGAGTGGCCCCTGCAGCTATAGGGTGAGGAGGGTGCCATCCTCCCGTCCGCTGCCCCTGCCGGGGCTGCCGTCGTGGCTGCCGAGGGACTGCAGGGAGCCCCGCGAGCTGTGCGGGGACAGGCTCCGCTGGAGGGGTCCGTCCGCGGGGCCGCCGTTGGGGCAGCCCCCGGGGATGTAGTGGGAGGCGCTGTCGCTCTCGATGACCAGGTCGCCCTCCTCGTCGCTCTCGGCCGTGCTGTAATTGCTCAGGTACTGCGAGGCCGGGCTGGGGGTCTGCTGGCTGGGGGTGCTGTCCGTGGACACGCCGGAGCTGCCCGAGGCCTTGCTGCTGCGGATGACGTTGTTGCGCTGGTTGGCCGGCTTGACGGTGATGATGAGGTTGTGGCTGTTGGCCACCATCATGTCCGTCACTTGGTCCAGGGACTTGCCGGCCACGTCGATGCCGTTCACCTCCAGGATCTCGTCGCTCACGGCCAGCAGCCCCGTGCTCTCAGCCAAGCCGCCCTTCACCAGGCGGGAGATGAAGATGCCGGGCACCTTCTCGACGCCCTGCGGGGCCACGCGCACGCTGACGCCGTCGCGGATGTAGAAGCCCAGGGGTTTGTCGGAGCCGTGCTTGTGCAGCCGCACGCGCCGGTGCGTCTCGGGCAGGATGTCCACGTCGATGATGGAGGAGATCTGGCGGAAGTCCTGGGGCATCCCGATGAGGAGGTGAGGCTTGGTCCGGTAGTGTGCCGGGCGCAGCAGCCCTTTCTTCTTCCGCTGCAAGGAGTTGGAGGCGAAGACGCTGGCATCAGACTCTGCTGTAGGGAGCAAGGGAGGACACGGGTCAGGCGCTGCAGCTGCTGGGGATGTGAACGCGTGCCCTTGGCCCCAGGTGCTGGGGCAGCAGGCAGCAGAAGGGCCCTGCTCACAGGTCTCACCGGCTTTTCCTCCCCAGATCATCAGCCTGGCTTTCCCTGCAGCCTGTCTCCGCTGGGGCCCATCTCCTGGGATTACCCAGCGTACACAGGCACACAGGCCAGGATTAGTGGGATCGAGGCAGTGATTCAGCCTTAATCACACTTTAAGCCAAACTCTGCAGTTTAACACTAGAGCTGCCAGCCCTGATGGCCTGGGAGCTGCAGCTATGCCCCAGTTTGGGTTTGGGGAGAGAGGAACCCCCACATAAGTGTGCTGTGGTGGCAGCCAACTCCCCTGGAGCCAGTCCAACCCCAGGAGACAGTACCAGAGTCCTCTGCCCCACCAGAGCAGGGCTATTGCTGGCATGGGTAATAGCCAACTCTGCCGTTCTTGAGGACAGAGACTCTTCACGTCCTGGAAATTCATCCCAGGGTTGCAGCATCCTCAGCACCCCTGAATATCCCAGATTGTGATTTGTGCCCATGTCCCTTATTCCACAATCAGGCACATTCATACAGGGTTTGACTCTCTCCTTCTGGACTTTGGCCTAGGGCTGCTCTGTGGGGCCCAGCTCCAGCCCGTCATCATTGGCCCCATCCACCAGGTGCTGGGGAGTATCTCCTGGTTCCTCTCTGGTTTCTCCCCATCTCTTTCTATGGGAGAGCCCAGATCCGGATGCTCCTTGGTCAGCACATTCCCCACAGTGTCCCCCACCAGCATCTGGACCCTGCTCCAGCTATAGGGCTGCTAGGGATGTCCCCAAGCCCAGGGGACATGGGATTTCTCCCCAGCCAAGCCAGCCTGTCAGGGCTCCTGGCTTATAAATATCTCCCTGCACACACAGACTTGGCATATTTTTAGCTCGGGGAAGGGCGGCGGAGGCTTTCCCACAGCTATTTCAGCACATAGCTCCTCTCCAAGGGGCTCAGAGTGGCTGGGCCAGGCAGGTCCAGCACGCCAAGGATGAGCCCAGTGAAGGTCCTGGCAATGTCCCACATTTTCCCCTGCCCTTCCCATGAGCCTGGCCCAGGCAAGGAGGGCCAGTGCCATTGTTCCAGCCAGGCTGCCCCGCAGGAATGGCTTCACCCAACGGGGTGATGGCACAGAGGGGAGCCCCGCTGCACCCTCTGCTTTTAGCCCTGCTGTGGCAGGACTGGCTGCTGCAGAGCCCACTGACAGAAGCACACCTGTGTGTGTGCACAGCTCTCTGCACCAGGCAGTGTGAGAGGCTCTGCAGCCACATTCCTCAGCGACCCAGACCGGTTCAACGACAGCCCAGCCTTGGGATGACCTGGATCCATTTTAAATCAGCTGTGATTCACCCAGGACTTGCTCCTGGCCTCTCTGCTCACCTCCCTGTGGTGCTGCTGGCCCCACAGCCCTTCTCCTGCAGGCACAGCTGGGTGCTGGGGCTCCCTGGTGCTGCCTGCTCTCCTTCCTTACCATGCTGCCCATGGAGCCAGGCTCTGCCTTCTCCCTCTCCACACTGGTCTGTCTTGGCCCAGTCAGCCATGGACCCTCACAGGCTTTTCCAGCAGCCCACAGGGTGGCTCTTGGGAGCAGGAGTGATGCTCCCACAGCATCCCTGGCACACCCAGCCCTGCAGTGGCTCTCCATGTCACAGCCTGGGCCCAAGCATTGGGCCAAGAACAGGGGATGGTTCAGCGCTGGCAGTGATAGCCCCTGAGTGCACCATGGGCTCCAGCAGCCTGGATCACTGCTGCCAGCCCCCACACCATGCAGCCACAGAGGAAACCTGTCCAGGGCATCCCACACCACCCTGATGCAAAAGCCCAGGAAAACTGACACAGCAGCCAGGGCTGGCCACCAGCATCACCTCTTGCCGAGAGACTTCATACCACTAACGTGAGCTGGAAACACTCGCTCTGGATGCTGTGCAGGGAAAACTCTGGCTCTGGGTCAGGCTCTGGCTCTGTGAACTGCTGACTGATGATGCAATGAAAGAGAAAACCTCAGTGCTACTAAACTGAGTGGAAGTGGATGGGCTTGTTTTCCCTGCAAACAGGAGAAATACTTGGAGTGTTTGTCACTTGAAGGCTTCCATCCTCACCAGGATGCTGCTATCATGAGGTTATCAGGTGTACCTGTGCAAGGAAGTGGTTCCCTGGGAACATGCCACAGAGGTAAGGCCAAGTCCTTGGTGTGCCAGGGAGGCACCAAGCCTTTTCCCAACACCAAAAATCCAGCAGCACCTGGCACCCTGAGAGCTCTGCCAAAATGGCTGTTGCCTCCTCAGGGCAGGGAGCTGGATGGGGCTGCTGGCACAGCACTCACGGGAGTAACATGGGTGTTATCTGGGAGCCCACACAAGCTTGGCTGGAAAACACGACTTCAAAGGGGTGAATTGCAAAGATCTGCCTTTGCTCACCAGGTCACATAGGGCTGGGCTGAGGCAGATGGGTGCCACAGCCCTGGCAGGGTTCTGGCAGCCTCCCAGTGCCACAACCTCCACATCCATCCACCAAAGCAGTGGCTGGAGGGTCTTGTGACCAGCCATGCCAGTCCAAAGGTGGAACCAGCAGCACCACGGGATGTGGCTCATCTCTCTTGATAGGAGGATGCATCCAATGCCCTGCTTACCCTTCTTCTGGATGATGACCCTGAGGAGGGGGTTGGCAGAGGAGAGGGCTTTGTGGTAGTTGTCGTCGTTGTTGATGGGCAGGAGGTCGCCGTGGATGTCTGTGTATCCCAGGAGCACATCCACCCGCGGGATCTGGTGCACTGTCTGCAGCAGCTGGTAGAAGTCCTGGAAGCTGCCGGCGCCCGAGCGCTTCATGGCAAAGCGGCGAAATTCAGCATCGAACTGCAGAGGAGGACGAGGAAGAGGAGGAAGAGGAGGAAGAAGGTGACTCTGGGCAGGGCTGGCTCCAGCCAGTGGGACCGATGCAGGCAGGGCGCCACGCAGAGCTGCCCCGGGGCAGGCAGAGCCTTGGTGCTGCCAGCTCTGGAGCCCGACAGCACCAAGGCAGTAGCGCCAGTCAGGAAGAGCCCGTCCCAAAAACAAAGTAAAAGGAGCAAAGCTGTTTTTCTGCCCAAATACTGAAGTGATGGGGCAGAAAGATGGCCCCGCGGCAGAGGAAGGACCTTCTGGCCGTGGCACCAGCCGTGGCAGACTCCGTGCTGCCGGGAGGCCCTTCCCTGCGACACAGGCGCTGCCGTAGCACCTGGTGAGCAACAGCGCTAATTAATGCCTCCTTCCGTCACGACGAAGGGGAAGCCAATTAAGAACAGGCTGAGGAACACTGCGAGGATCGCGCTGCCCGCGGGGGTCACACCCCAGCTGTTGGGGCAGGCGGTGGCCACCACGTCCTGGGACGGAGGACACTCTGCGCTCTGCCGGGGGTCCCGGGCAGGCAGTGGCACAGCTGGGCGAGTGCACAGCTGGGTAAGGGTGCAGCAAGGGAGTGCACACATGTGGGTGAGCACAGGAATGGGTGGATGGGCACAGGTGGATAATGGTGATACCTGGGTGACGGCACACATCTGGGTAAGGGTGTGCCAGGGAGCATAATCTGGATAAGCAGACACGTCTGGGGGAGACCGCAACTGGGCGAGCGCACAGTCATGCAGGTGTGCACATCTGGATGCACGACAGGGGCTCTTCCCTTGCTGGGGGTGCACATCTGGGTGATGGCATAGCCGGGGATGACCATGCTTTGGCGAGCACGCACATCTGGGTGAGTGCACATCTGGGCGAGCGACATGTGTCCCCGGGGTGACCGTTCACCCCGCACAGCCGCACCGGCGGGGCCACTCCGCACACCGGGGCTGCCGGACCGGCGCACCGGCGCCCTGCGCATCTGGCGAGCGCTCCGCAGCGGCGTTCCCACGGCCGCGCCGAGCCAGCCCGCGGCCCGGCAG
>VWYP01017973.1:106220-170048 GCA_013400435.1 Pycnonotus jocosus | reverse complement strand
ATTACGTCACCGGCGGGCAGGCCGGGCGCCGCCGCGCCATTGGCCCAGGCGGGACGCGGGGCGTGGCCGGGCGGGTGCTGACAACGTCGCCGTGGTAACGGGGGGGGGGACGGACGGGCGGCAGGACCCCCATCCTCATCCCTGTCCCCATCCCAATCCTCGCCCCCATGCCCGCCCCTATCCCATTGCCCTCCACGTCGGCCCCGTCTGCCTGAGCACGGCTCTGCTCCCCGCCGAGCCGCCGCCGCGCCGGGACGGCACCGAGCACCGCGCCGGTAACCTCGGGGCATCCTATCGCTGTCAGGAACCTCATTAGTGACACATTAAACCCAACAGCGGCCTCTCTCCGGGGACACCGAGCTCCGGCACGCGGCCAGCATCCGCACGGAATCCCCGCGAGTGTCACCGGTGGAAGCCTCGGCCCCGCCCGGGAATACCCCGGCGTTTCCCCGTGTTGGCAGGGGGCTACCATGTCACCGGTTTGGTGGCCTTTGGCAGAGGTAACCCTGGTAGCAGGGGATGTTTTCCAGCTGTGCCCCTCGTTCCCCACATCCTGGTTATACCCTCGTTCTGGCTTTTCTCGCTTGTCTGGCGGGGGAGTTTTGTGCTGCCCCAGAGCACTGTGGGCCAGGGAAGGTTCATTATTTCAGGGATAATTTGCTTTACTGGGCAGTGGAACAGCTGAGTGAGTGTAGAGAAACTGACCAAGCTCACCGGGTGTGCGACAAAGCCTCTCCATGCCCATCCTGGCACCAGGCTGCCAGGATGTGCAGCCAGAGCACATCCCCTTGGAGCTGCCAGGCTCTGTCTGCAGGTGATGCCTATGGCGTGTGTCTCTGGCAGAACTGGCTCTGCTCGGGCACAGAAACACTCAGAGACAGCCAGAGAACCCCTTTCCTGCAGACCCCGCTGCAGTGCAGCTCTGTCAGCGATGCCAGAGCATGCTGTGAGCTCCCTCCTGCTGGCATCAGGGTCACCAGCCCCAGCACCTCAACAAAACCAAACTCCTGTTCATGGGCTCTGAGGAATTTTGGAGCCAAAGGGGCCATGACAGCAGCACCATGAAACAGTTTTTAAAGCCAGACACCTAACAAGCACAGCGCTTCTGACAGAATAAACGTATCAAACCGAGCCTGGAGAATCAGCTTGGCTTGACTGGATTCTGTTGCCCTATCCTGGCCCAGGGAGCAATCTTTGGTCAGGACAAAATTGCATCCCCACAGCACCAGGCCTGTGTTAGCTGGTCTGTGGCTCCTGGCAGGCTCGTCCCCTGTGTCACTGTGCCTGGATGAGCAAAGGAGCATGCCAGGCTGTGAGACTGTGGGACATCTCCCCTGTGCTGGCAAATTCTCCTCCGGCTGTTCCTGCTGTGCCAAGTGATTGCCACACCACAAAAACCAGCCTGACCACAAACGGAGCTGTAAATTCATCAGCAATACCCTACTGAGCCCCCTCAGTTTTGGTTTTCTTTTTTTTTCTAACAGAGTAATTGTGTTGAGGTCAGAGAGATAATCCTGATTTACACCGTGGTTAATATTTACGCAGGCGACAAAAGCAGCTTGCAGCCCTTCATCTCCAATTTTGGTAAATCGGAGTTAATTGTTCAGCAGGACAGTGGGGTGATGTACTGGTCACACCTTCTGGTTTGTGCTGTGAGCCATTATCTGCTGCCACAGAGCAAGCTAAGCTAAGCAGACAGTATCAGGGCAAGTGTTTGTTTTGCCTCAGTCCAAGGAGCTCTGAATCAGCCTCTGGAACTGGAGCATGTGCTACTCCATGTTCAGATGTGTCCACTGATTCCAGATCCACCAGTTCTTGGCTGTTGTGGGTGAGGACACTGAAGGCCTGGCTCTCTGCAGGGTCCAGCACCCCCAGACACGCAGGAGGGATGCTGAGGCTTAGCACTCAGGTGCCTCAGGAGGTCATTCCTCCGGCCCCTGCTCCAGGCCAGGTCAGTGCTGGATTCAGGTGAGTTTGTCCAGTGAGCAGGCATTTTCCTCTGCAATGGCTCAGACAAGGAACGGGCAGAGAGCAGCTTAGTTCAGTTCTGTCCCTCTTGTCTGTGATGAGGGAGAAGCCCAGGAGCCTGAGCTGGAGGCACGATCAGCACTGAGGCCACAGCTGCACAGCTGGTCCACGGGCCAGCAATAGTACAGGGAGTCCCAGATAAAACACACAGAGTCCAAGATCCTGGTTTCACTCCAACACCTGCACAGCTTTACCCTGTCCCTGCCACCCACGGGAACTCTCGGCACTCTGAGCAAAGGCTGAAACCAAGCGAGCACCAAAGTCACCTTGACTTGGACAATGGCCCTGGACACTGTGTTTGTCCTTCCCCACTGCCAGTAGGAGCTGAAGGACAGGGATCATGATCTGTGCTGATGGAACAAGAGCAGCAAATAGCGCTGGGAGTGTCTCCTTGGGTTGGTGGGACACAGAGCAGAGCTTGGGGAGGCAAAGCTCACCTGGGCATTGAGCCCTCCCACGGCCAGCAAAGACAGAACAGGCAGGAGAGCAGCCCCAGTGCTCGCTGTGGGATGTGGATGTGAGAGAGGAACGGGCTCCGATGGAATTCTGCACTCTCACAAGGACGTACCCGGGCAGCCGCGGAGGGTTCACCCGACCAGACTCAGGCTTAGCTCATTTCTTCGTGATTTTTGTTTTGTCGGCTCCCACGGCAGCGCTGCCCTTTGGCTCGGCTCTTCCCCGGGAAGCCGCGGGGTGATGCGTCCCCGTGGCAGAGTGTCTTTCCTAGTTGCAAAATCCAGTCCTGGCTGCAGACTCACCCGTGCCTTTGGGCAACAGGTCTGGCTGCCAAGGAACACTGAGCAGCTCCTGAAACACGCAGAGTAAATACCTGGTACCGAGAGATAAATCCGACGTCTCACATTCCTACAGTTTTGTTTTGAAGGACGCGAAAACCCCCTCCTGGTGCATTAAGATCATTACCACGGGCTTTTTAGGTGCTGGATCGCATCTCACAGGAAGATGAGCATGAGGACGAACACTCAGAAGCTGCTGGTCCACATTTTTATGGCTTTATATATTTTTCTTTTTGTTAGTAAAAATGTGATGAATTATTAACTTTCCCCAGCATCTCTACACACTTCTTTTGGCTCCACCCAAAAGTATGGTTTGTCCTGTACCCACCCGCAGCAAACCTGCTGAGGTAGCTACATAGGCTCGGGTAAAACAACCATAGGGGGAAAGGGGATGTTTCACCCGGATCAGGCTATGCGTGCAGCACGTGCAGGGCTCCACAGAGCTGTGCTGCTGCAGTGGGCGGAGGGGAGAGGGCAGGTGAAGCAAAGGATCCCTATGAGCTGCGTTGGTACCGGAGAAGATGTGGTGGCAGGACGGAAAGAAAGAGGAGGGACAGCGGTACCGGCCCGGCGATGGCCTCCGCCCCTCAGGCCCTGGGCGGGGCGGGGCGGGTCACGGTCGCCGTGGTGACCGTATAGCCCCCGCCCCCCACCGAGTCCCGCCCAATCAGCGCCTCCGTTTCCTCACGGGGACGCACGCGAGGCTCCGTCCCATTGGCCCACGTGGCAGCCCCCTCCCCTGCCCTCATCGCGGCCAATGAACCGCAGCCACCGCGGCCCTGCGGCGGGGCCGGGCCCTATAAAATCCTCACGGGGGAGGTTTTGCAATCGCCGCCCGCCTCGCGCCCGCCATGGAGGAGTCGCTGTCGTTGCTGGTCCGGAGCCCCGCGCAGCGGCACCGCGACCTCCGCCTCAGCGCCGAGCCTGCCTGGACCGTGCGCCGGCTCAAGACCGAGCTGCGCCGGCTGCTGTCCGACGCGCCGGTAAGTGCGCGGTCCCCTCTTCCCGCAGCCCCACCGGGCGGGTCCCTGCGTGCAGCCTCGCCGGGTGGGTGGCTGGGTGGTGGGGGCTGGCTCCCCACGGGGCAGTGGCCGCGGCTGCCATGGGGCACTCACGGGGCTCCGGGACCGGTAGCTGCCCCCCAGGGTGTCCTGGTCCCGGTTGCGTCAGCCGCGCTTGGGGCGCGCTCGGGCTATTTTGGGACTGGTTTGTGGCCCGGCCGCGGTTAATCATTAACCAGCCTCCCGGGACAGCGCGTCCTGCAGGTGTGTGGGGACGTCAGAGCCCGCTGGCACCGCGGAGCAGCGCCCGGGCACCGCACCCAGCTGGGCAGCGAGCGGCCGAGGCCTTTCCTGGGGCTCTGGGGGCTCGTTCCCGTTGAACGGGAGGCACAGCGCTGGGTGCGGCGGGCGGCGTGATGGGGCTTCGGGGTTGAAATGCAGAAGTGCGACTTCCCCTGAGCCGCAGGGCACGGGAGCTGACGCGTGAGCGCTGCTGGAGCTGCTGCGCTCCGGGTCCCGCTGCTCCCACGGGCGGTGCTCCCGCAGGAGGGCGTGGGGCTTTCGAAGAGTCAATAAACTTGGAAAAGACCTCCAAGATCATCAAGCTCAACCTTCGACCAAATGTCGCTATCCCTGCTAAGCCACGCTGTGAAATGCCATGTCTATACTCAGTTTTTGAAGAGTTCCAGGGATAGTGGCTCCATTTCCCAGGGTAGCCCATTTCAATGCTTAGCCATTCCTTCAGTGAAGAAATTTTTCATAGTATCCAACTGGAGACTGCCCTGCAAACTTAAGGCTGTTTCCCCTTGTCCTGTCACTAGTTGCCTGGGAAAAGGCCTGATTCCCGTGCTTTTCCCATGCTTTCCCTGGGAGTGTGGTGATTACCATGGCTCCATGTGCTTCCAGCAGCTGCTGTGGGCCAGCTTTCCCTGAAGAGCTGCTGGGTCCCGCTGGATGGGCTGTAACAGGTTTAATTGACACCACCTCTGGTGCTGACCAGATTAGCTGGAACTCCAAACTTCTGTTTCTGAGAAACAAATGTTTTTTGTTGGGACTGTAAAAGATACAGCATGTAATCAGATTCTTTGCCCAAGGGACTTTGGATTCTTATTGCAGGTTTGCTCCTCAATAATATCCCACTTGGGCATTCAGTTGTTCTCATAACTTAAGCTGAATTTAGATGTGCACAATTCCCTCTGCACTTTAGTATGTGGGATGCTTCAGGCTCTGTGCCTGTCTCCACCAGCTGTAAGCTGTGTTGGTTAATGCTTGGCAGAGCAAGTAATCCTATGCTTTGTTTTCTTTCTTCAAAGCCTGAAGAGGACCAAAAGCTTATTTATTCTGGGAAGCTGCTGCTTGATCACCACTGTCTGGGAGAACTGTTGCCAAAGGTATAAAAAGTATCTTCTTTGATGTGCTGAAATATATCCAGAGAAAAGATTTGTTTTTTCAACATATCTTCCATTATATTTCAGCATGGGGAGCTGCATGCTCTTCATTTGGTGTACAACTCCAGGACTCCTGCAAATATGCAAGAAACCAAAGAGGTAATTGGACATAACTTAACTCTGAATCTTGGGCTTGTAACTGAAAACAAGAAGTGTTGGATGACCATTTTAAAGTTCCCTGTTACTGCAGGTTTTCGCTATTAGTGCAGCAGCAGTATCACTTTGTGATAATTTGCTTGGGAATGTGGGAATGTATTTGGATTAAGCTAAGTAAAAAAATTGTCTCTACAGTTCATCAGTAAAGACTCTCATGGCATCTGTTAAGAAAGATCTAGTTGTGATGTGCTGCTCAGGGGCAAAATGCCTTCTGGTAGATTCAGTTTTATTAAATAGACTGACTTGCTATGTCCAAGGCACACTTGGACAGATTGAGCTTGTGGAGGGAAGTGGTTCTGATCTGTGGGGGGAGGGAAGAAGGCTGAGAACTGCAGACACTTTGCCTGCTCCCATCAATGACTCATCTTTGGCTTCCTCTCTACAGGCTCAGCCTTAGTGCCTGAGCTCAGTATGGACTGGTCTCAAGTACAAGTGGCCAAAACCCATTTTTTCTTTAACGTGGCTGGGCAAAGGTTTCTAGAGGTGTGGTCCTGTTGCTCATTAAAGGCACTGTGAGCTAACCCTACCCATGCCTGATGGTTACTAGATGTGAGCCATCTTTGGCTGGATGTTAGACAGATGTATCACCACAAGACAGCTCTTGAACTCTGTGTACAGCAGTTTGTGCAAGCAGTACAAATTTGCCATAGGAAAGTCTAGATCTTGTGAAAGGGAAAGAGTAGCAGCAAATCAATTTTGCATCCCGGTCATTTCATTCCAGGAGCTTTAAAATACTGATAGAGGTGCTTGTGGTGTGGTGCCCAAGAGCAGGGGCAGCACTGAGAGGTGCTGTGCAGGAATAGGTGTTAAAACAAGGGCATACTTTGTGGGGTGCAGCCTTTTTGCTTAAAGTGTGTGTGGTGTCTAGAGTAAACCTCACTTGCTGTTGTCTATAGGTTCAAGCTGATCAGCCCAAGTTACCATCAGAAGCCAGGCAGGAATCAAATGTGCCTTCCTCGAATGGTGGAAGATTGAGGAGCTCTTCAGGTGTCCACTTGTCAGCAGAAACCAGTAATGGGTAAATACAGTTTTATGTACATCTTTAAGATTTTTAAGATGGTATGTTTGTGTTGGATGCCAGTTCCTTATGCCACATATACTGTCATAAGTCCATAGAACATGGGCCAAATATGATGAAGCTTTATATAAAAGCTTTAGTGGACATAGAATAATTTGGATTGGAATGGATCTTTAAAGGTCATCAAGTCTAACCTTGTGCCATGAGGGACATCTTCCACTAGATCAGGTTGCTCTGTTCAACCTGGCCTTGAACACTTCCAAGGATGTGGCATTTAAAGGAAAATGCACTGCTCTGTTAATTAGGAAGAATATTTCCTTTGTTCATGTGGGCAAAGAGGTGTCTAGAAGGAAGAATTAATTTTGTATTTGAGTGCATAAAATGGCAGAAGCTATTTACATTGTTCTGTGATAAATTGTTCTTGCTGTTAGTTCAGTGTTTGCTAATGAATGTGTTCAAATTTTGATCAAGGCTGGAAACAACTTGGAGTCCCTTCCAGAGCACGGCTCCTGGCTTCTCTGCTTACACAACCTACAGCATGCTTCAAATGTCCTGGTTCCAGCAGATTTATGCAAGACAGTATTACATGCAATAGTAAGTGTCCTATTCCAAACTGCCAGTAGGAAGTAGAAACTGTAATACAAGAAATTGAAGAGCTCCTGCCAATTCTTCCTCTTTTGATGGTGCTTGGAGACTTTTTCATTGTAACTTGTGCTGAATATTGTGGGAGTGTACCCCTTACTGTGCTGCTCTGTTGCTGTTCAAGCCAGTGGTTCTGAATCTTGCCCATTGCCTGCCTTCATTGGGAGGGCAGGTGTCTCTAGAGTAAATCTGATCCTACTGATGAGCCTTTGCTCTATTTTTTTGACTGCTGAAAGTTCACAGCATTGACTGGACATCAGTGACAGGTCAAGCTGAGACTTGCAGAAGGCTTTTAGACCTGCAGATTGCTCTAAATTGTTTTTGTGAAGTATTGATGTTACTGTTGATGAAGGGGAGGTTTGATTTGTTCAAGTCACTGTACAACTGTTATGGGTAGAACTAAAACTTGTTTTTAATACTTCTGTAGCCTCTACACTTGATGCTTTCTGCTTGCCTGTGATCTGACTCTATTGTTGGACAGATTTTTCACACACACAGAACCTGTGGGAAGTGTGAAAGGATTTGTCTAAGCCTCATTCTGGATTTTGTTCTCTGGTTCCAGCTTGGCTTCTACTGCTGCATCTGCTGACCCATCCCATGCACGGCATTCTCAGGAGATACCAGTGGCACCAGTGACACCTCCAGCTGCTTTCCCAGACCCATTTCCTGTCCAAAACCAGCCTGGAAACCAGAATGTTGCTGCTCAGGTTAATGCAGTGGCTGACCAGAACTTGAGGATGAATGCCCAAGGGGGGCCCCTCATGGAGGAAGATGAGGAGGGTGGCAATCGAGACTGGTTGGACTGGCTCTACTCAGCAACACTGTTATATGTTTTTGTCAACATGGTCTATTTCTACTCCAGTATCAGCAGACTCCTCCTGGTCATGGGTGGCACTGTTCTGATGTACCTGTAAGTGTATGGTGTTAATATTTGCTGTTTAGAGGGGTTTCACTGAAGTACTGAGTTCTGTGCTGTGCTCAGCTTCCTGGTGGTTGACCTTTATAGGACTCTTGGACCTGGAAAGGGCAAACCACTCCTCTGTATCCTGGTACAAGTCAGTATTTAGAGAAAAGATGATTAAGCCTATGTCTGGATTAAATGAAGAATGTGGCTGATGTCACTGGGGTTTTGCAGTTTCTGGTGTGGCTGTCTTTCTATTTCAGAAAACCACTTGAAACCACAGTAGCCCCTGTTGTAAGGCTCCAGCAGCTCAACAGCATAGAGCAGACAGACCTGTAGGTTCAGTGTAGAAAACAACAGTTTCTTGGTGGGAAACAAGTGGTTGAAGTCTGGGAAGAGGGTCTCACAGTTGCTGTTTCAGTCATGCATCCATGCAGTTTTTGTGCTGTGTTGCCCCTTTGGAGAGCAGACGAGGCTGAACTGAATGGGGTGTCCTGAACTGCCTTTGAACCTCTGAGTGGGGAAATACAATTAGGATAAAAACACTGATGATAGTGGACCCTCAGCTGCTATGCTTGGGATGTCTGAGTAGGATAATCTGCCCCCCAGAATTCTTTGATCACCTGTGGAACAAATTAGATAAATGTCTGAATTGTAGGTCTAGGAGTTAAGTGGAGCAGTTTTTCCAACATCTATGTAGACTTGGAGAGTTGAAGGTTAATTGTTCCATTGAAAATCCTTAAATTTTACTGTTGCTATTTCCAGCAGCTCTGAGGAGTCAGATGTGCAGCTGTTATGTATCAGGATGAGTAATGTTGAAACAGCATTAATTAATTAATGAATCTGTTGCCTTCCCCAGACACCATGCTGGATGGTTCCCATTTAGACGAAGACCAGTTCAGCCCTTCCCAGGCAATGTTCCTCCTCAAGCTGCTCTAAACCAGGACCAAAACAACAACCTTCAGGTATTGTCTTGCTATGTTTTCAAACCATGAAACCCTGTCAAGTTTTGCTTTTTAATAATTTTGCCGTTTAATAATTGTATAGTAGAAAAAACTTTTCTTGAAACTTCTGTAAGATACTACCTTCCATGGGAGAATAATTGCCACCTGGGTCCTCCATTGGTGTAGTAAACTCCTTAATTAACCTTCATCCTGAGATATTTTGGTGATCTTTTAGCTGCTTCTGTCCTTTAGGAAGTAGTAATGGGGAGTGGTCTATCATAGGCTGTAATTGAGGGCAAGGTTTAGGATTTGGGTCTATAAGCAGTTTGAGTCTTTCATTTCAAGCTGACTGTTCTGATGTCAGTGGAAGTTAATTAGGTGTAAATATGTAATTCAGCTGATCTGGTGCTTGATGGCTGTCCTGGACAGTGTTTCTAGACACCAGTGTGAGTTAACCAGTACTGCCAGTGTGCAGCTTGGGTTCTTGACTTTGTATCTGGGGCTACTTGGAAAATTTTATACTCAGCAGCATTTCAGCAACAAAACCACTTTGATGCCTGAATTTTCTAATGCATTTCTGAAATTCTCCTTTACCAAATATCCTTTATTTTGGCAGGGTGAAAATGGAGGCAGAACAAATGAGTCTGAGACAGCTCCTCCTGAGGGACAGGCTTTCCAAGAGCTGCAGCAGGCCAACCCTTCACTCGTGAGCACGGTGTGGGTGTTTTTCAAGACTTTCTTTGCATCCCTCCTTCCAGAAGGGCCCGGACTGACCCGCAACTGATTTGTCACCAATCTGCTTGTCTGAAACTTCAGTGGACACCTGAGAGAACCAGATACCAACTCCAGATGTGGCAAGGGACAGCACTTCCTCTGGCTTTCACTGACCAAGCAAATAAAGCTGCAAGAAGCCTTACATCATTACAGCCCAGAGACTGAGATGCTAGTCCTCATTTCAAAGAACTTTGTTCCATAGCATTTATTTAGGTACCTATGTAGAGGCTTGGCGTTGTGGACTTGTGCACTAAAGGCACAGGCTCTGAGTGGGTGTGCAACAATGTTAGGGAAGCAAATTGCTTCTTCTGTGCAATGTGATTCCTGTTGGAATGTTTCAAATGCTATTTTAATTACACTGAGTGTAGGATCTCAAACAAAAATTGCTAGATATGCATTAGCACATTTTTAGGAAAGATCTATTGTTAAATTGCTTCAACAATATTTTAAGTTTTCTTTGTAAATATTTCCCTATGATGAATGTATTGTGCAATCTCCTTATTGGACAAAGTGGAGGACTGTAAGACAATGATGTAGATAAGCAGTTACCTCAGTGATGTTGCAGATTGAATTTCATGTTTGTCAAGGTTTGGGCTAAAACCACGACAATGTTGCTGAATTCAGATAGTTTAAATTCAAGATTTAATTTCCCTCTGCCCTGCTACCAGATCATGGGGGAAGACTAAGTGTGTTCAGGTCTAAATATATTTAGTAAAATCTCTTGCAAAATGTAAACTTCCTAACTGCTTTTGGATGCAAAGTTAAAGCAGTCTAATTCCTGTATTCAACTTTGTATTCTCACTCCAGTGCAACTCCTCTTGTATTACTTCATTGCGTTCCCTTTAATTTCTGATACGGTTAAGGGCTGTTATTGCAATAAAATTTGCAGGCATTTATATCCATGTTTGTATATATCTTCTACAGCAATCAGAAGACTACCTGCAAAGCAGGGGGTGTGTTCTTGCCTGGTTTTTATTGAAAAGTCATGATGAGGGAGTCGAGATATGAGGGGAAAAGGTGCAGCCTTCAGCAGGTAAAGTGCTTTGCATAGCTTGGAGTTTTTTTGCTTATGGAAAGCTGTTAGCAAAAAGGCTATGGATGCCTTGAAATGGATAATTCTGTAGGTATTTGGAAAATTGGGCTCCTTGAACCCTGCCTGAGACTAATCAGGGTTTATCTGGGCTTGAAATGTGCTGTCTAGGAACAGCTGCCACTCCTGGAACTTGTTACTCTTTTCCTCTGTTGCCTGCACTTGGCAGGACAGTTTGCTGAGTGTTGGAAGGGCCAAACACAATCAGTTGGGACAAGCACTTGCAGCAGGTAATGCTTGATCTTGCCATGTCACATCAGACATGGTGTTACCTGTGGAAGCCACTTAATCCTGGTGCTGTTCTTGATTTGAACAAATTCTTTTCCAGGCTTGTTTTTCTGCTGTATCTTCAGTTTGCTGGAGACTTGGAGGATGGGTAGGATGGTGGTATAATAACTTCTATATATTTAAAATTAAATCATTTCAGAGGAGGTCAGTTTTGTTGCCACAGATACATCCTGCATAAGCCTTTGAGGATGTTCCTGGAGGAGGTGCCCACTCTTCCTTGCCTTGCTAATAGTCTGGTGCTGCTCTGGGAATTGCACTCCCTGAAAAGAGGCATCCCCAGGCTTTTGCACCCTCACAGTCTGTGTCCCTGTCCCTGTGGTAGGGCACAGGATGGGTGCCAGGTGACAGCCATTCCTCCACCCTGGACACAACTGCAGCTCACACAGCAGCTGCACCCCGAGCTGCTGTGCTGGGCATGTTCCACATCAAGGGTGCTTTGTGGCTTGTGGAATTGTCTCCCTCAGGGTGTAGCAACCCATCACTCAGGTGTGCCTAAATTAACTGAGCTGTGCCTGTGCTCAGTTTTCAGCAGGAGAGAGCAGTTCCTGGCAGCCGGAAATAAACTGATTTGGTGTGGATGAGACAGCAAGCACATGGTGCTGGATTACTTGTGAAATCTCTAGTCTGAAAATTTATCAGAGATAGTGAAACATCTGTTGTCTTGCAGCTTTTGCTGTTCCCAGGAGCAGGCAGATGGGTTTAAAACTAGTTGAAAAACTGATAAAGTGTAGCTAATGCCACTGCACAGATGCAGTGAGAGCCCTGGACCTTAGAGAACATTTCCTTAATGGTTCTGTGAAACTCATGACCTCTGCCATTGGGGTGGAGGGGAGCGGTGACTGCAGCAGAGGACACAAAATGTGGAAGTAAATCCTGTGTAATCCTGCAGACACAGCTGCCAATGGTGTGCACCCAGGCAGGAGCACTGGGATGTGAGGGAACAGTGCCTGGCTGAGGGCTCCAAGCACCTGTGACTGAGCCAGCCTGGTGTTATGTGGAGTTGGGAATTTGGGGTGGCTCTAACCCTGTCACTGAGCCCTGAGCAGTGGATGCCTCTGATTGCTGAGACCCTGGGAGCAGGCAGAGATGACTGAGGCATGAGAGGAACTGAGGCAGCTCAGCTTGGAGAGATGTCAGTGTGAACAGTGAGGTATGTAAGGAGGGGATAGCAAGGAAGGGGATAGAGCCTGGATGCCAGCTGTGGGTGCCAGTGAGCATGGCCCTGAAAGTGAGGGAACCCAGGTTAGACAAAAGGCAAATGTGAGCCTTGAATTTTCCAGAGCAAGACTGTCCCCACTGCTGGGACAGAAGTTGAGAGACCAGAAGGGGCCTTGAGGCTTGTAGGTTTAAGAGGCTGTGCTTGCCTTGGCTCACACTTCAAGCTCTGATCTAGTTTAGCTTGAGAGCTGCAGCACCCATACTGTTCAGCATGTGTTGTGTAAGGCTCCTGAGGGCAGACAGGTTGTGGCAGTGAAAGTCCTCTGAAGGTCCACAGGGTGGCAAAGTGAGCAGCAGAATAAAGCCAGTTCCTCTGCTGCTGTGTCCCCTGATTCTCTCTGGCAGCTGCTCCCAGCTGAGAGCAGTTCTCTGTCCCCACTGAGAAACAAGTCAGGGAAAAATCTACAATCTGTTTTTCTCAGACCCCTTTGTTCTTGTTGTGGAAATTCTTAACAGGCTGCTTACTTGGGGAACCACTCAAGTCCTGTTTGTCACTATGGATATGGTCCTGTCCTGAGCTCCTGGAACATAAATCTCATGAGAGTGAGGTTGCTGCTGCACAGATAAGCTGGTGATAGTGGTGTGTTTGTTTGTGTGTGGTTTCCCCTTTTCTCTGAAGAGCTGTTTCATTTAGGCACTGACTTGCCTGTTGTCCCTGTTCTCAGCAGCCAGGGACATCCCAACAGCTGTGCAAGTGCCCAGCTGAGTGTTACAGCCTCCCTCTGGTCTCTGTTCTGTGATCCATTTCTGGCTGTGAGTCTGGTGGGATTTGCAAAGCAGTGCATACAAGCTGTGTGTCCCCCGAGGCCATCCCAGCTACACCCCCACTGTGCCACCAAATGTGCCAACTGCATCTTCCTCACCTCCCTCCAGCCCTTCTGCTGCATAAGAATAGCTCTTGAGATGCCTGCTGGTGTTTAAAGTGGTGTGAATTTCAAATGGAGTGATACCATGGGGGTGAACCAGTTCTGGTGTGACAGCCCCTCACAAACCTGCAGTGAGGGGACTGAGGTTAGTTCATGTTCAGCCTGGGAGGGTTGGACAAATCCTGGGAAATGTTGCTTCTGGGCCCATGGCTTGTGTCTGCTCAGTGGCCTGTGCTGCAGAAGAACCTCCCCAGTTTCTTAGAGTAGCATTGAAAGTTGTATTTGCTGCTGTTTCAGTCCAGATTTGCTGGTGCAGGGTCAGTGCCACAGAAACACAGCTGGCTGCAGTTTCAGCTCCAGCCCAGCTGCCCAGGGCACCTTCAGCTGTGAAAAGCCTGGGCTGACTTAGGGCCACCTGCGTGTGCCAGCTTATTTTTTCTTTTTAGAGGTTGTTATGGACAATGCTGGTACAGAAGAGAAGAAGTGGAGTTGGCTTCAGGAGAATTTGGAGTTGTTGTAGGGGGCCCCTCCCCTGGGGTCAGGACAAGACCCAAGGAGACTCCTTGAGGCTGAGCCCCCTCACTCTGCTGTGTGGTGCTGGATCCCAGGTTACTCCTGCTTTCTAACATTTTGAGAGTAACTCAGGTAACACCAATTTCATTGGCCATCGCAAATCTGTATTCAAATATTGCATAACTTTAATTGATTCAACTAGTTTATAAAATAAATTGTATTTGAATGTTATTTCTGTCAATTTTATAAACCTCTAGGACAGAAGGGAGCAGTGGTCTTTGGGCTGACCTGCTGTGTGAATCCTGGCAGTGGTGCTGGAGCCCATCCTGCTGACGGGTGCAGCCAGAGTACCTGGAAGGCTCTCTCAGGAAGCATCTGCAGGGTAACACCAAATGTTTTGGTCAATGCAGCACAAAGATTAATGTGTACCTCTGCCCTGGACATTGTGGGGGAAAACAACCCCCGTTACAGGACAGCCCTCAGCTAGGTGGTGAGTACATGTGTGCGTGCACGGCCTTCAGATAAAGCCTTACACAGCAAATATTTATCAAAACATCTTCCAGCATCCCCTTGCAGCTTGGATGTTTAACTTTCTTTGGGGTTCAAAGCCTGCCCTGCCTCCTGCTAGCCAAAATTAACCTTCCCTTAGGCTTTTAAACCTGACCTGGCTTGTCCTAGCCTGACCTTGCACTGGGAGGAGGGTGGGCTGTGGTGTCCCTTGCTGCTCTGGCCTCTGCCTGGTTACTCCAGGGCAAGGATGCTCACAGCATCTCTGTGTTCCACAGGCTTTTGTTATTGTAGGCAGAAAGTTTCCAGCCTTCCTGTTCCCACTGGAGGTCAATGCTCGGCAGTTCCCTGCTCTCCTCTTCTCTGAGCTCTGGTTCTCTGCTGACAGCAGACTCTGCAGCAGAGCTGGGGCAGGGGCTGGCCCCTAAGGGGGCTGTGAATGCACTGGATCTACAAAGACCAGCAGATGGATCTGGGGTCTTGGACTTTCTGCCTTTATCTACCCTGGTGACAAATACCCCTGTATCAAAATGCCCATTTTCCCTCTCCCCCATGCTGATGTGAGTTGCTGCCCTGGGCCAAGAGGTGGTTGTGGCTTCCTGGGGCCTGCAGGATTCCCTTTATGCCAGGCATTGGCCACTGTGCCCACATCCCTTGAACTGAGAGCTGTAGGACAGAAAGTAGAGCTGTTAGATGGTTAAACCCTGTTGAATTCAAATCCTTTGTAACATGCCCATGCTCTGTGCAGCTGCCCTGGGAAGGGCTCTCCTGGCCAGGGCACAGGGAATGCTGTGGCTGCTGAGATGATGCCATGTGGGAGCTCTGCTCCTCAAGCACCTGCTGTCTTTGTACCTGGTGTTTCCAACAATTAGCTGCTCATTTACAAAGCACTTTGGGCCGGCAGCAGGCAATCTGTCCATGGCCACCACGCTGCTCTCCTGGAGGAAGCTGCAGAGGCTCAGCCTCCCTGGGGTCAGTGACCGTGAGTGCCTCCCGCGGGGTACCCGAGGCCATTCACTTTCTCAACTCAGGAAGAAAACATCACGGCAGGGCGGGGGCTGCTGGACAGCGGGGACCCCGCAGGAAATGTGCTCACCCTGCACAGGGGGGATGAGGCATCTGCCAGGGACAGCAGGGAGGCTGGCACCTCGTCTCGCTCAGGGCATTGAGCTGCTCCTGCAGCGCTGCCGAGTTCTCACCTGCCCTCCTCCCTCAGTCTGTTCTGGCAAAAAGGTTCAGGGGAGCTGTTGTGAGCCTTCTTTCTGAAATCACCTCACTCTGTTCTGTGCTGGAGGTTGTTTTGGGGGTGGGATGGGCTCCAGGAGCACAACAGAGGTGCAGGGGGACAGTGGCATACAGGAGTGCACAAGGGATGGATGTGAACTAGTGTCTCTGATGTCCCCCAAGAGGCAGCTGAGAGTCTGGGTGCATGAAAAGCTCTGCCTTAGTGGGATGATGGCAACCATCAAAGACTGTTCACAGACCCAGCCAAGAAGCAAAAAGCATCCCAGTCCTGTGGTCATGGAGCTTTCCAGGGATGTGGGAGATGTGGGTTCACCCAGTGATAGCAGGAAACATCCCCTTCCCAGGAGTGTGCCTCAGTTTCCCCAGAGTGTGTATAAATCAGTGGAATGGGGAGCAGTGAATGATGTAGGTACCTTTCAAACAGGGCTTTGCTGGGGAATTACTGCAGGAACAAAAAAATAAGGAATATTTCTGCATGAAGAAAAAAAAATGAAGTGGCTTGAGGCAGCATGTGAGGCTGCTCCCTTAACTTTATTCTCTTCTACTCTCTATCCCCCTCCAGCTTTTCCCACCCACCCTGCTGTGTGCATGTCCTGAGTGAAAGCAGTCTTGGCAGGAGAACCAAGCCCTGCTGAGGGAGGAAGGCAGCGTGCAGCATGAATGGTGCTAAGGAAACTATAGGAAGATTAGGAAATGTGTGATGAGTTTTGATAAGTGGAGGAAGCAGGTCATGTCCTGCTTCGAGCGGGCTTTGCTGGGGGTATGAAAGCAGCCTCAGCCTCCGTCAAGAATCACTTGGTCTCACCAGTGCTCTCTGGTCTGGCTGAGGATGTGCTGGGCTGGCAGGATGATGCTGGGAACCTTCAGTATCTTGCTGGTGTTCATCCACACAGCAGCAGCCTGTGAGTTTGGGCCCTTCCCCTACAGAGCCACAGGGATCGTCTGCAGGATGACCAAGCCGGCGGCGTTGCTGTGTGAGTTCCTGCTCCCCGGGGCTGTGCTTGCCCTGGCTCTGCCAGGAGTCAGTCACAGATCAGCCAGGGGAGGGGGTTTCTTGCTTCTCTGTCTCTTGTGTAAACACCTGCCTGGGAGCACAGGTTAAAGCATCAACAGGCAAAGGAGCAATTAATTGTTCCCAGCCCCTCTCTTCAGCCTGAGGATTTAGGGCTGTTCTTGTTGGAGCTTGGCATGATGAAAGAGCTTGATCATATGTGTGTTTGATTTCTCTCCTCTTCGCAATCTCATCTCTTGGGGTCGGTATGCAGAAGGGGGGAAACAGGTTCTCTCCTGCTATGGGCTTATTTGCAAGGATTTGGAAGCTTTGCAGGTGGGGGAAGAACTTAATTTTTCTGTGGAGGGTGGGAACAGCTCTGTCCTGTCCCATCTGACAGTGGTACATGCAGAGAAAGATGTATTCATGCTGGGCTGAACTAACATATGGTATTTCTGGAAGGAAAAAGTCCTGTACAAAGCATGTGCCTGAGGCTGGAATGGGCTGTCTAACTTTAGGAAAATAGGCACAAGAAACTTTTTCAGAACTTTTTGTTTGTGCATCCAAGAGCTGACTGCAATACAAGTAAGCAGCAACAAAGCAAAGCACTGGGGTAGAGTCAATAGCTTGTGTGGTGTAAGGGTGAGCACTGCCTTGACCTTTCCAAAAATCTTCTCCTGAAGTGTGTGAAAGCTGGCCACCGCTGCCTGGAGAGAGCTCCCGCTAGTGGCTGTCGAGCCACACACGCTGTTGTCCCTTGCTGCCATCAGCTGTCACAGTTAGGGATTTTTAAAATGTTTTTAATTTACTCTGAAACTACTTCTAGTGCTTCCTGAATCTAATGCAAATGCCTCGGATAAAAGCCTTCTGTAGTGCTTTAATCCCGAGCACGGATCTGGCTTTGCAGCCAGGAGAGATTGCAGTTTGACATCTTTGCCCCTTTCTTCCACCAACAGTGAACCAGGAAACGGCCCAGGTCATCCAAGCAGCCTTCAGAAACGCCAAATTCCCAAACATCACCGGGGAAAGGTCCATGCGGCTCCTCGGCAGGGTGTCGTACGGGCTGAGCGAGTGAGTATCTCGTGTGTCTGTGCTAGGGGAGGGACCAGAAACTGCCCCTGGAGGAAGATTTGGTCCAGCAATTCCCGGTGAAAGCAAAGGTCTGGACTGGGGCAGACACGGTTTTGGATCTAAGCCTCACAGACAATTTGCACGTTGGATCTAAGCCTCACAGATAATTTGCATGTTAAGGTTTAGGCTGCTAATGTGTTATTTAAGAGTTGTTTATTTTTCCAACCGAGTGGGCAGCCAGCAAGGCAGTGTGTAGAGCTCATTTCTGACAATAGGGATGGGGAGCAATGTCCCTGCAGGCTGGGGCACCTGTGGCCACTGCTGACAGATGGTGCCCAAGGCACATTGAGAGGCAGAGGGGACCCATCTGGGAGTGCCAGAGCCACCCCTGTCAGCAGGATGTCACTTGGCTGTGCTTTGTGACAAACCAGGCTGGGTGTTGCTGTGTTGTTCGCTTTTATTTTGGGACCACAAATTCAGTGGTGTATTCAGAGAATAGACTTCCTGCCACGAGCACGGCTGCATGGAGCACTGCAGTAAAACATGTATTGTTCTGTGTTTCCTGTTTAAAGCATCCCCCAGCCTTGCACCCAAACATTGCACAGTGCACCAAGGCTGAGCAAAAACATCACTGTCCTTGTAGCTGGCCCTGGGATTTGCAAAAGCTCCAGAGTCTGGCACAGGTCCCTCAGAGATCCCATTCCTCAGCAATAAACCTGTGCTGCCCAAGCACAGCAAACAGCTCTGGGTTTGGGACAGACCGTGTTTCTGTTGTTTCTAGCATCCAGGTCAATGATTTGTCCATCGAGAGGAGCGAGGTGGAGCTCAAGGAGGACGATGCCATTCACATCTCCATTAGAAACGTGTCAGCCTTGTTCAAAGGGACCCTGACCTACGGCTATGCCGGGGCCTGGTTGTGAGTACCAGGGCTGGGAGCTGCTCAGCACCATGGCTCAGCTCCTGCTGCTGCCTGTGGGACTGGCTGTGACAAAGCAGGAGTGAGAGGGCTGCCCTCCTCAGTCTCCCTGGCAATGGCTGCATGCTTGACATAGGTTTTTAGACTCTAGCAGTGCTTCTAAGCCCTGAATTGCTTTTTGCCTTTCTGTCCTCACCTTGCATGACAAGACCAGAGGGCCAAAGCAGAGGTGTTGACTTTTTCTCTCCCCTTTGTTGCTCTGTAAACTCTTGAATGGATAAAAGGGTGGGTGTGGGTGNTGCCACTAAGGCAGCAGTTTGCAATGATTTAACCACAGAATATCTGAGATGGGCTCTGGTATGCTGGGGGTTGGCCCATTGCAGTGCAAGGACAGGTGTGAGAGGTGTTATAAAATCCACATCTGTCAGGGAGAAGCTACTCCTGGCACAGGTTCCTAAACGTCCCCTCTTCTGCCATTACAGCTTGCAGCTTTTTCATTCAGTTGATTTTGAAATTGAGTCTTCCATTGACCTCCAGCTAAATATCGATCTGAGTAAGTACTGCAATACCCAAACTTTTTGCAATATGACTAATTTCCCTCCCCACTCTGGTCTGTGAATTGCATGTATTGTTCAGGTTCTCCTGGGTCATGTTAGGGCACAGCTGGCAGGAGCTAGGGCAGCTGGCAGGTGTCCAGGTGAAGAAGGGTGCCTGGTAGACCAGCTCAGCTGGAGCTGTGAGCAGAAACCATCCAGGTTCAAGGTAGCCCCATCTGCCCTGACTTGGCAAGGTCTGGAATCTTTTGAAAACATCCCCTGGGAGGTGTGGGGAGCCCTGGCTCCGCAGTGATGCCTTGCTCCAGGCCTGCAATATCTGCAAAGTGCACTCTTCCTTCTCATCTTGGTGACAATTTTTTTTTTCCTTTGTCCCATGCAGCGTGCCAAAAGGAGCAAGTGGCTCCTGATGCCTCAGATTGTTACTTGGCTTTCCACAAACTCACACTTCACCTCCAAGGAGACAAGGAGTGAGTCTGACCCCTTTTCAAAATCGAGATTTATTGTCCCCCCTGCTGGACCCCAAATGCCACCCAGCCAAATGTGCAGACCATGGGTGGGCCTTGACTGTGCTCCCTTTCTTACACAGACCTGGCTGGCTGAAGCAGCTCTTCACAGATTTCATCTCCTTCACTCTGAAGCTTGTCCTCAAGAGGGAGGTAAGATCAGCCTGTGAACAGAGAAAAGCTCTCTGGAGCTTTGTATGCCACACACTCCTGCCCACAAGACAGTAGCAGTGTAAAGTTAGTGCTCATGAAAAATAAGACAAATAAATTGAATACACAACCCCCCCAGTTTGGGCTAAGTGAGGGGTGTTGCTGACCCTGAGGCTGCTGAGCTCTGACCAACAGTCCCTAGATCTTAATGAGACTCAGCTCTGCTCTACAATCCAAAATCTACCCCTTCACCTAATTTTTCCCCCTATTTTCCTCCTGTAGGTGTGCAAAGAAATAAATGCTGTTGCTCAGACGCTGACAAATTTTATACTTAATTTAGCAGGTAAATGTTTTCGGTTTTTCTGTTTTCTTTTTTATCTGCAGCTTTTAATGTTTCAGCCCCAGCAGAGCACTAGCCACATCCATCAAAAATGTCCTTCAAAAATGTGTTTGGGATCCCAAGCCCTCAGACAGCAGAAAAATAAATCTTAGTAATGTTATGTTTAGATTTTTCTGCATGAGGTTGGTCACTTCTCAGGGTGATTACACAGATTCAAAGACATTTCAACTCATGAGGAATTTCTCCTTCAGTATGTACTGATCAGCTGTGCAGGATACTGCAGGACCAGCGTTAGCTAGAGCAGGAGCATGCACTGCAGTATTAGGGATGAGATCGTACAGCATCTGGAGATTTTCCCAGTCCTAAATATCAGGGAAAAGGAGTGGAGTGTAAAACTGAGTGTAATTATCCCAATTGCCCAGTGAAGAAACAGTCAGTGAGCTGTAGCAGGATCATCCAAAGGAGTGGGAACCCTTATCCCACCCCTGTGTTCTTTCATAACATCCCTGTCACCACCTGCACCAAGTCCTAAAAGTGACTGTCACAAGCTCTGCTTAAGGTCCTGTTTCTGGCCTGAAGTTTTTGTGTTTTCTTCCTGCAGCCAATTTTGTCCAGGATAAGGACATCATTGTTGACATCTCCCTCGCCTCAGATCCTGTAATAAAAGCAAGCTACATAGAATCCCATCACAAGGTGAAGTAACCCAGGCTGCTCAGACACCAGAAGTCTTGTGGCCATGGTGTGCTCTGGAGGGCTTGGAGGGGCTGGTTCTGTGAGGCTGTGGCACTGCAGCCTGATGCCAACCTGCTCCCTGCTGTGTCCAGCCTTTGCCTTGCCATGCAAATGCAGGTGTTGACTCTTTGTCCTGTGTCCCTGCTGCCTGCTGTGGCCCACACACTGATTTTCCTTTACAGGGCCTTGTTCTGTACAAGAACAACTCCAGCATGCTCAGTGACTCTGTTTTCTCCCCATCCCTGCTGACCGAGTCCCGAATGCTCTACTTCTGGCTGTCCGAGCACAGCCTCAGCTCTCTGGCTGCAGCAGCTTTCTTGGATGGGCGACTGGTGCTGAACCTCAGAGGGGAGAAACTGCAGGTGATTCCCACAGGGGTACCCTCCTTACATCATATTTTGAGGAGAAAGTGAAAAATTCACGAAGTACCGTGTTTTGGTGAGAGCTGGTTTCTGTAGAAGATAGAAATCTACAGTCAGTCACTACGTGTGATCCTGGAACTGGTGCCCTCTTATCCAGAGTGTGCTCCCAGTGTTATTCCTTGGAGTGATAACAGCAACTGATAGAAAACTTGACTGCTGAATTGTAAAGGGATGTGATTTTCCAGGGGTTCACTGAGATGGAAAAAAAGGTGGGACCTGGGGGAGCTCAGCCATGACCTGCACTGGGCACAGGCCCCACCTCAGTGCTCTGGCCTGTCCAGCCTGCACCAGGGGCAACCACAGCCTTGTCTTTTGTTTTGCCACAATCTATTTCTGGTTTGTTTCTGAAGGAGCTGTTTGAGATGGAAGACACAGAAGTGCAGAGGAAGGCAGTACAGATGGTAATTTTTTGTCCTATTCAGAGCATTGCATGGCACAGGAGGAAATTTCAAGCTGATTCTGTTCCATTGTAACAACTTGGGTCCTTCTCGTGATAATCTGAGTCTTGGGTGGGCCAGGTGGAGAAAAAGAGGGGCTGAGGGAGAAGCAGTTGTTCTTTGCAAGGAGGATTTCTCCATCTTCCATGCTGGCAGTTTCCCTGAAACCTGGCTGAGTTATCGGTCTTGTGTGAACAGGAAGAGGAACCGGGGATTGCAAAAGGAGTGCAGATGTGTGACAAGTTGCCACAAAATTGGTATGGAAAAAGCCTGACTTCTCTGGCTGCTCCTTACTTAACCAGATATGTTGCTCCTTACTTAACCAGATTTTTCAAGGCACCTCCTACAATGACTCTGTGGCCAAGATGTGGAGTCTCACCCAGCCCCAGATTTCTCTTCAGCCTGAAGGGACAGTTGTGAGGTCCTTGGTAGCAGTGGAGGTCAGCACCCTTCCCACAGGAGAAGAAGAACCCCTGGTGGCTCTGTACATGGAGAAGGTCAGTTCTTGCAGCTCCTGACTATGAACACCTTGGGACAGGCTCTGTCCCAGGTCAGGACCATTCCTGGGGTGCAGGGACAGCAATGGCAGGGAGCCCTTTGGGAAGGGTGAGCGGCTAAACCACGGGAGCTGGAGAAGGCAAATCAGTATTTTAACACTTCCATCTGTTCCTGAGATGTTTGAGGCTGGAAACGATGATTGTGACCATGTTGGCTCAATGCCCCCTATAATAGACCAGCCCACTATCAGAAAGCTCTGATGAGCCCCATGAACAATTATTTCACACAGGATAGTATCAGTGAGATGTTTTAGGAGAGAATGAAGGCACCATGGGAATGTATTTATTTTGAACTCTCCTTAGACCCAAATTCTAGCTCAGGTCCCCACTAAGAGTATAGCTGTGTTAGAAAAGGGGATAGAGCTCTGAAGAATGTGAAGCTCAAAGTGTAACCTCTTCCTCTATATGTGTCTGTATGAAGGGTCCTGATTACACTGTGTTTCACCCCAAACTGCTTTATAGTGAATCTAAGGAAGCAGAAAAAGAGAAACATCAACGTCTTTCCTGTCATGATTAACATCACAGGAAAGCAGTGCGGCCTGAGACAGACACAAAACCAACCCAAATCCCTGAGGGTAGAGTACATAATTTTAAAGGCCAAACCACAGCTGAGAATAATACTCTCAGCAAGTATCTTATGCTAGCAGGGTGTTAAGGGAAATATGTATGGCTTGTGCTCCAAGCAGTATCATTTCAAGGACTGCAGAAGCACTGGACTAGAGGTGGTCCTCAAAATTGTTGCTCCTAGGATGAGATCTGCTCCTGGTTGTGACCTGCAACTGCATCACAAAATGTTTCTCTTAAATGAATGTTTACATGCAGACAACAGCAAGACAATGAGCCTAAATGGCCAGAATTCAGAGGTTGCTCTCTTTTAAAATTTGGTTTATATTGGATTGACTACCTGTGGCAGCCCTGGCTACCCTGAGGCTGTTCTCTCTACATCCAGCCAGATGCTGAGATGGATGTCATTGGGAAACAACACACTGCATAGGCATTTCCATCCTTGTGCAGGGTTTACAAAATAGCAAAAGTCCAGCGGATGAGCCAGCCTGGAGCCCCAGAGACTGAGGCTGTGGGCATGAGGGGGGGCATTTATTGCATGCATGCTGGCCTTCTCTAGCAATACCTGGAGGTAAAGCCAAAAGGACATTGAACTCTGGCTCCTAGAAAACAACCCAAAATATCCAAATGCAGCCCCTTGCTATAAGGCTATGCCTGAACCCTGCTGTTCTTCTCTCTGCAGGAAATCATGGTCACTATTCAAGCTACCTATGCAGAAAAGAAACTCATTTTGCAGCCTGTGGACTCCAGGTTGGTACTGTGCTCTCTTGAGGGTTGCCTCTTTTGGTCCATGTTTAAGAGCAGCACAAAAAGAGGATCTCTGCAGCACTTAGTGACTTTTCTTCCCCTTTTTTCTCCCCTTCCCTTCAGCGTAGAGATTAAAGTGTTTAAATGCAGAGCTGATCCAAGTGGGGTAAGTCCTACAAAAAGCATTCTCTAAGCCGTTTGAGGTTAAACAATGTCTTTTAAAGCATTTTTGTATGAATTTTCTGGTTTTCAGGAGGACCTATCCATACGAAGCTTCCTGCAGAATATGATCTTGGTTGCTGGCATTCCAGAAGTAACTTCAAGTGAGTTTTCATTTGGGGAAGTGCCGACCTGCCCCATAAATTATCTAACATCAGATCTCCTAAACCTGAGCACTGACAAAATACATCAATAACACTGACAACTGGGAAGTGGGGGGAACCACACTGATGTTTGATATTCTGCTGGATACGCTTGGGGAATGAGGAACCCTGTGTAAATGTCTGGGAGAAAGGAAAAGTGAGTTTTCTGCCAGGCTGAAGGTTGTGGGACATTGAGGCATAATTAGCTTTTGGCAACAGGCAGCACAAGATGAGCAGCAAGCCAGGATGGACATCCTTGTAACTGGATGGGTTTGCTGATTCCACAGGTATTGGATCAGCTCTGACTTCACTGATGAACAGTAAAAGGCTTGATCTCTTTGATATCATAAATCCTGAGATCATCACCAGAAAGGTAAGCAGAACTCAGAACTACCCAGCTCTCAAAGTCCTTTTGGGATTGTGGCATGAACTAATACAATATTTTCTGTTCTCTCCTCACTTTTTAGGGATATGTAATTGTACAGCTTGACTTTGGCTTCCCGAGTCATTTGCTTCTTAATTTTGTTGAGAAAAGTTTGTAGAGCTCATCCCTTCACAGAGGAGCACAGGAACTTGTGTACAACCAGAAAAATTGCATCTGAAGCAATTAAAAGATGAGCTGCTCTAAATCAGTTTTGATTGGTTTTTTTTTTTTTTTCCTGAAGAAATATTTGAGGCTCTGTACAACTGTGCTTCTTTCTTCTGCAAAGATGTTGAAGACTGCGCCTCAATCCATACATTTTCAAGATCTTTAAAGGGCTTGTGTTCTTAGGAGTCAGGGCTGGGCTCTTGCAGTGCACAGGCTTTGGGTCAGCAGTCTCAGGAGGCAGCAGAAATGGGTTTTGTCACCTTTTGGCATTTCTTGTTACTTTTTGGAAATACAGCACCTTTTGTGCTCATCCTGGGTTTCGCTTCTGCCAAGAGCCTCCTGATTTTGACAGAATCCAGCAAGTCAAATGATATTACCAAACTCTAAGTAAGCTCAGAACCAGTAATGCTAAAACATATGAATATGGCTGAAAAAAAAAGTAAATGGGATGTGAATTTGCAGTGCAGCACAATAACAGAGATCTTGTGCCCAGGGTAATTTCTTTACAGACCCTGATGGTTGATAGTTGGCATGTCAGCAGCAGGGTCTTCATCATATGTTTGTTGGACGTTTTCCCAACTAAACAGGCCATTTAATTACAAGCATAATTATATATTAGCTATTTTACTTCTATGCTTCAGTTTTGCTAATAGCAGAAATAAAAACTATATTTTTACAGCAAAGTTATTATACATATAGCATTCATTTTAATATTTGCGAAAAGCTAACTTTATAACATACTTTTATAACACATTAGAGTGTGGTGAGAATTAATAAAAAGGAAATGGCAGGGGGGAAATCACCTTTTTTCTGCCCTGGAGGTGCCTTGTCCCGCTGGGGACTGGACTGGGCTGCTCTGCCATGGGGACAAAGGAGGGCAGTGGAGCTGGGGAAGGATCTGGAGCAGAAGTTTGAGGAGCAGCTGATGGAATTGAGAGGATTCAGCCTGGAGAAAAAAGATGCTCAGGGAGGACCTTGCCGCTCTACGAGTCTCTGAAAGAAGGGTGGAGCCAGGTCAGGCTCTGTCTATCTTTTCTCCCAGGTAGCAAGTGACAGAACAAGAGCGGACTGCCTCAAGTTACAATAGGCGAGGCTCAGGTTGGATATTAGGGAAAATGCCTTCACCAGAAGGGGGGACAGGCTGCGCAGGGTAGAGGTGAAATCATCATCCCTGGCGCTGTTCAGGTGTGTGGGTGCGGCACCTGGGCTCACGGTTTAGCGGTGAACACAGCAGCCAGCGCTTGATGGTTGGACTCGATGTCAGAGACCTTTCCCAAACTAAACGATGCTGGGGGAGCAGCGAAACCTCCGCTGCCTCCCGGGTGTCCCGAGTTGTCTCCCCCCATCCCGGAGCCGCCGCCCCTAGCCCCCCCCCTCCCCAGCCCGGCTCGGCAGCCCCACGTGTTTTCCCGGCAGAGCCGCTCCGCCGCCGCTGCTTTCGGTTTCGGGCGCTGCCGCTATCCCGGGCTGGCGGCGGGGAGCGAGCGGGNGAGGAGCAGCTGATGGAATTGAGAGGATTCAGCCTGGAGAAAAAAGATGCTCAGGGAGGACCTTGCCGCTCTACGAGTCTCTGAAAGAAGGGTGGAGCCAGGTCAGGCTCTGTCTATCTTTTCTCCCAGGTAGCAAGTGACAGAACAAGAGCGGACTGCCTCAAGTTACAATAGGCGAGGCTCAGGTTGGATATTAGGGAAAATGCCTTCACCAGAAGGGGGGACAGGCTGCGCAGGGTAGAGGTGAAATCATCATCCCTGGCGCTGTTCAGGTGTGTGGGTGCGGCACCTGGGCTCACGGTTTAGCGGTGAACACAGCAGCCAGCGCTTGATGGTTGGACTCGATGTCAGAGACCTTTCCCAAACTAAACGATGCTGGGGGAGCAGCGAAACCTCCGCTGCCTCCCGGGTGTCCCGAGTTGTCTCCCCCCATCCCGGAGCCGCCGCCCCTAGCCCCCCCCCTCCCCAGCCCGGCTCGGCAGCCCCACGTGTTTTCCCGGCAGAGCCGCTCCGCCGCCGCTGCTTTCGGTTTCGGGCGCTGCCGCTATCCCGGGCTGGCGGCGGGGAGCGAGCGGGGCCGGGTGAGCGCGGGCACTGAGCGGGACCGGGTGAGAGCAGGGAGCGAGCGGAGCCGGGTGAGCGCGGGCACTGAGCGGGACCAGGTGAGAGCAGGGAGCGAGCGGAGCCAGGTGAGCGCGGGCAGTGAGCGGGACCAGGTGAGAGCAGGCATCGAGCGCGGCCAGGTGAGCGCAGGGAGCGAGCGGGGACAGAGCGCTGGGAACCCCGGAGGGTGGGACAGGGCGAGGCGTCGTGCTGGGAACCCCACGAGGGTTTGGGAGATGGAGGTCTGGCTCGTTGCTCCCCAGCTCTTTTAGATGTTCGTGCCTTGTGCGAAAAGCTGGGATAGAGAAGGGAATCATGAAGGTTGGAAAACTCCTCCGAGGTCGAGTCCAAACTTTATCCGAACAGGTGACTTGTGCTCCCAGGCACAAAGTGGGGCAGAGGTGGCAGAATGGGGCAGAGCCTGGCAGGTGTTACCGCCGCCCCCTCCATCCACTCTCTGTTCTCCAGAGTTCCCCCCACTCGCTGCACCGTGCTCAAGGCAGGACAGCCCGAGTCGGTATTTCTGTCCAGAGACACGGGTGTTGCTGGATCTGGGTATTTTTTAACTCTGATAAGTGAATTCTAGCACGGCAAAGTGTGCCATCTTGCCTCCTCTGGGAACTTGGCTGCAGGGTCAATCTGGTTTTCCAATGCAGCTTCCCTGGCCTTCAGAGAAATATTAATAACATTTCATTGTTTGTTGCAGCCCATCCAATTAGATCTGGAGATCTCTGCACACACAGCTCTATCTAGACATGGGATCTTTTATCTAATCACTCACATCTGCTACATTCTCACTTAAACTTTGTCCTTATTCCAAAGGAAAAGCAACTTGTTTTTTCCTCTTAGATATAATGGAAGAGGTGAATAAATACGTCCCTGTGTGCCAGAATAATCGGATTTATGCATGTAAATAGAAATATTCCCATTTCAAGTGCCTTAATCTAAACCAAGTCAGAGTTTACTCCACTAAATATTTACCCCTGGGTACCATTTCTTTGGACCACTCCTCAAATGCTTTTTATCACTAAAATTATCACCTAGTTATAGTTTTTAGGGTATGATGTTACCCTTCCTCCATTCTGACCGGATATTTTTGCTCATTTCTTTGTTTTTACTGCAGATGCATTGTAGTTGGGGAATTCCTGGCTGATTTTACTTTCATTTTGCTCAGTCTATGGTTCATTAGGTCCCGAAAGGCATGGAAGGGCTTTGTGCCTTGGGACAGTGGTGGGTTAGCACATGGGGAAAATAAGGCAGTGGATATTGTCCTCCAGCTTTGTTGTTTGGTGACCCCCTCACTGGTTTTGGGGCTGGTACTCTGTTTCTGGGCTTCTGGTAAGTGCTCTGTGCCCTCAAGGCAGGCAAGAAGTTGGTAGATTTGCAACAGAGAGTTTCACATTTCAGTTTAATTTTTCATGGCTGGGAATGGTGTGAATGCCAAGTTGGGGAGGGGAGGTTAAGTTTTGCAAAGTATGTTAAAGATGGTTTGGCATTTGAAGGACAAGGATCAGGGCTCAGAAGTTTTCTGTCTTTTCTTGGAGATTTTTGTGCTTCATTTTGGGTATGAGGTATTTTACTGAAAGTATCTGCTAATCTTTCCTGATGGCCTTATTGAGCAGAGCAGTAGTATGGGAGCAGTAGTATGTGCAGTATGGCTGAGATTTCATCCAACTTTTCAGTGTTGTTTTTTTTCTTGAAGATGAGTCTTTCATTAGTTTGCATGAGTCTAGTCTTTACCTGAATGGCTTTCAGTCTTCATTTGCATTAAGGGCTGATTTTATTTGTTTATATATGTATTTAATATGGCTTTATTAAGTCTGTTGTTCCTGATTGGATGGTGATCGTTTTCCTCTTCCCTTTCCCTGTGGTAGGGGTGGCTGGACACCAAGTACTGCCAGGTGCAGAGCAGGGTGGCATTTCCCTTTGCCCTTTTTGCTAAGAGGTGGGGAGCTGGCACTGGAGACATTTCCAACTCCTTCCACTTGCAACTCTTTTGTGAGAGCTGTGTAGTCTCAGAGATTCAGCTTATCAGTTTTTCTGGGTGTGACTGCTTGACTCAAGCAAGATTGCTGCTGCTTCTGCATCAGCTTCCACAGAGAAGCTGAAAGCAGCAGTGGCATAGCCCAGCTCAAATCAGGCAGAAACACCAGGAAAGTTGTGATTTCCACAAAGTGTTCCTCTAAAGCTCTCTTCACTTTACATCCTAGGGCATGAGGCTCAGGCCTGCATTTTCATGAGACCAGGAGTGAATCTCCAAATGTCAAAACTTTGTGGTCGCTGCTGGATTGAGTGAGAAGAGATGAAAAGCATCACAGCTGACCCTTGGATCGAAGGCAGAGCTTCTAGATTTGTAACTGCCCATGAAACTGCCATGACCTGACACATCTACATCAAGCCCTGTTGTTATCTCCAGGCATCTGCACCAAGTGAGGCATGTCCCACGATTTGGGTTATGCCTGTCTGTGTGCCGTCTGTCTGCCTCCAGCAGATCGATTCTCTGTCAGAATATGGAGCAGAAGCCACCTTTGCACTTGACAGCTGGAAGCAGACTGATGACACAACAATGCAGGTAGGAGATCATGTGCATGGCTTTGTGGGAAAGAAGTGAGAATGGAGGTGACAATGTCACCAAAGCAGGAATGGATTGTTCATCCCCACAAAATGAGCAGCAAGAACAGTTGCCTGAGCCCTTTGTGCAGGGGGGTCCTGCACAAACTTGTGAATTGATATACAGCTGAACAAATAAAGCAAAAGCTGCACACACAAGGAAAACAAAACAAGGGATTCATTTACAGCTTATTATGGGCAAGCAGGTGTTCTGCTATCTCCAGGAAATCAGGGCTGCGCCATATGTAATAGTGATCTGGGAAGAAAAACATCATCACTCCAACTCCCTGCCTTCCTCCTTCTTACCCCAGCTTTATGTTCTGAGCATGATGTCATGTGGCCAGTTGAAGTCAGCTGTCCTGGCGTGTTCCCTCCCAACTCCTTGTGCATCCCCAACCCATTTGTTGGTAGGGTGTTATGAGAAGCAGAAGAAGCCTTGGTTTTGTGTAAGCACTCTTGACCAATAACAAAAACATCCCTGACCTCCCCAGAGGTCCTGGTATATGTAAGGGATGTGTGGGATGTTATATTTGGCGGGTGGCCACTGCAGCAATACAGATATCAACAGCTTCTCCCTGGCTGGTGCAATACTCCCATGGACTGCCCCTGTCCTTCACAGTCCTGCTGTCAGGCACTGTGCAAACAGGGACTGCCATCCTTGCAGACTGGGCTCAGATGTCTACTTTAAACTGGGAGTAAGGGTAAGAAACGCTGGGTCAGACCAAGGGGCTGAGAAGCACATCAAGCCATGCAGGGCTGTGTGGGTGAACACCTCTTGCTCCTGTGCTGCCCTTTGTCTTCATCCCTGCAGCCCCTATTCCAGCCTGAGGATCCAGACCTGCAGGCAGCTGTGGCCAGAGCCCGCCCCCAGCTCGTGGAATTCCTCTCCCACTGTCCCGACTGGCTGCTCTCCACTGCCCAGAGCTTCATCCCTGAGGGGACCCTGGGCAGCCTGGCTGGCATCACCGACCCCAGAGAGAAAACCTCACTGCTCCTTGACCTGCTGGAGGAGGCTGGCCCTGCTGCCTGGAAACACTTTGCACAGTCTGTCTGCATGGAGTATGACCTGCCCCTGGATCTGGAGGTCCTGCTCATGAGCTCTGCAGGAGAAGGTAAGAGAGGTCAGGCCACTTTTCCCCTGACCAAACACAGCCAATGCCTTGGCTACCAATTACCATCACCCAGTCTAGGCAGTGAGACCACCAGTGCCCTCACTTGCATGGCTTTGTTTTTCTTGGAAGCACAACTCCTGGCTTGGAAATGTAATTTGAGGGAAAAAAATCCCTAACATTAACAGATGAAACCAATAAAAACTGTGCACCCCCACTTCCAATACAGCTGAGAAGCGATGTTTTGGACGGATTTGTTTGAAGGAGAAAAGACTCCAATCTCTTTGTTCTTTGTACTTTTAATCATTTTTTTAAAATTTTTCCTGATCCAGAAAGGCAAGGAATACAGAATTCTTAAAATAACCACAGAAAACAACTTCTCCATATTTTTCATTAGCAGAGCCAGTAGCTTTAGAGAAAATGAGATAATTCATAAGGACCACAATCAGTTTGTGTTGCAAACTACACAGGGTGTGCACACTCTCTGCTTTTTGAGGGCCTGTGGCAACAGCTAAGCTGTGCCTCTCCTTTGGTGGGTTGCTTTATCTGGTGATTAATTCTCTTCTGCAGGAAGTCTTACAGAATGAGTCTTTCTCAACGGTGCTGTCTTTCACATCTTGCTTGCAGTAGCTTTTATTAGTTGCATCAGTTGGGTGGATGCAACTTTTGTAACAGAGTGCAGCAGGTTAAACTCTATTTTGGCTGGGATGAAACAGGGCAAAGACCAGATAATCGACAGGAAATGTGGACTGGTGGGGGAATTTCCCTCAGTACTGAAACTGAAACAGTTTTCAGCCTTTGATACTGTGAGATGTCATAAAAGAAGAGGTCTCAAGGTTTTGGAGCTGGCTTATACTGGTTTCACTTTCGTAGTAACAGCTAAGGATCACTAATCCCTCTGAAGGTGAATTGCTTCTGGTTATGCTGAGGGGGTTTGGTGGCAGCTTCGAGTTGTGCAATGAGTCAGAAAAGGCCCTTGACTGGGCTGGATTTATTCACAGAAAACCCTTCTTTGCAGGGAAAGTAGGGCATCCCTTTTGGGCCACAGGGTGGTTTTAGATCAGCCAAACTCCCAGTTTGTTTGTATCAGAGAGTAAAGTTGTTTTTCTCCTGCCTTGATAGCAAAGTTAATTGTACTGTAGAGTGATCTGGAAGGAAAAGATCACATGGGGACCCTGAAACCTGGATGTTTGCATCCCTTATACTGAGTCTTGGTTGCACCACTGTGTTGCCAGATGCTTGCTCTTTGTCTCTGGCCAGCCACATTCCAAATTTCAGGAGCAGAATGCTCACATTAGCCCTAATTAACTTCCCATTCAACTTGTTTAGGTAACTTCAGCCAGACAGAAGAAGCAGGCAGAGATACCAGAGTCCAGTCATCTGTGCCAAGAGGTAAGGCTGGAATAGACCCTGGGCTCTGTGCTCTTGGAGTTTATCTTCTCTGCTCATGGCCTGGGCAGGGCTCCAAATGTCCCAGGTACTGATCTTCAGCAGTGGCAAGCTGTGGAGAAGCCACTGCAACTTCACATTTCACTGTTCTGTTCTTGGTGTTTTGCACATGAATCTCCCCTGGTTTTGTTTTCTCTCCCTGAATTCAGAAGAGCCTTGCTGGCCTCCTGCTAAGGAACTTGCTCATTTTAGGTGTGGGAATCTCCCACCCACTCTACAAAACGAGTGCTTTTTGCACTTTTGCTGTGGTCAGCTCATTGATGGAGGAAGTTGGTTTGGCTTTTAAAGGAAGAGCAGAAAAACTGTTCAGATGTTGATTAAGCAGAAACCACTCCAGAGCAGTCAGAATAGGAGCTTAAGAGAACAGATAGCAGGGTTTTCTTCAGGGCTGAATTTGGAACTGAGACCTTCCTAGTTGGTGCACATCACAAAGAGACACTTTTGCCTCTGCTTTTTGCTTCTGAGTCACAGCACTGCAAATGTCACATGACACTGCCTTGTGTGTCACGTGCAGGTTTAAGATATGGAAAATAAGAAGAAAAAAGTGGCCTTTGTTCTGCATTCAGACTGCTGCCAGCTGCTGTGGTGTCTTAGTGAGTCCATCTTGCCAGTTGTTGGTGGAATGGAAATTTGAAAATAGTGCTGAAAGTTACTAAGACCAATTAAGAAAGACATGTGCCTCTTCAGCTCTATTTTTTCCATCTGACAGTGCACCATAAAAAACACAGAAAATTAACCACTATGAACAACCTTGGGAGTCTGTGGGCCCTGCATTCCCCAGAAACAGATATTCCCTGCCACATTCCCCAGGATATCAAAGCAGTTCCTCTGTTCAAAGCGAGGCAGGTACATCATCCAGCCCAGAAAAAGACTCACCAGTGAGGTTCTTGTGGCCCATCTCAGAAAAAGCAGTTCCATAATTTCAGCCTGAGTTTACAAACAGTTTTTTCAGTTCAGCTTTTCCTCTTCAGCTCCCCAAACACTTTGCTGGAGAGTCTTGCCCAGCTTCAATGTGCTGCCATTCAAAATGCTCTTTTGACGTGGTCTCTCAATTTTCAGGGTCTGCTCACCGTCGCCGTCACAGCAGCTCTGGGAGTGACAAGGATGCCAAACAGCGACGACTGGGTATGTGGAGATTCCAGAAGCTGTGCTGGGCTTCCCTCTGAGGAAAGAACCTATTTAACATCTTTGCAGAAACATCCATGAAATGAATTTCCAGCATTAGAGACCACCATGGTGAAGAGGGAGCTAGTGAACAGGGAATAATATAAATAATGCACAGATACCTAATTCTCATCTTAGAGATAGTAAGACTTAGTTTTCATATGAAGCTCTTTCATCTTTTTTCCTGAATATTGTTCTTCTTTGGATCCTGTGAAAAATTAGGAAAAGTTATAGGTTATTTTCAGGAGTTCAAAGTTTGTCATTTCTACCCAGCAATCTCTGATCAGGGCCATTGTTTCTCTGTCTATAAGTGGTAATATTTTAGATCTGCCATGACTCACAATTAACTTTTTCACCCTCATACCCCCTCTGTTGTCTTCTGTCTCAGATTCATCTGTGAAGTACCGGCACCTCCTCATCAATTCCATCCGCCAGAGATACGGAAGCACGAGAGAGGCAGGAGCAGAAGCAGAGGAACAAACACAGCCCCTGCCTTTCAACCAAGCCTTTGTCAACGTTGTCATTCGCCAGAGCAAAGCCCCCCGCTCAAAAGAGAGAGCAGAGAAACCCCGGGAGGGCATGGCAGGAGCTCCTGAGCCAGAGGAATGTGCAGATACGGCTGTGAAGGTGTCAGATCTGCTCTGCAGAGAGGCCCCAACACACACAACAAAGGTGATCTTCTTGTTTGGTAAACCAGGTACGGGCAAGACCAGGCTAATGCACAGGATTTGTCAGAAATGGGCAGAAGGTGTCCTACCTCAGTTTCTCTTCACTTTCCTATTTGAGTTTCGGCAGCTGAATTTATTGAAAAGAAAATTGACCCTGAAGGAGCTTTTGTTTGACGTGTTCCTCCAGCCAGAGGACAGCCCTGATGCAGTGTTCCAGGGCCTCCTGGAGAATGCCCAGCAGACACTGATCATCTTTGATGGGCTGGATGAGTTTGCAGCTAACATGGATGTGTCATCCTCCTCTAAGAGAGACCCAGCTCTCACGTCCCCTCTGTCCATATCCCAGCTCTTTGCAGATCTCTGCCATGGGAAGCTCCTGCCTGGCTGCACAGTGCTGGTCACTAGCAGACCTAAGAGGCTGCCTGACTTCTTGTTATACACAGTAGGTGTGTTGGCAGAAATTTGGGGATTTGACCATGAGAGGGTTGAGGAATATGTTGGCCACTATTTTCGTCAGCATTCATTCAGAGAACGAGCTATTGCTCACGTGAAGAACAACACCAAACTCCTCAGCATGTGCCTCATCCCTGCTCTCTGTAACATTGTGTGCATCTGCTTGGAGTATTTGCTCCTTAAACACCAGATGAGTGTGGAGCTTCCTCAGACCATGACACAGTTTTACATCAAAATGTTTCTCATCTTCCTAAACAAGCAGCAAGGAGACTGTGCAGGTGATGAGGAGGCTCAGCTGAACTGTAACAAAAAGGCCATTTTGGGTCTGTTTGATCTTGCACTGAGAGGCCTGGAAGAGAAGAAACTTGTATTTTATGAGGGTGATATTCCCGAGGACGTGAAGGAATTTGCTTCCTTGCACGGATTGCTGACTGTCTTTGAGGTGAAGACGAGCAGCACTTGCCCAGAGGTTGGCTATGCCTTTGTGCACCTGAGCTTGCAGGAATTTTTTGCAGCACTGTGTCTCATGGTGAGTAGCAAGGTAGACAAGAACTACTTGAAGAAGAAGTTCTTCTTGAAGTCAAAGTGGACCTTAAAGAATGAGACAAAGACTGAGTTTATGGAGAGTTTTCACATATTTCTCTCGGGCTTGTCGTCAAGAGAGTGTAGGACATTTCTCATGCTGCTGGCAGAGCAAGATGAAGCTTGGGTGCAGGAAAAGCAGGATGTGATCCTGCAGTCTCTCGAGAAACTGGCAGCCACTCATCTGTCAGGCCCTAAGGTCCTTGAGCTCTGCCACTGTACCTTTGAAACACAAAACCTTGAAGTAGCCCAGCACATTGGGAGCCTGCTGAATTTCAAATATGTGTTTAAAAACTTCAGACTGACAACGCTGGACATGTCGGCTTTGGTTTTTGTCATAAACTCGGGCCAGGATTTGATTTGTCTGGATTTTGCAGGGTGTCTTGTGGACACTGACTGTTTGGAGGTTCTGGCTGGCTGTAAAAATGTGGAACACTTGAGGTAAACACAGTGAGTGCTTGTGAGCTGGTGGGTGGGGAGAAGGGTTAAGGGATTGGAAGGTTAAACCTCAAGTTTGTTCTAGAAGAGAGGGAGAGATGATGTGAGAAAATTTGATCTGAACAGCATAACTTCAGTACTGCAGAAAGCTATGAAAGAATGAATTTATGAGTGATTGAATGATAATAAGGTGATAAATCCGTACTGGCTGTATTTTTGTTTTTCCATTTTGATTAAGATGAACATCAGGGTAGTTAATAGAGTAGATAAGAGGGAAGATGATAGGCATTTCTTTTCAATACAAAGGAAGGGTGAATCCTGCAAGCAAATGAGAACATCAGCTTTTGGTGTGTTTGTCTTTTCCCCCTTTTCTTCACATTTTAGCTTTCGTAGCAGGAGATGTGGCGATGACTTTGCTGCTGCTCTTTCAAAGGGCTTACAAGGAATGGGGAACCTGAAGAAACTGGAGTAAGTCTTTGCTTGTTACACCAGTGCCTTCTCCCTTCCTGTCTGTTGTCTATAATTCCATGACATTGGCTCACCCCAGGTTGCTGTGTTCTGTGCAGTGTGTGAGGGTTACAGTGCTACACAGAGCAGCACAGACACGTGTGGCGCTTGTTTTATGCTGGCATCAAGAGCAGGGTTGTGTTGCCCTGCTGGAAAAGGAGTGTGAAGTTGGTTGCAGGTGACCAGAGTGTGAAGTTGGTTGCAGGTGGCAGAGCAACTGTGTCTGTGTGCTGGGCACATGGGGCAGGCACAGGTCTGAGACAGGCTTGCCATGTGCTGCAGGGGATTCCAGTCCTCCCTTTGCTTGGTTTGAATGATCATTTCTCTTTCCAGAGTGACAGGTGGGAGCATCACAGCTGAGGGGATGACCAACTTGGTCCAGGCTGCATCAGAGTGCCTCCAGCTTGAGGAAATAAAGTGAGTGTGTTGTGGCAATGACCATCAAATCAACCATTCCTTCTCTGGGATGCTAATGAGAATGAATCCGTGTGCAGCCTGCAGGGCAATCGGATACGGGATCCAGACGTGAAGAGGGTGATGGACCTGTTCTCCAAAATGGAGAAGCTGAAGAAAGTAGAGTGAGTAAAAATGGCTTAAACCTTGGCTACTGTGAAGCCAAGCACAGCACAGAGAGGTGGGGCACCAAGCTGAGGCACAGACATTTATGTGCAAGCTGGGCTGTGCAGGACTCAGTTTGAGATAGACACGGCCTCACAGTTCTTATCTAGGTCTTTCAAAATCATCCCGAGGGAGTCCTGGCACCACTGACACCTCTCCAGGAATTACAGTGCATGTGCTCAGCTCAGAGCCTAGCTTGACTTTTCCTCTTCTCTTCCCCTTGGTGAGGTTCAGGTTGAGATGTTCTCACCTCTGATTAAGGGAGGTTGGCTCCATCAGAGTCTTCCCAGCCTTTTCACAGCCCTCTTCTCCTGTGCTGCTCCTTCTGCCACTCCTGTGGCCATCCAGTGCTGACTGAGAGGAACAGACTGCTAGTGAAACTCCCAGTGTGGATCTGCAGCTTTTAGGTGGAGAGAACCAGCCTGCCTGAAGGTGTTTAAAGCCTTTGAAAGCTGCCAGGGGCAGCTGAAGCAGCAGCAGAGCTGCTGTAAGTGTTGGAGTCTGAGTGTAGTTTGTGTGACAGGACGGGGATAGACACAAAGCTGTGCAGTCAGAGCAGTACCTGCCCATCCCAACTGAAAGGGAGAGACTCTGCCTTTAAAGGTCTTCCACATACCCTCAGGTGCAAGCAGGTGAATCCAAAATACCTGCACTCATTGCTGGATCCCATCCAGGAATTAATTACTGGCTTTGCAGTGTGGTTAGAAGTGTTTAAAAGCACGGCAGAAGGAGGGAAAGGAGGAATGTACCCGCTGCTCTTGCTTTCCTGGGCACACTGGATAACAGCGTGTGGGGAATGCCAGCCTGCCCCCAGGGGAAGCAGCTTATCCTACAGGAAAGGCAGGAAAACAGTGCCCTTTGTAATCCACCCTCCCTCTCCCATCTCCATTGCACACACAGAGTGCTGTTCGCAGGGATGGTTCCTCCGAGGCTCTCAGGAAGTCCCTGAGAACAGGCAGAGGATTTGTAGAAGCAAGATCTTGTGTTCCATTGCTAATGAGGTCCAACAAGTAATGAAACAGAACGAGCATGCAATTAAAGAATAAATCCTCAGAGGCTGGAGGATTGTGTTCAGGCCTCCCTGCTTTAATGAGCCATACTTAAATTGGATTTGTTGCAGTGGGAGTTTAACTGCATTGTGAATCAGTGGAGTAATCATGAGGGTATGAACTACCTCCACCAACTAACTCCAAACTGGTTAATGATCATTCTGCTGCACATAGAAGAATTATCTCTGATTCTAAATTCATGGGAGCTACAGCTTGCAGAGAAAGAACTATGAACTGATAATGCTTTTCTTGAGTCCTAGATGGAAATTTCAGAAGTTTTTGAGAAATTCCCTCATTAAAAGATCGTGTGCTTCAGGGTGTTTGGGGAGCAGAGGAGAGGGCATCTGTGTAACAAAAGAAGATGCTGTGGAGTCCAGCAGCTGAGGTTCCATTTTTCCTCATATTCACAGCCTGAGCAACAACCATCTCTCCTTGAATGCTGTTCTCAGTTTGGCAAAGGAAGGCATCGTGTGTCAAAATGTTACTGAGCTGTGTGCCAGGTATCAATACATGAGAGCTCTTTCAAATGCAAGTAGGTTGTCTCTTTAGATGTTGACTTTAAATGGACACTGGTTTTTGGCTTAATTGTTGGCTAATTGAAGTGAACAAAAATCAGTTTGACTCCTTTTTTTCTTTTCAATTGGAAACAAAATGTGATTTCATCATATTGTGTACTTCCTCTTTGTATTTTTAATACGTCATTTTATCCTTGGTCTATAAAACCATTTTCAGGGGGTGATATTTCTGCTTGTATAACAAAATTTAAACTTGCTTTTAAGCTCTGCAATATACCAGAAAAGAAAATTCTTTACCAACTAGCATAAATTTGCTATCATTCAGCTAAGTTTAGTGAAAATGTGTGAATTTAGCTGTAGCTCTGCATTCCTTTATATTAAAGGTTTGGGGGTTTTCATGTGTCCAGGATGACAAAGGGTAGATTTTTTAAATCATCCTGGCTCTTGTGGTTGTCTCATGTTCTAAGTTTAACAGGCCAAAGTAATCCCTGGTGTAACTCAAATTGCGTGTGGTTTTTTCTTATTTTTCTTGTTGCAAGCGAGTTTCTACTGAATCTCTTTCTGACAAACTTCTGGTCTTGCAAAAAAAAAAAAAAAAAAAATCCTGGCCTAATCTTTTTCACTGTGTGACTGTCTCATCTGCACTGCAGATGACATGTGGAGTGTCCTTTGCCTCCCGAGCACATGGCTGCTGCCTGGCTGGGGCAATGAGCTGGTGAGGCAAATGCCAAAGCCCTCTTTAGCATCCAGGCAACACCTCTGCCAAACAAATGGCATCCTTCCACCTCTTACCTAGCACTGACCTGGACCTCTTTTGCAGGGTGGACACCATGATTATTTCTTTTTCTGGCCCGTCTGGGAAAGCTCAAAGGTGAGACACTGCTCTCATGTTACGCTGTGCTCAGTTGTGCTGGTTGAAGCCATCAGCTTATGGTGTCACCGTAAGCCACAGTGACAGCACAACTGGTGGCCACTGCCCTTGAATCTGGCAGAGCTGGGTCTGTCTGAGCAATGAGAAATGCAACCAAAACAGCTGGGTTTGCACACACCTACAGCCAGTTCCACAGAAGCAGCTCTTTAGTGCCTTGGTGAGCTTCAGGTGCCACATTTCTATTGCAGAACTGCAGAAAGACACAGAACACAGACCTTGGGGTTTCTGCTGGGAAATATTAATTGGCACCCAAGTTGTCAGATGTTTCATGAAGACATGTTAAAAGCCAAATATTTTGCTTGTTTTCAGATCTTCAGACTTGAATTTGGAAGAGAATAAAGAACATGTAATTCCAACCAGACGTGTGAATTTATGGTAAGAGTAGGCATTGAAAGTCCTGCTGGTGCATGTGATTTGCAGATGACAGGTACCATAGAAGGGCAAGAAAAGCAGATGTGTTCATCCTTAAGGACAGAGGATATTTCCACATGTGGAAAAGTTTGAAATAAACCTGAATAAGTAAATAAAAATGACAATAGAAATCCTATCCTGCCCAGCCAGGGGCACCCCCATCACCTCACTGCTCACCAAGCCTTCCTGTTCACAGCTTGCAGGATCACAGGCTGTCTTCCCAACATGCCAGGATGATTGTGGCCATTCTCCAGAGCTGTCCCTGTCTCTCTGAAGTGGAGTGAGTGCCTCCTTTCCTTCCTGTTGAGTGGCTGTAGGCAGGTGGTGTGATCATAGGATCACAGACTGGTTTGGGTTGGAAAGGGCTCCAAAGATCATAGGCTTTCTAAAGCAAGATGGTTTGGGTCTAAGACACGAATCATGTTGCCCAAGGGCTAAAACTTTTTGTCTGAAGCTGATTCATGCAGAAATAAGCAGGGAAGATTGATCTGAGACAGAAGAACAGTCCAGGGGAAAAAAAAGCAATTGTAGGAACGGGAAAGCAAGTTTTTGAGGGCTTTGTTTTTACTGTTCAAATCAGTCCCCACTAACTGGAAATACTTCAGTTTATCAGGTAACAGGCTTGGAGATGAAGGCTGCAGTTGTCTGCTGGAAAGCCTCCCCTGTATATCGATTTCTAAGCAGCTGAAGTAAGTGTTGCCTGTACAAAACCAACCTGCCCTCTTATGAAAGGAAATGGTTTCAAGCATGCAGAGCACTGCTAGCTGCTCCACTAGGACAGTCCTGTGGAATTTCAGGGACCAGCTAATTGCCTTTTTCTTTCTTAGTCTCAGTCAAAACCTCCTCTCTGTCACTGGCATTTGCAGCCTGTTGAAGTCAGTAAACACCTGCCAGAAGGTGATGGAGGTGCAGGTCAGGTACGTAGGTCTTGAGCCATTCCTGGGGTTAATCCCAAAACACAAGTCTGGGAGTTCTATTCTGATGTTTTTGTTGAGTCACCTCAGCAGTGTGGTGGGTGAGGAACAGGTCCCAGGGTGGTTGCTAACACTGGCACTTGGTGGCACATTGCTGTAAGTTGATTTTATCAGGGCCATCGACCAGAATTTGTGTGCTTACAAAACTGACTGTCCTTTTGTGCATGGAGGATTTTTAAATTGCTTCCCTGCTCTCTGCCTCGGGAAGTTTTGGAGGCAGGATCTCTGCAGAGTGTGAGAGCTGGTGACACCTCCTGGAGCAGAGCTGGAAGTTCTCCTCTGTTACTTTCACTTGAAAACACTGGAGTTCAACTATAGCAATTTTGTCTGTGCTTCGTCTAGTGATTCAAAGAAACTGGATCATCAGATGCTGCATAATCTGATCCAATCAGAATTTAAAACTGATGGAGATGATTTTTTTTCTTGCTTTGGGAGTGTTTTAAGTACAAGTGATTAGTGCCACCACAGTTTTGCAGAACAAAACCAAACAAGAAGTCCTGTAAATAACCAAGCCATGGCACTGATTGATTACTTCTCTTCTTTACAGCCTTTGTCATGGCACTGCAGTTCTGAGATTTAGAGAAGACAGAGAGTTTGCTTCCCTTCCTCCCAGGTAGGCTGTGTGCACAAATGGTGTTATCTCAGCATCCTGTTTAGTTCTTGCATCCTGTGTAGGTACCAAGGGTAATACTTGATTTCACAGCAGTTCCTGCCTCCCATCCCAACCCCCAAATCTAAATGTAGAACTGTCTCCTGGCTTTCTCAGCCACTTGAAAAGTTGTCACTGCCTTCTGTAGTGTTTTATGTCTCTAGAGCACATTTCATCCCACAGCATCCTCAGCAGAGCAGGCTGTTTAATAACACCCGTGCTATCTGATAAGAGTGAGGGTAAAAAAAACAAGTGAATGCCACACCAAATTCTGAAAAGATTCACAGATCCCTGCAGCTCAGAACACTGTGCATTCTGGATCATGGTACTCCTAAATCATGAGATGTTTGGAGTTTAATTTTTCCCCTCAGAGAATTATGGTTAAAATAGCTCAGCCCAAAGGTCTTGACCAAGAAATGGTTTCCTGGAATGTTGCTCCTGGAATTTTAGGTTCACTATTTATACCCTTGTTCTCTGTGGACTGAGCCCACTGTAAAATGGCATTTTCCATGGTACACCTGCATTCCACCTCTCAGCCAGAGAGAAACAGCAGAGCTGTCTTGGGGTGCAACCCAGTGGTTGTGCTTGAAAGAGAGTGACAGCCTGAGACACCTGATCTGTGGACTCCTTTAAGGCACCAGGTGACATTTCAAACTCTGATATTTTAGGTTTTGCCTGTTCCATTTAGTTATGAATAGAAAGATTTTGTTATCGTTTTACTGTTTATAGTTGTAGCTTTTAGTTAGTGTTACAGTTTAGTTAGTCATAGACAGCTCCATTTAATTATGAATAGTCAGATTTTTGTACAGGCTCTTCACAAATCTTATTTAGGCAAAAGCTAAATTCAGCAAAACACAGCTAAATTCAGCAAAAGCTGTATTCTTCATCAAACTTAGATAGAAATATCTCTTTCCCTTTCTCCCCAGCTGTCTGCATGCTCAAATATTTGGTTAGAAAAGGAAAGCTTGCAATTGGCAAGACTGGGCTGGAGCCAGGGCAGCCCCAGGGACCTGCTAGATTGCTAGAGCAAAAGAGTTTCACTTTTGTCTGGTTTTGTGCTCCTTTAGGGAAGAGCCTGTGTTCTCTGCTGCTCACCAACAACATGGGAAGGAAAACCTGACACCTACCACCTCCCAAAAAATAAGGTACTCTTGCCGATTTCCATTGTTGCATGCATGTCCTATCTCTGGGCCCTATTTCCAGTGTAACCTGCATCTCCAAGTGGTGAATCACAGGAGAACTGGGAATGTCCCCAGTGCCAGCAGCTGCCAGGGGAGCTGCAGGTCCTGCCCTGGCTGGGGGGAATGGCTGGAGCCCCTGGCAAGGGGCTGAGACCTGGTGCTCACCCTGTGCCTTACAAAGGACACAGGGACCTGCAGGGCCAGGCAGGGGGTGACCCATCCCCTGGAGACTCTGTGGGAGCTGGGAAGCAGCAAAGAGGATCGTTTCAAGAGGATTGTTTAATTTCATTATTATCTCTTCCTTGCCTGTCTAGTTTTCAGAGCAGTGAAGCTTTCAACCTTGTTTGAAATCCTGCAGACCTGGGTGACTGATTTCTTTTTTCCCCATAGACTGACAGACTGTAATTTTCAAGCCAGTGACCTGAAGAATCTGTGTGCAGTGCTGAAGGAATGTGGCCACATCTCTGAGCTGGAGTGAGTCCCGTGGTGTTTACCTGCAGTTATTTGGGATGCTGAGAAAATGCCACTTGTTTGTTCTGCAGTGCTGTATAGAGAGTGTGGCAGAGGCATTGCCTGGTGGAAGGGTGGCTGCACATTCAGATAATAGAGCTGATGGTGCCTGTTGGGTTGTCTTACTGTGAAAATTAAATGCCTTTCTTTAAATCCTAGCCTATCACATAATTACCTGGGAGATGAGGGACTTTTGCAGCTGTTTCAGTGCCTCCCAACACTGAAAATGTTACGTTCCCTCAAGTGAGTAGCTTTTTTTTTTTTTTTTTTTTTTTTTTCCTTATGCATGGATTGGGTTTTGTGAAGTGTTGTTTGTGGAAGCACAGTGCACATTTGGGAAGGGCTCCTCACAATCAAAGACAGCAATATTCTGTGTTGAGCTGTCTGGTCTGTCCCACCCCCAGTCCAGAACAGATTGACTCCACTTGAAGCCTGACTGAGTTTAGTGCCCAAGAGCTCTGTGCCTGCTTCTCCATGAAGGGGACAGGTGGTCTCATGTCAGGGGTGGCACCTGGTTTCTGAAACAGCCTGAGGTCTTTAGCAACTCTCTGAATTTCTCCTCTTCAGGTTCCTCATTGGGAGGGGGATCAGTCCTTCCTCTCCTGAGGGGAACAGCTTTGAGGGGAGGGAAGTGTGGGTAGATCCACCTTCAGTGGTGGAGTCTGAATTCACCTGCAGTGGTGGCTTGTGTTTATTTGGGTATTTCACCTGGCACTCCCTTGCAAGTGCTCTGTACAGAACTGTGCCTTAAGGAGTATGGCACCATTCTGCACTACTGAAAGAAATATTTATTGTTCTTGTTTGATCAATTGAACTGTTCTCAAGCCAAGACTGTTCCAGTTACAGACAGCCTCACTAGAACAGGTTGCCCTGAGAGGCTGTGAATTCTCTGTCTTTGGAGGTGTTAAAAACCCAGCTGTACAATGTCCTGAGCAGCCTCCTCCATGCTAACCCTCCTCTGAGCAGGAGAGTTTGACCAGATCAGCTCCAGAGGTCCATTCCAGCCTCAGTTATTCTCTGATTGTCTGAACACCAAAGGTGAGGGATGAATTTAAAAAATATGGGATGGAGTTGTGTTTGCAGAACTGTAGTTGAAAACACAGGCAGAAGGTAGCAAAGAAGCAGCTTGGGAGTGCTGCACAAGGATCAGTGTTCTGTGGTGTGGTGTTAATTTTTATCAGTTCTGCTTGCAGCAGCTGATTTCATCTTTTCTTCCTGTAGGTTTAACGACAACCAGATCTCCCTGAACTCTGTGTTTTTCTTAGCTCAGTCATTAACTGCACTGGAACACATTAAAACAGTGAGCCTCAGGTACAACCAGGAGTATTTTTGTATTCTTTTGCTGTTTCAAACCTCAAGCTGTGGGCTTTAAGGAATGATACAGGAGCTTGTGTTGTCAAACTCCATGCTGATGATGTTCTTTTCTGGTTACAGCTTAGGACACACACAGGTGGTTCATCTGACCTTTTGGGAAAGAGTCAGGTAAATTCACACCCACTCAGATAAGGGTCCCTGAGGTGTATAAATTAAAGAGCCAAACTCCAGGCAGGGTGGGGGAAGGACAGTGAGCTGTTTCATGGTGATGGATTGACAGCAGCTCGAGGGTGTGGAGCAGCCAGCAGCATCCAGCTGCTGAGACAGGCTGCACTCATCTCCCTGCTGGGCCAGGACACAGCAGATGCCCAAATGCTGAGTGGGTCCAGAACCCTCTGGAGGCTGGAACAGGGCTAATAAGGCTCTTTTTCTTCTGGGGATGGGGTGAGGCTCATTCTGGCAGGTGGTGAGGGAAGGCAGATTGGAACACGAGGGCACTGCCACCCCCTCACCCCCTTCATGGGGAGCTGCCTACACCGGCAGGAGCACCTTCACGGGGGCAGGGACACCTTCACGGGGGCAGGAACACCAGCACAGCTCACGGGCTCAGCTGTTCTTTCCCCAGAAGCACCAGCAGATGGAGAAGTGGCTCCCTGGCACATCCCAAGCAGGAAGAACAAGGACGGTGCTTTAGGTACGGCAGCCCCGGCACCGCTTTGTCACCAGGAGTGAAGGGAGAGATGAGTGTGGGGGTCTGTGTGGGACAGAGCCATCCCTGCAGCTGTGCCTCCTCAAAGAGGAAAAGAAATAGTGCATCTTCTGCTTGGTTTGAGGGGATTGTCTTGCTTTCCAGCAGAGGAAACCTATACCTTCTACCCATAAATAATGAGAGACAGATCTGTCTGGCTATTGCACCCATCCCATGGAGATGTGCCAGTTTGGCACCCAAAAAGGCTTCTATGATTTCCTTCCTGGAGAAGCACATAGGGGGCATCATTTCCAGCCTTTCTCTGGGAGAACCAATGCAGTGCTGAGCAGAGAAAGATGCTGTCCAGTCCCCTGAGACAACTGAATCACCAGTGATGTGGGTCAGGGGAGGCAACACCCAAAGTGTTTTGGTATTTTGGTGGACTGGCTCTCTCGAGTCAGCTCAGGGGTGATGAAGTCATCTGCTCATCACAGATTTTGATTTCTTAGTCCTAGAGTGAGGGTAGCAAAATATATACAGGGAAGTGAGAGGCTCACCATGGGCCTGGGGTGTGAGGCTCTGGGATGTGCAGGGAATGCTGGCATCCTGTGGTCATGTTCAGCTCCTGAGTGCTTTGTCTGTTCCAGTCTCAGGGACTGCAGAGTGGGTCTGGAGGATGTGACCAGGCTGTGCCAGGTACTGGCTCAATGTCCCCAGCTGACAGAAATCAAGTAAGTCAGCCTGTCTGTCTGCCTGTCTCCCCAACCCCAGACACAGATTTGATGTTCAGGGTGGCAGCTGGTGTACTTCAGCTCTGCTCTCCTCACACCCTCCCAGTTCCCCACAGAACTTCAACCAGATACTTAGCTAAACTGTCCCATTTCAAAGAGAATTTGTCCTCTCCTAATTCTACCACATCACTGTGGAAAGGCCCCAGAACACATGTGTGTTCTCATAATCTTCCTCAGTCCTGTGTCTAGAAACAATTGTTGTCATCTATTCCTTGAGACCTTGGCTTGTGGTACAGCCAGAGCAAGAGCTCCTGCCCCCCTAAACCATGACCTCTGCTCCTGAAGGGCTGCTCAGTCCAGGCAGGAGCTTGGCACCAAGAAAATTAGAAGAATACTGATCAGAACAGAAACTGAGTAATAGCAAATAAAAAAACCCATAACACTCCCTATTGCCTGCATGAAAGACACCAGTAGCATCATTTTATAAATGCCCAGTAATGGAAAAGTAAGACTCTTGAAACTGCAATGTTAATTGGCTGTAGGATGTAAAGAAACAGAGATCAAGCTCTAAGGATTAAATCTTGCCCAACTTTCCTGGCATTTCTGGACATGTCCCTTTACAGAATTTGCCCATAACACCACGTGTGTGTGCGTGTCTGTGTAAATGTTACAGAAATAATTGGGGATTGAAACAGTTTCTCCTGGGTTTTGTTTCCTTCCATGTTTTGCAGTCTGTCTGGAAATTCATTGAGTGAACAGAGCATTGAGAGATTACTGAGCTTTCTGCCATCCCTCTGTCATCTGACACTACTGAGGTAATGTTTGGGGTCCCTGCTTTGACTGCTGCCATGAAACATTGGTTTGGAAAGTGTCAATAGCACAGCAGATCTTAGGAGCATTAATCAGTAATTATAGACTAACAAGCAAGGCAAAGAAAATGCAGAAATGCTTTCACACTCATTCCTTGCTTGTTTCCAGAAGCAAAGCAGCACTTTAATGATATTTAGCAGAGGGCAAAAAAGGACAGGAGGAAAGCTGCCTGTCCTAGGCAAAGCATACCATATAATCCTCACTTAGCAGGTCCCCTGGAACATGACTTCCAGCATCCATGACAAGTGTAGGAAATGTGGGTTGACACAGGGTGACAATGCACACCTGTTTGTGTGATCAGTGTCTCACAGCTCTGCCCCACATGGATCTGACACTACAAGGGTTTCCTGGCAGCATTTCAGCCATTCAGGCTGGAATTCAGGCCAGAGAAATGCTGTCAGGGGCTAGGGCACTCCTCTGTGTGGACAAAAAGCCCAGAAGGAGCTTGGCCATCTTTTACAAGGTGTTGTAGCATGGAGGAGCTGCAGGGTCTCATGAATTTGCCCAGTTAGAAGGTTGCTTCCAGTCTGGGTATCTCTAGTCCAGTAGCCCCAAAGAGGAGTTGGTCTGTATTCCCTTTTTAGTCAAAGGGGACTAAAGGAGCCTCTCCTTTAGGTAAGGAACGCTGGGTGTCAATGCTCAAATCTTTAGGTCCTTGCCCCCTCACTGAATTAAATGGGATGTATCCAATCTGTTGTGTCTCAAAATGAACAGTGGGAAAATTGGGCTGTGTGTATGGGAGCCTCTCTTCTTAGGAGCTGATTTCAGTGTTTTTTCTTTCCCCTCCTTTACAGTATTAGGAAAAACTCCTTGTCCCCACATTGTGCTGTTTTGCTCCTCAACTCCATCAACCTCTGTGAGCGGATCAGAGTGGTGGAAGTCTGGTAAGACACTCAGACCCTCTGGAGCCCAGCAGCTCAGCCTTAAAGGGACTACAGAGCCTGTCATCTTTGGAGATCAGTGCTGAAGGACTCTATTTCTGCTTCAGGTCAAGTGAAAATGCCTTCTTGCATTTAGGACCAAGCACGCAAAGCCAAAGGACATCCTGCAGGTACTGGCATGGAACCGTTATTGTAATTAATTTGTGGTGAGTTTGAAGCACTGCAGGCAGCCAGATTTCCTTATGTATTGAAAATTCATGGACTGGTGGCCAAAGAGCTTGGGAGAGTAGCTTAAGCTTTAGGGCTCAATTCATCTGCTTAAGTGCAATTCAGAACCATTTGGATGCATTGGGGTGGCAGAGGCCCGTGCTTTTCTTTTTCTCTTTTTTTCTGGGCTGCTTATGATCATCTTGAGTTGCACCAAATTCTCCTGCATGAGCACCTGAATTGAGCCCCCATCACTGCATTTTCCAGATGTGTGCCTCAAATTCTGGGTGATAACCTCCACATCTGTGTGATGTGAGATGTGTCTGCAGCCTCTCTGGGAGCGGTGGCTCCTCAGTGCCCCTGGGCAGGAGACTGTAACATCCCTCTGTTCCAGCACCGAGGAGATGGCAAAAATGTGACTGTGTAAAGGTGCAGCTGCTGGGGGGCAGCTCTCAGTGCTCAGAATGAGCTGCTGCTAGCTGTGCTTTAACTCTCCTGCTGTCTCCCACAGGCTGACAGGCTGTGCCATTGGGGAAGGGCAGGTAGAGGAGCTCTGCAGCATCCTGGAGCAGCACGGCTGGCTGGCAGAAGTGGAGTAAGTGAGGCTTGGGGTGTTACCATGATCTTGAGCAGAGTCACAGAGGGAGAGCTGTGTTTGTGTGGTTCAGCATTGTCTGGAGTTTCCCAGCCTGTCTGCAAGGGTCTGTGTGCTCGTTCAGACTGCTGAGAAACACAATTGGAAATAATACAGGTGCTTTTGAGCTGATGGGACAACTTCTCTGGGATTTTCACTCCATTACTGTTTTGAGGTATTTGTTGCTTCACCTGAGCTCTTCGTTTGATCTTGCTCTGGAGCTTATGCATGAGGCAATTTCCTAAGGCAGTGATTTGTTTTAAACAGACCTTTACTGGCTAAACTAGGATTTAAGTCCAGGAAATTTGAGTTTTTTCTTCAAAGCTGCTCAGAGGAGCATTGCTGTTTAAAAGAAATATAGAATTATAGAACACTTTTTTTAAAAAGCATATTTAAAGGCCATCTAGTCTAACTCCCTTCTGACCAGGGACATCTTCAACTATCCCTTGAATATTTCCAGGGATGAGGAAACCCTCACCTGTTCAGGTTGTTCCAAAGGCTGAGTTTTGGTTGGCCACACATTGTTCTTCTGCCTTTCAGTCTCTCCAGAAATCAGCTGGGAGATGAAGGCCTGAGGTGCCTCTTGGACCACTTGCATCGAGTGCCTGGTACCTGCTCCCTGAAGTAAGAGAACATGGAGTGAATCCAGGGTGCCCCAGCAGAAGGGTGTTGGTGGGATCCTTCATGAAGCTGTGGTGACTCAGGGTCTGATCCAAAACCTCCTGAAAATAAGCAAAAGGCTTTTTATTAGTGTCAGCAGGAAATAGCAACGACCAGAGTGGGGTGGTGTGACAGAAACTGACCCAGCCCCGAGAGTTTTCCATTCATCACTCTTCTGAGTGTGAGTCACTCAAGACCCACAGGTGCTGTGAGCTGAGCTCTGAGCTGAGCGCTGTGAGCTGGGCTGTGCCCCATATTGGCCTCTCTCCTTCCCTTTCTGGTGGGGCAGTAAATGTTCCAGCTGCTGCTGCCTCTGTAGTGCAAGAGGGAAATTGCATTTGCTGTGTCCCCCAAGTCATCAGTGCTGTCTTGGGGGGGTTCAGTGACTGAGCCCAGCACCCCACAAACTGTTGTGTCTTTGGTGCCAACTGGAATTTTGCTACTGTGCCTGAGGAGCCTGGGGACAACTCTGACTCCTGACCTGTGAAAATCCTTCCTTCCCTTCTGTGCAGCCTCAGCCATAATGGGATTTCTCAGGATGGAGTCCTACATCTCATAAATGCCTTTGTCACATCTGGAAACGCCACTGAAGTTCAAGTCAGGTGACTGGTTTTCTTCATTAATTTCTGAGTCTTCCCTGCTTGTTTTCCTCTTAATTATTGAAAGTTTGTGATCTTCAGGTAACAATTATGAGAATCACATTTTCAACTACCTTTATGTCCAACTACCTAAAGTTTTGGTTTGTGTCCACTTTGAATGGCCAAACATAACTGCCCAGCAGAACTCCCATTCCACAGGACCAGGTTATTTTTGTGTATAGACACAGATATTCAGCTGTACCAATTATTGTCATGCATGTATCTATTAATGAACCTCTTCAGGGCAGGAGCCAGCATTTGCTCTCTAAGGTTCTCTTCAGTATGTTGAGATTTCAGAGGCAATAGAAAGCAATTTCCCTTTTTTTTTTTNAAATTTTTCTTTTTTTTTTTTTTTTTTTTTTTTTTTTTTACCTGGATTTGCATCTTTATCTCCTTTCCTCTCAGGCAAAAATACCCCATGGGCTCTGGGCTCGTTGCTCTGGCACAAAATGCTTTTCTCACAGATTCCAGTTGTGAGACTGGGCTGTGCTGCACATCTGTGTGACTTTATCAGTGTTTATGTTCATGGGAGCAGCTGGTCTGTCCTGAACCAGTTTTAACCAGGGGCACTCCCATTCATTCCTGCAGTTGGATGTGGGTGCTGAATCTCTGGGCTACTTTAAAATCTCCTGTTTTACCTCTCAACAGAGTGCAGAGGAGGCAGAAAAAATCAGGACAGGTCAGAATTGCTTCTCCAAACACCAGTGCTGCCTTTTTGCCAGTTTAGCATTAGTGAGACTTTATTGAAGCATTTCCCTGGGCTGGTTTATTTAGGGAGGGGTGAGCTGGGCCAGGTCCCTCTGTCACTGCTGTGCTGGATTATTTTCTGGAGTTTGGTGTCATTAAATTCTCACCACTGGGAAAAGTAGTAATTACCCATCTAAATCTTACACTCATGTCTTCTCTGTGCAGTTTGTGCTCCAAAGCAACTTTAATCATCAAGCTGACAAGAGAAGATGACCCAAGAAAGATTTTGAGGTGATGTTACAGACTTTTTGTGGTGATTTCTTTGGCAAAGGTGGTATCTTTTTTTGAGTGACAAGGCAAAAAAAACCTCTTTGCCCCTGGCTCCTGACACGGTGTTATTTTACATGAATAGCTGATACATTTCCTTTGACTCAGCTTCTGAGAAGAGCTTTCTCACATCACAGAGAATCCCACATCCCTTTCTCTCTTTGCTTCCCCACTGTCTGTTCCTCACCTGGGCACCTGTAGGTGTTCCTACAGCCCCTGTCACAGGACAGGGCCCTACAAAAAGCAGTGCCATTATAGCATACAGGCATGTTCTACCAGAATACCTCAACAGATGCTTTTGAAGTGTTGCCACAATCTTTTTTTGGAACCTCTTAAAGGGGTTTGAGGTTTTTGTGCCATCCTTCTTTCTCTGTGGGGTTAAGCTGTGTTGCCTGACATTTCCAGCTCAGAAAGCCTGAACCATTTGTGATGAGCTAAGGCTGTTCTCTTTCTCATCCTTTCAGGTTGGCAGAGTGCAACTTTCAGCCAGAGCACTTGGAGAAGTTGTTCTTGCTTCTGGAAAGGTGCACTGGTCTGACAGAGTACACGTGAGTCAATGGGACTCCTTTGGGTGGGTTCATTTGTGAGCTGTTCATTACAGTGAGCTTTGGTTCCAGGTCCTCAAATAACAACATGACAGTCCAAGCTGCAGAAAGACTTTTGCATTCCCTGAGGAAAGATCTGGGGCTGCTGAAAATCAGGTACTGTGTCACTGTGATTTTTTAGATACTGACCTGAGACTTGTTTTATCTTCTAAGATTTCCTTTCATCAAAAACAAAAGTGAACCGTGCTTCTTGCAAAGGCATTGGCCTGAGAAATTCCCATGGCTGACTCTGTTATTGGTATTTGACTCCTTGATTCCCACTGAGCCTTGTGTAGAGCTCTGGCCATAAACTGTGCTGGCTCTACAGACCACTGCCAGCCTTACAAAGAAGGGGGATGATTCTGGTGGTGATAATTCTGACACTCCTACTGCCAGAGCATCCTGCTCTTTGCCTGAGTAGCAAATTCTCCCCTCCTCTGCAGGGAAGCTGGGCTACCTCACCTGATCCCAGGTTGCCCCATTTCCCATGCAGACATTACTCTGCTAACCCAAGCAGCTTTTCCACATATTTAGAGAGTGGAACACGGAGCTGACAGAGGCAGAGATGGATCCATGAGTGTGAATAAAGCAGAGCTGCCTGTGTTCTGCTTTGCAGCATAGAAGAGCCGTGGGTGTGCAGAGAGAGAGTCAGGAACCTTTTGGAGCTGGCTGTCCAGGCCTCTGGAAACATTACTGGGATCACGTAAGTGGCACCTCAGCTTCTGGTGCCTTTCAGATTTTTTTTTTTTTTTTTTTTTTTTAGCCTGACACTCTTAAGGAAATGAGATTGAAGCCAGCACTGATCCTTCTGTTGTTTATTCACTGTCTCTAGTGCATTTGTGATCTGTTTACCCATTTGAACCAATTTTAACCCAAATGGCTGGTGGGTAGAAGGGCTCAGAAGGTTTGTGGTCACACAACAAGCAGGTTTAATGGGAAGGAGACCATGTTCCTGGTTGCCCTTGGAGAAAGAGTGCCAAGTTTAGGCTGCTTTTGGATCTAGTTTAAGCATTACAAACCTCTTCAGAGATGGGTGATTAGCCTTCATGTGCCAGCATCGCCCTGTCCCATTCAGTCCTCCTGATTTTTCCTATGAAAATAGTATTTTCTTCCCTCAGGAGTTCACAGGTTTTGTGGTGTTCTCTAATCTCTACCTTTTCAGGATATGTAAAGATAAAACCCTCTTCCAATTAGTCACAAGATTCCCACACTGCCTGGAGAAGACAGAATCAGTCATTAGCAGGTGAGAAAGTGACTGTTTATCATTATTTCCTGCTTGCTCTGAATTTCACTGTGGGATGAAAAATATTTTCAGAGTGTCTAAGGCTCCATGGGTTCAGTCTCAGAGTGCCTCTGTGCCACACTTGTGGAAGAAACCTTATGCATGTGTATGTGTCCTTTGGGCTGCTCTCCTTTGGTCCAAACTGGACCTAAACAAGGAAAAAAAAAAAATAAAAAAAAATCCATCTACCCTCCTGGGAGCAAATGGGAAACAGGAGCACTTTGAGACTCTTAAGACATGCTGGCTTCTGCATGAGCCTGCAGAGAGAGCAGCAGCAGTGTCGTTTTTGTTTTGTGCAGCTGAAGGAAGAGGCAGCTTTTGTCCTGGGCTGTGTTTCTCTGCTCTGGACTGTGACATAAATGGGGCATGGCAGGAAAGCCCCAGGTGGGCTCTTGAAAGCCCTGATCTGTCAATAATCGTGTCCCTGGGGGGCACCAGATGCTGCACTGGGCTCTGCTGCTCCTCACTGCCAGTTGTGTTGTGTGTTTGTGTCCTGCAGACTGAGTCTGTACAAGGCAGAAACCAAGCACTCCTTCAGCCAAAGGCTTTGTGAAAAATGTGCTCAGCTTCAGGAGCTGAGGTGAGTTTCCAGGCATTGTAAAGGATTTTTAGGGAGGGGAGCAGCTTGTCCTGGTGAGTGCAGCACTCTGAACACACAGCAGGGCACGAGAGAGGCCAGTGCAAGGTCCCAGCCCCTGCCCTTTGGGTCCCCTACTTGGAGTGTTTGAGTGGAAAATAGGAAAGACCCACAGACCTGGTGGCTCCCTGGGGTATCCTCTGAAACCATCTCAATCCCCCAGTGCCCAGCTAAGCTGTACTCACTCACCATGGCTGGGAGCTCCCTTGGGACCTTGCCAAGGGTCAGTGTTGTGTCACTCCTGCAGTGTCCCAGCACTGCTGTGGGCTTGGCACAGACCTTTGGCCACCCCTGGACAAAGCCCAGCCCTGTTGTTCCCTCTTTGCAGATGGTCTCACGTGGAACTCCATGAGGATGAAGCAGAAATGCTAGTCAGGGTTTTGCTACCCCTTCCAGAGCTGAAGATGTTTGGGTATGTCTCCAGCTGTGACCTTTTCCACATATTTATTATTCGCTCAATCCTGTGCCTCAGGCCAGTCCTCTTAGCCCTGCACACAAGGGGTGTGGAAATCTCTCCAAACTTACTGGTCCCTGCTGTCTGTGCTGGCTGGGATTTGGGATGGGGCAGTTTGCCTGTCAGGGGAGTAAATGCCTCTTTTTCAGTGTGCTGAGATCTCATTTGATCCTTGCTGTTTTGCAGGCTGACCTCCAGCACTGTTGCACCAACTGGAATAGATTATTTGATCTCAGGCTTGCAGAATTGCCAGGCCATTGAAGAACTCAAGTGAGTGAGTTGTTACCAGGCTGTCAAAGGCTGCCAGATCTTTCTAGAAGCTTTAGTTAAACTGCAGTCTCTCTTCTGCATGGACTGTGGACAGATCTACTTTTCCTGATGGCTTCCCATAGGGAAGAAGCAACAATTCTTTTTTATTTGAACAATGAGTGAGAGAGACAGAGATCAGTAGTCTGTGGCAGGGAATTCCAGTGGAGAATCAAATGTTTTGGTGGTGTTTTTTGTGCATGGATCTTGTTGTCTTGCGGTCACAGTGGCACCTTGCTCCATGAGGGGCTGGGCTCTTGCTCCAGAGGTTTGGTATTCTGTTGGTGTTTTATCAGAATCCAGACAGGTCCATCAGAATTGCATTAAAGAACAAAACTAAAATTATTCACAGGGGTTGAATACGCCCCCCCATCTCTCCCACTCTTGTTCTGCTCCCCTCTGTGCCGAGTGCTCACACAACTGGCCCTGGGTAGTTAATTCTACCTTTGTCATTTCATCTTTCCAGCCTGGGCTACATGAACCTCAGCAGTGCTGCCATCCCTGAGCTTGTGCTGGGGCTCTGTGAGATGCCATCCCTGAAAAGGCTGATGTAAGTCTGTGCCTGCAGCTCTCCTCTGGCCCAGCTGGGGATGCTGAGCAGCAGGAGCTCAATGTCCATATTCCTGGGGATGTTGTTTGCAGCTTGAACCACAACAGTATTGGCAATGATGGCTGCTCCAGACTCGCAGAAGCCTTGAGGAAAATGCACCATATGGAGGAAATCAAGTAAGTTTCTCCTTTCTTGCAGAGAGGTGGCCACTAGTGCCAGCAGTTGGAGAGAAGCAGATGTGCTTATGGATAGTATTGTAACAAAAGGGAGGTTGCAAAATGCTCATGTGTGAGGTACCTTGGACTAGAGGAAATCAGAACTTGATGTTCAGAAGAGGAAACTTGGGTCTTACCCCACGCTGCTGCAGTCATATAGAAAATGGATTAAGCAGAATTCAAATCTTCCCTGGGATCCAGAATAGGACTAGAGACTCCCTTCTGTCCTGGGAGAGCTTCAGACCCAGAATTTGCCTGGTCTGAAAAGATCTGTATCTGGAGCCAACCCCAGGCTTGCTCTGCTGTCTCCCTCTCTCTCTTGCCAGACACTGTCCATTCTCTGCTGTGCCAATTTGGAAAATAATAACAACCTGTCTTCATCCTGTCTTGGTATTCTGGCTGAAGTAATTTCCCACCTGTCAAGGGGATCTAGTGATTTTAATTGTTCTTTGCAATATTTTAAATTCCTCATTAACACCTATTAATTCTTTGTGAGATAGTTGAGATAAACAGCTCTTTGATTCTGCTGGCAAGGCCCGAGGTGTCATCCAGCAAATGGGACACATTAAGTAAGATCTTATACTTTGCCTGCCATTTTCCTTTAAAACACAGCCTTCCATCTCTTTTCTAAAGTTTAAGCCACAACAAGATTGGAGATCCAGGCCTGATAAATCTTGCTGCTGTCCTGCTGGAAATGCAAAAGCTGAAGAAAATCGAGTGAGTCTCTTTGTTTTGGGTCAGCTATTTCAGTCCTGGCTGTGGTTGGTGGGGAAGCCTATGTGGGAATCCCTCCTCATGCAAGGCTCTCTGAGATGTGGATTCAAACTCTTCCTTCTCCCAGGAAACAGAAATTAGAGCATCCAGGCTCTTTGTTAGGCTCAGCTCTTGGGGTAAGCCTAGTAACTTTTTGAAATGAAAAGCCTGGAAGTGAGTTGGAGCAAGAAAAGGAAGATCCCAGTTCTGTCTGTGAGAGGGAAAACTCCTTCTTCCTCACAGTACCTGCAGGGCCAGGAGTTACTCAGCACTTGCCAAAAGAACCTAAAAATGCCCAGACCATTTCCCAGAGTCTCCCATCACAGCAGCAAACAGTGAAATGTCTTGAGCTGGTACATTCTCGTTCTCATTTAGTCCCTGAGAGTCTCATGTTCATTTTAGCCTCTCAGGGAACTGTCCTAGTCCTGCTGGAGGGGAAAAGCTGATGGAAGCTCTTGCCCATTGCAAGCACATCAAGGAGTTACTGTAAGTGTGTCATTTCAAATGTCCTTTTGGGAAGCTGGGCAAAAACCATGGCAGAGAAATACAACTCCATTAAAGCCAAGATCAGTTTTACCATTGATTCTTGTGAGAGCAGGGTGAGAACTCTGATACACCCCACAGAAATGTGTGGTGCTGGGTGTGGAAGGTTTGGGCATTGGTTACTGGATTGTCTTGAAGATTTCCAAGAACTGTGCAGTCTGCATTAGTGAACTAATGGATTCAAGAGCTATATCTGCAGGCTTTAGGCAGTCTGTCAAATACAGGAGCTGTTCAGTGCCTGTGTTGCCCAAGAAATCACCATTAATCTATATGGTTGTAAAAATGGAGGGAAGTGGACAGATTAAGGCTTTACACAGTCAGATCTAGTGATGTTCTATTCCAGACCAGTTTAAAGAATGTATGTGTCCTGCCATATTAAATAAATAAAATTTTAAAATAACAAATAAGGAAAAGTTACAGTTAAACTAATGGAACTGCCCTTGTAACCTTCAGATTATGGTGTGTGTACTAAGGGCACATATGTTTAACTTCTGCTGCAGGATTTCAAAGCCTCATTGTTCCTTCCTCCCACCCTCAGAGTCCCCTGAATCAGGCACATTGGGTCCTTTCAGCACAGTTCCAGGCACATGTGGGTGAGGAATGGGGGTCACACATCCTGTGAGTCACACACAGGTGAGGAATGAGGCTCTGGACTTCACTGCCAGTAACATTTCATTTCTGATTCTTCCAGGCTATCAAGGAATGGTTTTGGAGACAAGACAGCAGTGACACTTGCCCTCTGTCTGCCTCAAATGACCAACCTGAGGATCCTGCAGTAAGTGTCAGCCTCTGCCCCAGGAAGGCTGGCTATCCTGGGGAATATGGGGATTGTTGAAAGAAGGAATGGGAAAAGGCATGGTGACTGGTTCTTTAGAGAGTAATTTTAGTGTCCCAGGATTGAGAAACCCTCCCCAGTACTCTACTGTAAGAGTCACATAAACTCTTCTTGCTTAATCTCTTGCAGAATTAGCTTCAGAGATGAATCAGGAAGAGAATATACAGTAAAATAAGCCTTAAAATTGGTTTTGAGTATGTTGGTTTCTGATGCCTCTGGTGGAATGTAAATATAAAGATGAGCATCTTTTATGGACCCTCACTTTTTTTGTGCAGGCACCTCTGAGTCATTTATTTTGCCTTAACTCAGTGTTACTGTACTTTTAAAACTTTTGTGGGAGTCTTTCCAGGACTCTAACAGGAAAGACTTTCTTGTACTGTTTTATAGTAACAAAGCAAGAAATTGGTGAGCTAGAAGAGCTCACTGGGTTCAGTTAGCCTAGAGACATCTCTTCCAGCCTGTGTCTAAGATGTCATCAAAAGATAACTTATAAAGGAATCCCAGTGGTAGGAGATCATATCTGGTTAGGTTCTTGGCAAGTTAAATATGAGCTTTTGTTACAGCTTTATTCCAAAATAATCCTCCAATGCTTATGTTTCCTTTGTTAGCTTCCAGAACAATAAGATTGGGCAGGCAGGAGGGCTGGAGCTGGCCAGAGCCCTGGTGGTGTGTGAGCTGCTGGAAGAGATAAGGTAGGTCATGGCAAGTGCACTTGGGATGGTGCCAAATGTATCTCAGGCTGGTTTGGGTTGGAAGGGACTTTTGATGATCTCCTCATTCCAATCCCACTGCCATGGGCAGGGACATTTACATCTGGACCAGGTTTCTCTAAGCCTTGTCCAGCCTAGCCTTGGACCATTCCAGGGATGAGATATCTACAGCTTCTCTGGGAAACCTGTGCCAGGGCCTCACCACCCTCACAGGGAAGAATTTTTGGTTCCTAGTATTCAATTTAATCTTGCCCTCTGTCAGCTTGAAGCTACTCCCCCCTGTCCTGTCTCTCCATGCCTTTGTCCAAAGTCTCTTTGCAGCTCCAGCTCCCTTTGGGAAGGTCTTCTTCCCATTCTCCCTTACTGTCATTTCCTCTAAAGTCACACCAGTCATTAACTCCAGTGTACCTTTCCATTTCCAGTTTCACATGCAACACAAGCTGTGCTGCAGATCTGTCCTTCTCTGACACAGGTATAACCCCATTTTCTGTCTGCAATCAATTCCCTGCTGCAAGGACTGAGGTTGTGAGTTACAGCAGTGCTGTCACTCCCATTGTACCAAGCAGTGAATTCACTTTAAATTGCTGTGCACTAATCTGGCTCATCCCTGCTGTCTACAGAGTCCTCACTTAGTCTGGGTAGTGGTTATTAACTTGCTAGTTCACATGATTCTGTTTTCATAGTGGCTTTTCTCTGACTCTACCTGCTTTTTCTGCACCACTCAAACTTTTCACTCTTACAGCTTATCAGAAAATGACCTTGGGGAACAGAGCATCCATGCCCTGTCCAAGGGGCTGCCGTGCTTCAAACACCTCCGGAGAATCGAGTGAGTACTGGGGGCTGCTGGGGCAGAGCATGGCAGGACAGGGTGCTGTGCTCCCACAGTCCTGACACCAGCACACCCTGCCCTCTCTCTGCTCTCTCCCTGCTGCTTCAGCCTGAAATTCTGTGGAATCACTGACGATGCTTCAAAATCGCTCTCTCTCGGCCTCCGACAGTGCCCCTCCCTAGAGGAGATCATGTGAGTGTGGGGATGGGGGGGAGACCCTTCAGCACACACAGCTCACTCTCATTTTAATGTCTGCTCCTTTTGGGAAATGCAGGGCACTTCTGACCCTGCTGAATATTTCTTAATACTTTCCACCAAGTACTTTTTGGTGGTAAATGTACCAATAATTTACTAATTGATGAAATACACTGCTAAAAATTTTCATTGGGTAAAGCTGTGTGCTCAGCAGTCATTTTCCATCTATCACATCTCATTCCCTGGGTCTGCAGGACTCAAAAGTAACCACAGTCTGCAGACACTCCCTGGTGTCTTATACTTGGAAATATGTGATGAAATGGAGGAAAATCCTCAAAATTGAGCTTGTAATCCAGGGGAATGTTTACCTGTCATGATAAGAGGATGATTAGCCCTTACAAAAAGGCTAATCCATGAAGGGTAATGTCATAATAGTTGCACCAGTGCTTATCCAGACTCACAGCTGGGATTTCTTGTCTGCCTTAGACTGTCTTGGAATGCCCTTGGAGATGGAGGAGCCCAAGAGCTGGCCATTGCTCTCCCAAAGATGGAAAAGCTGAAGGTGTTAGAGTGAGTACAGCCCTGAGAAAAACCCTGGGAAGGCTCATTTTTTCTGTCATTGAGCCTTCAATCAGGAGACTTCCTAAAAGGGGGATGCACATTAGGAACAACAGGAAAGCTTCTGCAGTTTGACTTCTTGCTCAGCCTGCTCCATGCACCAAGGGCCAGCCTTGCCTGGCTGATACACATGAAGTAGCATTTATTTTATTTAAGGTGATCACAGCATGGCACTATTCAGCTGTTTTCCACTCTGGATTTGTTCTGGATTTCAAAATTCTCTTCCATTTTTTAAAACAGCCTGGAGAAAAACAGGATTGGAGCCTGTGGGGCCACAAAGCTTGCAGAGGAACTTGCCAAGTGCCCAGAAATTCAGCTCATAAGGTGAGCAGGTATCACAGAACTCTGTGGTTGCGTCTTGGCTCAGCAAGGAGAAGTCAGGGTGATGAGTCTGGGGACACATGTGACCCATGCCCCTGCTGCCCTGGGTTAGCTGGCAGGGAATGGGGCATTGCAGGGAATGCAGGCACAAGACAGGTAAGCTGAGGGTTTCTAGGACAGCTTCACCTCCTCAGAAAATCCAGGGAAAAAAAGGAAGTGAAAAGATTGCTGGCTTTAAATGAGGCAAAAATGAAGACTCAGTTTTGTAATATCCCCATCAGGAAGTTGTTGCATTTGTTCTCAAAAGTTTTCTTTCTCTCATTCCTTCTGGTTTCACTTGTGATGTACATTCCTGCCCTGTCCCACTCTCTCCTGGGCTCCATATCTTCCATATACTTGGGTACCATGCAGTAACAAGTCTGCTCTCCTTGCAGGCTGTGGGACAATCCAGTGCCCAGGGGCCTTGCTGAGAGTTTGACAAGCCAAGACCCAAGACTCTGTTTCTCCTTCAACTAGAAAAGAAGATCCTTTGCCTAACCAGGAGTTGCTCTCCATCTCCCACTGCCCTCAAAACTGCACTGAAGAACCCAGGAACTCAAAGTTCCTACAACTGAGTACTGTAAATATTGTGTCTGTCTTTGATGCACTGAACCAAATCTGGACACTGGGGTTTTTTGTTTGGTTTGGTTTTTTGTTGGGAGTTTTTTTGTTTGTTTGTTTTGTTTCTTGTGACCTTTTATTGTACAGAAGAGCAAAATACTGTAAAGAACTGCTGCTGAGTATGAAGTACTCAGGTATTCTTTGTGTAAAAGCACTGAAACTCTCTTCAAGAGAATAACTTTCTAGAAAGTTAGCAAATAGTGATAAGAATACTTATGTGCTAGACATTATTTATTTATGCATTGCCCTGGTGAAAAAGGTACACCATCACCTCCATCAAGCTTCAACTATGTTAAAAGATAAAGACTTAGCCTTTATTGAGGGAGGGGCAGTGAGTGACAGAAAGAATAGAAACCATAATTAAGTTCTCACACACAATCACAAAAAAAGCAGATCTAAGGTTTTCCCAGAGATGTGAGATTTTTGAGTCCCCATCCCTGGAAGTGTTCAGAAAAGGTGGGATTTGGCACTTGGAGACATGGTTTAGAGATGAACTTGTTGATGCTGGGTTAAGGGTTTGGCTCAATGATCTTAGAGGTCTTTTCCAATCTTAACCATTCTATGATTGCATTATTCTAGGATGAGATTTACCTTCTCAGGCATTCAGAAAGCCAGCAGAGCACTTCATTATCCTTAATCAAGATTGCAACACCTACAGGGTGTTGCAGTGAAAGAATACACATCCTCCAGGAGAGGATGTAAAATTATTTGCAAAATTGTAAATTGTTGGCATTGTTACAGTTGAACTCCAACAGGCTGCTTGAAAATAATCTGTAACTGTGGGAAATTCCTCTATGATTTTTAGGAAAAAAAATAAAATCACAGATTGAGTTGGAAGGGACCTTAAAGACCACCCCTGCCATGGGCAGGGACACTTTACACTAGACCAGGTTTCTCAAAGCCAGATTATCTTGAACACTTCAAGGGTTGGAGTAGCCATAGCTTTTCTTGGGAGAAGAAAAAAAAAAGATACGAAAAAAATTAATATTTTGTTTTGTTTTCTTCATATCAGCCTCCTTTTTACACAGAATTGCCTCCTTTTTGTGGGGAAAAAAAAATCTCAGGACATTTGAAATTTCAAGTCATTGCCCAAAAATGATCAATGTTTACACTGTGATAAAAAGGAAACACTGATATTATCATAAGTTTCAGTGAGAAACATTAAAGAACTGAGGTTGTAAAACAACAAGGTAAGAAAACCAACTGCCCTGCATGACACAAATGTGCTGCTACTGACTGTCTTCATGTGGGGTTTTGTGGAGCTTTGTGGGGCTTTGGACTGCTTGCACTAACCTCTTTCAGGAGAAGGGAGAGGTCAATTAGCTTGAAATCCAAATAAAAGATCCTTGAAGTCTCTACCAACCCCTGAACCCCAAAGCCTGTGGGGACTGCAGGGAAAGGATCCCAAACACCAAATTTGCTGCTCTTTAGAGGAGACAGACAACAACTGCCCTTGGACTTGTGGAATTCTGGCTTCTGTCATGGAAGTGCAGCCACACTGTTCTCATCTATTACCCAATGTTATCATGTTTTCCTTACATGTTTGTGCTGTAAATATTTAAGTCTTGTGGTGGATTTATTTATGGATTTTTTTTTTTGCAGCAGTGTTTGCCTGGGGAGATGTAGCTGATCTGATTTGGGCAGGGCAGGCAGCTGGAATGAGATAGAAATGCTGGTCCAGCAAATCTTCGAGCAACTGGTTGTGAACAGGTGGTGCTGGTTATTCCTGGGGGAGCCACTGTCCCTATTTAAAAATCAGCATCATGCTTTGTGACAGAGTGACGTGGTGGTGTAAAAGTGGGACACATTTTGCAGAGACTACTCTGAAAAGGGTTTAAAAACAAAAACAAAGGAAAAAAGAGGTAGTGAAATTCCTCATCAGGCTGTAATTCAATGGAGGATGTGAGTACCTCAGATCTAAACCCTGCCACTTACAAAAAGCTTCAGCAAATGTGGTGCACTGATAGAAGGAAGAAATTCTTCCTGGTGAGGCTGCTCAGAGAAGCTGTGGCTGCCCAATCCCTGGAAGTGCCCAAGGCCAGGTTGGATGGAGCTGGGAGCAGCCTGGGCTGGTGGAAAGTGTCCTTTCCCATGGCAGGGGATTGGAACAACATGATTTTTAAGCTCTCCTCCCACCCAATGAGATCTGAGGTTCCCCCTCTGCAGCTCCCCTGGTTCCTGAAGTCAGGAAGTGTCCATCTGTACCGTGAGGTTTGCAGTGACAGCACACATCATGCAAACACTCTTGCACCACTGCTCTTATCTTGAGATCCTAAAAGAGGGACTCTGAAATCTAACTGCATACCTGCATTTCTCAGGGTTTCCCCCAAATTTAGGACTCCAGTCTGACCTGAGAGCGTGGCCATCCCAACGGGAGCCAGGGAAGGGAACTTGCAGGAACACACAGCATCTTTTCCAGAACACCAGGTGTCAGCAAAACCCCAAAGATGGGGAGCGGTTGTCTGTAATCCAGTGGTTTAGGATAAAAACGGGCTCTGTGCTGCATTTTATGTGCATGGGCTGCATTTTTTAAAAAATCAGAGATTTGGACCGAGTCGTGCATGGAACACAACAACACAGTTGGTCTGTGGTTCATTTCTCCCATGTAATGCCAAGGACTTCTGGGGCACCCTTCCCATTTCCATTGTGCTTGCAATGTCCGTGCTCCAGCTGGTGCTCGTTTCTGAAAGTTTCTGAGGGGAACTTGGGGGCTTTGTCCAATTTCGAGGGGTTAAATGAATCTTCTGGAACGCAGGAAGACGTGAGGCCATCAGGGATTGTGTGTGATGGCCGAATAACAAACCAATTCCCAACCACCTAATTACTGCGGGCCATTTTTAGAGCTGTTACTATTGGGTTTCGGATTTATCATGGTCCAAAAATGGAAATGCATCAGGACTCTCTGCACACCCCTATTGTTTCAGCCCGCCTGCAGTCTCTGCAAGACAATGTCTGAGCTAGTCAGTACTGGTTTCATACACAGAAGGCATTTTGCCCCCTGAGACCGGATCTTTAGAAAGAAACGCTGTGCTGTAAATAAACAGGCTGCTGGAGGGAGCCGGGGTTTTGTGCTGGGGAGCAGCTGGAGCCAGGCTGGGCCGGGCTCCTGCACACGATGGCGGCAGCTCCAAAGAGCTGGAAATGCAGCCACTGTGTCCTCTCTGCTAAAACCAGCTCCAGGTAGCCCCGAACCTGCTGAGACTCGGAGGCATCGTGCTGGCAGGAGAGAAAACAAAGGGAAAACTGATCTGGGAGAAAACAGGCATACTGGCATTTATGAAATACTGCCTGCCTCTCCCTTTTCCCCTCAAAGTGACATTTTAAGCCTCAGGCAAGGAGGTAGGAGGGCAGGTCTGGCACAGACCCCACTTCTCCCACTGAATTCCTCTTTCAGGCACAACCTCATCCCTTTCTGTGACGGTTTCTGGCCACACAGTTCTTTGCACAGAAAGAACGGGGTTGCTCCTAAACACTAAAGCTCAGCGTTTAGTTGGATGTTGACTGTCGTGGTGCCTGTGCTGAGCAGGAGCACTGGTGACCCCTGAGCCTGTCCTGTGTCCCCTGCTCCACTCCTGGGGCTGGCAGAGGGAACACCTTGTGCAGGCTAAAAATTTGGTGCCTTAAAACTCCTATGCCTTCCACAGCTCAGACTGAAGGAGAGGAAATTATTCCAGCTGGCCAGGGGAATTTGGGACTTGCTTATTTGCCTGTGATCTTCCAAAGCATGAGCAGAGCCTGGAGTAAAGAGCTCTGAACAAATACGGATGGTTTATTTAATTGGCAGCCTCAGAGGGAGGCTTTCAGCCTTACTACCCTGTCTCCACACCAAAAATATCTCTATAAATATCCTGGACACCTGATGATGTGTCCACCAAGGGTCGGGTGAGGGTGCTGATGGCACACTGGGGTGAAACCCTGGTGGTACCAGCATTGAAGGGAACAAATGCCAGTTCCTTGGGGTGGTGAGTAGGGTGATGGGTCAGTGTGACACTGTCCAGCTCTTCACATCTGGGCCGTGCTTTTGGGGCCTGCTTGTTTTCCTTCCTTAACCATCTTTTTCCCACGGGAAGCAGAATCAGCAGGACACGGTCCAGACCTGAATGATTTCAGCACCAGGAGCACCCACACTGGCTGGGCAGGGAAAACCCTGCTTACACCCAGACAGTGCAAAACCCAGCGGTTCTGCTCAAACGTGCCGGGTGTTGATCCAACAAAGTTATATTTTTCCTTGGATCTGAGTGCATAACATGGAAAATAATTTTTAGACATATTTTTAGGCTGTTTTTAAGCATTGTGGGGGGTTTTTTGTGGGTTTTGGTTTTTTGTGGGGGTTTTTTGTTTTTATTTTTGGGGTTTTTGGGGGGTTTTGGGGGGGTTTGTTTTATGGGTTTTTTGGGGTGTTTTTTTGTTTGGTTTT
>VWYP01017973.1:48998-106110 GCA_013400435.1 Pycnonotus jocosus | reverse complement strand
CGGGAGGTTCTGAGCCCGCAGCCCCGCGGGAGCTGCTCGGCCCGGCCCGGCCCGGCGGTGAGTACCGGCAGCCCCCGAGGATGCCCCGGGGATAACGGAGTGGGGCGGGATCGTCCTCCGGGGCTCGGGTGGGTGGTGAGATTACCCGATAGTCCTGTGGGAGGGTGGGCTGGCCGGGACAGCGTGACAGCGGTGCCAGCCACCGCATGGGGACCTGCAGCGTAGTGTCCCCCACCGGCCCGGCCCGAGGGGTGCGGTGGCGCTTCTGCCCTCTGTCTGTATGGACAGACCCTCCATCCCCTGGGACGGACCCTCTGTCCTCTTGGACAGACCCTCCATCCTCTGGGACAGACCTTTCGTGCCCTGACCATCCCTCAGGACAGTCCCTGTGTCACTTTGTGCTCCCCTTCCGCAGCCCAGGTCCCTTCATGCATGCACGGTGTGGAAGTTGTTCTGTTCCCACTCTCTGTGTGTCCGTATCCACTTCTAAAGATGTCAGCTGGGCATGCGACCCCCAAGCAAATGCCAGGGCCTGGTGGCTTCACTCCCCAAGCCTGGGGATATTTGTGGGGATTTTTCCGGGCAGCTGCTGCAAGCCCCTCTCCTTTATCCTCTGGCATTGACTCACGGGGGGGATCTGGTGAGTTGGAGGCTGAGGAATCACACAGTCTCTTCTTCAGGAGCTGTTTGCAGCCCGATGCTGCTCCAGCTGGCGATGATATCCTCCATGCCGTGCATTTTGGGGGGACTGGGAGGGTTTATGCTCACGGATGCGCTGCCTCTCTCTCCTCTGTGCCCAGCGAGACGCTTTGTTCTCTGAGGGAGAGGCGAGCGGAGCGTTTTGCTCAGCAGGGTGAGGGTGCTTGGAGGATGGCAGGCAGGGAGGTGTTTTCCTGTCAGCTCTGCCAGCCTGAAGACCTGATGCAATAAGTCTTTGTGTGAGTAACCCTAATTTAAGCAAGTGGCTGGATAAAGCCAGCGGGGCTGGAGGACTTGGTGGGCAAACACACCCTCTGGAGCTGATCACCACAAGGAGGGTGGAACAGGAAATAGAGGTGAGTAGAGAGCTGAGCTTCGGTGGCAGAAACATCTCCGAAGGGCTGGGTCCTTGCTGCTGACTGCCCAGAGTGTGAGCTGCTTTGTGGAAAGGAACTGGGAGGATCCTCATGAACCCCGAGGACCAGGTTTGAACCTCCTGGCAATACACCTGAACCTCTCTGGAAAAGCTGGAGCTGCGAGCAGAGCCCAGGTGTGCTCAGTTTTGATCCTGCTCCCCTGTCACCTGCATCAGCCTCCTCCAGCCAGCCCAGGTACTGGGGCCTGTGATACCACTGTGCTTTTCTGGAGTCAGAAAATTATTTTATATCAGCCAGAAATAGCCTTCCACCGAAGCCTGTTGGGGGCAGGGAATGGAGGGATGGGAAGAGGAAGGCTGGGAACAAAAGCTCGGGGCATGTGGAAAGGAGTTGTTTTGAAGAACAGTCAGTGGAGGATGTTTTCCTGTAGTTGCCTTGAGGAAATGCTGCATTTGCTTTGGTTACAGCTGTGTGATAGCCTGGGACATACGTTTTCTGGTGATGTGTGTTTTTCTTTCCCTGCTGCTGGAGCATCCTGACTGGGATGAAGTGGAGGGAAGGAGCGAGGGCATCTAGTGAGGCTTCCAAGTGCCCCCAAATTTCATCTTCCTGTGGTGTAGGCAGCCCCTAGCACCTGCCTTGGGTAGACACACAGTCCTGGAGCTGCTCTCTAAGACCCACTGCTGTCCCCAACCCCCTGGGGATGGAGTTTGCAGCAGCCTGCCTCTGCTGGCACTGCTGGCATGTGCCCTGCTGTTCTCAGGAACAGTTCCTTGGTCAGGAACACACCTTGTATCTCTTGAAGGGGCTGCAGGCATTGCCCTGGTGTAGCGTGAGGGTGGGCAGGGTCGTCCTCCTGTGACACTTCTCCCTCCCTGCTGCCCTTTGGGCTCCAGCTGAAGGGAACTGAGATCCTCAGGATGTTGGGGGACATCCCTGCTCCTTGCTCTGTGCTGGGGGACAGCAAGGGACTCCACGCTGGTTGCTGACAGGCTGTTTGTGAAGCCATTGCTTGTCAGGGTTAGACGACTCCAGTGCATGGTCAGTCTGTGCTGTAGGAGGGGGCCTGGGCCCCAGGAGCTGGGCATTTCAGTGTGGAAAAATCCTTTTTGGATTCAGCTGCTGGGGCTGAGCTGTGGGTGAAGATGCTTTTTGCCCTAGGGGTATAGATCAGCTGCACAGCTCTTGGCAGTCCTCGATTCTGCTCCTCTTCCAGCGATAACCCCTCCCTCACCCCAAAACATCAGTGCTGGAGCAGCCGCTGGCTGCCCCACGATTTACCAGTCTGCCCAGTTGTGTACTGGAATTGCATCAGCTTTGTTTGCCTTTCAGCAGTCTCAGTGTGAAGAGTCTGGGAGGAACAACTTCTCCTGCTCCTGTTACACTTGGTGGAAAGAGTTTCCCACTGACTTCAGTGGAAACCTCAGCCTGGGGGGAGCTGCCCAGAGCCGCTCGCGCTGCCGTAAATCAGGGCTTGTTCTCCGGGAGCCCTCGGTGTGCTGGGAACATAATTCCAGGTTAATTGGTGAAAAAAGCGACGTTTGCAGCCTCCTGTCTGGGTTCAGGGCTGCCAGCTCTCATAAGGAACTCTTTATGTGAGAACCTTGGCTGGTGTTCAGAGGCAGGGTGGGGGGATAGAAGGAAAGATAAATTTTCTGGTGCAGTGGAGTCACCTGGCATTTGAAGTAGTGCTTCTGGCAGGATGCAAAACCCACAAAACAGTGTGAAAAAAAAAAAGAATTGCACACTTTCCCACCCGTTCTGCTCCTGAAATCTTACAATTCGTCTTTTAAATGTCTGTAAAATATTTGTTGAAGGACCTGAGTCATCACTTTTTGCTGCTTTGGCTCAGTTTCCTGGCTGCTGGCTTTGCAAGGTTACTTGTTTGGATCATGAGAGCAGGGGCAAAACTAATTCCAAGGAACTCAGGTGAGTTTGGAGATCATAACGTTGTTAAAATGCCAGAAAAACAAACGAGGGTAGAATTCAGCAAGAAAGGCTCCAATTTTATTTGTCTGCTCCTTTTGCTAAGGCCTCGTGTTTAGGAGCTGTCATATTTTCTGCCTGTAGCCAGCAGGAAAAGTCTTGTGTCTAAAATAGTCGCCTTCCCCCCAGCCCTGGATTTTCCATCATCACGTGATTCCAGAAGCTGAGGATTTAGGAAGAAACATCAGCTGTCATGAGGCTGATTTTAAAAATGATACAAGCTGGAAATACAAGTTTTGCTATTAGACAAGTCCAGTGCTGTGCAACCATTTAAACCCAGTCTGATATTCCCTCGAGCAGTGTCTAAAGCTGTTGAGAAGGGGTCGAGAATTAGTCAGACGTCATTCACACAAACCACAGCATTTTTGTGTCGCTGGCACACAATTCTGTCTCAGGGTGAAGCTTCACACATCAAGTGGCAGCATCTCCCTGCTGCTAAGCAGGCCAAAAAAATTAAAATTCTGTGGGAAAATGTTGTATCTTAGTGACGAAAATCCCGTCTGTGAAGGGGAAGGGATGGGGGGCTCAGAGTGGTGGGATGGAAGGGAGGAGGAAAGGTGGCTCCAGCCATGGGGACATCAGTGCTCTGCATGACTTGGTGTTGGTGTCCCAGTGCAAACGAGCATTGCACATAAATACCCATGAATTAATATTTATTTATCTTATCAGCTCTGAAGCACTGGCTGCTTTAGGGATGAAATGGTGCATGGGATGGAGGGACCTGCACAGCTGCCTGCTGCTGGGGCTGTTCTGGCTGACATGAGGTTAGGCTGACATGCAGTGAGGTCCAACAGCAGTTAAAGATATTTCTCATCACATAAATGATGATTTCTTTTTCTTCCCCTCTCACATGGGATAGATGGTGTTGGCTGGGAATAGGAATCCAATTAAGATTCAGAAAGCCAGCATTTCTGTTTTCAACAGCATAGGAAAGTGGTTAATAAGTTAAACAGCCTGTTATGTACGTGGTGTATAGTTGGGATGTGGGAGGTTCCCTCTGCACCTGCAAGGGAGCCCTGCTGCTTTGTGTGTCCCTTGCAGCCCAGCCACCCTCCCCACAGCCCTCATTCTTTACATTCCATAGGGCCTGGCTTTAATTAAGCCCACTTTTCCCTCCAAATCCGGTTTTGAAACAGATCTATCCCCCCTCCTTGTGACAGTGTACCCAGCTTTTATATGGCTGCTGTAGGATGGGGCAGGGAATTTTTAATACTGGAAATGAAAATATGCCCCAAACCCTGAGAGTGCCTCGTTCTCCCTTCCCGCATCTCCTGGTTTGCTTATTTGTCCCACCCAGAGCAGGTGTCTGACAAGAGCATCGCTGCCCTGGGGAGGCAGGAGATTTGTGTTTGGCGTTTCCCTCCTTCGGACAGCGGCTCCCAGGGGTGCTGCCTATGGCTGCTCCCGCAGGACTGAGCTCCCACTCACCCGTGGAACGAGCAGCGTGGATTTCTGCCCGGGAACGCAGCGAGTGCAGCGCCGGCACACGAACCTCTCCCTTGGGTCCGCCTTGTAGGGCGGCCGTGTGCGGGGTTTGATGGGATCGCCACGATTCACAGCGACATCACGATGCTTTTCTGCCCTGAATCACAGATTTCCCTAAATTGAGCCCCAGAGGAAACTCGTAGTCAAGCGAAAATGTGCAACCCTTCTCCGCCTATCTGAGCCAAATACGTGCGTGCCAGTGGAGACGGGAATGGGGTCTGTCTGTGCGCCTCGGCCATCGCTGTGTGTCCCGAACAGGGGCAGCTGCTCCGCTCTCGCCTCGCCCTGCTCCTTATTTACCCTTCCTCGTGTCTGAGAGCAATCCTGGAGGGCACACACGGATCTGTGAGCAGGGCACGGATCAGCTGCGGGAGGGCAGCGAGCGCAGGGCGGGCACCGATGTGGGCTCTGCCCCCTGCACAGGCACCCCTGGCACAGCTGCCTTTGCCAGCAGCCGTCAGAGCCCTTCTGGTTCCTCTCGCTTTTGAGGAAGGACTTTTTCCTGTGGGTTTGTGTTTGTGAGGGGTTTTATTCACTTTGTGACTTTCTGAGCACCCTCCCAGAACGCGCCCAGCCCCTGCAGCTCCTCCCGGGCCGTGTCACCACCGGCGGTGCTGCCTCCGTCCGTCCCCACGTCACCGCGGGGTGTGGAGGAGCGGGTTTTGCTTTCGTTTGCCAGCCCGGAGCCCTCGGCTCCGCGGCGGCAGCTGAGGATTGCGGAAACACCTTCAGGGCTCAGGGCCCCCCCTGTCTTTGGAGCACTTGGCTCTCCTGCTCTCGGGGTTCACGATTTCTCATCGGTAAGTGGGTTTAGAGATTTGGGTGCTTTGGGGGGACATTTCCAGGCTTCTTCTATAGAGGGTTGGAGAACAAATTTGCTCTTTGGTCCGCAGTGCCAGGGCAGGCTCTGCCCGAAGCTGCCTCCATGCCAGAAGCACATAAAGGTGTTTGGTTTTCCTCTCACATCCTGGCTTGCTGAGATTTCCAGTTTTGGTGTCTCTGTGGGTGTGAGCCCCTGTGTGAGGACCTGGGTCCATCCTCTGGTCGTGGAGCAGTGGCCAGGCAGCGGCCATGGCCCTGCTGTTACATAGGGACCAGCTTTCACCCCGCAGGGATGCCGGCAGAGAGGCTTTTAAAGCCTTTCCCAGTGCCCTCTGGCAGCTCACCTCAGCTACAGGATGGCTGCTCGGGACAGAGCAGCCCCAGGTCCTTCCAGTTCCTGCTCAGATGGAGGAAGCAGCCAGGGTGGCAAGTTTGGTGGTCACAGGGGGACCCTTGGGCTCATGGTCAGGGCTGTGAGGTGGTACAGAGAGCAGGGATACAGGGCAGGAGGAGGCTGTGTGGAGTCACTCCCACCCTGTGATCCTTCAGTGTGAGCCGGGCTCTTCACTAGTGCCACTGCCTCCCGGAGTCCAGCAGCTGCTGTGCCACATGTGGAGATGGCAGAGAGGCTGCTGGAGCTGGTGGATCTGTGTTTGACATCAGCAGTGGCTGTCTCAGCTCTGTACTGGGCATGGGAAAGTGCTTTGGAGTTGCTTTTCAGGTGATGCTATTTTCAAAATGAGATGACCCACTTTGGGAGTGTCCAGCTCTGGTGCCACAGGGTTTGCCTTGTGTTTTCTTGTGATTTGTGACTCCCAGGTTACCTCAAGTGACTTCTCAGGGCTCTGCTGATCATCACCCCCTGGAGAAGCTTTGCTGGTTGGTGCAGCTGCCTGGGGTTTCAGCAAGGTGGGCACAAAACCTGCAAAGACCTGATGGGTCTGGGAGAGCTTTTCTGGGGACAGCAGCAGTCTGAGAGGAGCTGGCACTGTGGGTGGGGATGGCCCAAGCATGAAATGGAGAAGCAGCCACTGTCACACCAGTGGCCACCATCCCTTGAGAGGGAATTTGGCAGTGCTGGTGTGAGAAGCCCAGCTGTCAGCACGAGCAGCATTGTCTATTGTAGCCCATTAGGGACTGTTTCCATCAGAAAGGGTTCATTGGAGAGATCACTTTATTAGGCTGTCCTGAAACACTTTGTCCTTCTGTATGCCAAAGTATCTCAGTACAGTCCCCTTGGCTTCCAGCAGGCAGGACTGTGGGACTTGTGCATCAGGGTGGAAACAAGAGCCCTGCCTGGGCATCTCTCTCCGCTGGGTCTACCCCAAATCTCTGTGAATTTGGAGGAATTTGAGCTCAGTCCCAGCTGTGCTGCCTGTGCTGGGATGCTCAAAGGCAGTTTTCAGCCTTTCCCTGCCCAGTGGGAGACATGAAGGTCCTCTGACAGTAGCAGGGACCCAAGGAATGTCTACAGGGAGGTACCAAGCATCCCCTTTGTGCCTCCCAGCCTGCTCACCTGTGGCAGAGGCATTTGCTGGTGCTCTGTGCATGACTAATTGCACCTGTGTGGAGAAGGTACCAAGGCTGCTGAAAGGAGCAGGTGCAAGCTGTGAATCCACTGAACTGCCTAAGTGGGACTGACAGACAAAGGTTTCTGCTTTGGGAAAGAATTCTGGAGATGACTCTTTGTCAGTGGGAGAGAGGAAAGTGACCACTGTGAGTTGTGGTGGTGTGGGGAGCTGCCTCTGGTGTCCACTGCAGTGAATCCTGGCTTTTCCTGGTGTCTCCAGATCCATGTGTCCTGTGTTTTAGCTTTTCTGCTGCTCTGAGCAACCAGTTTCTGAATTGTCACACTCCTCTCCCGCTTCAATCTTCTGACAACTTGTTTTCACCTGCCCTTAATCCTCCCTCGGGTACTGCTGCTCTCCCTCTGTGTCTCCCCTCCCTGTGAGCTCAGATAGTGATTTATAACAACCCCAATTCACCTGTTGGATACTCTTCTCTCATTTTCACCTTTCTGAAAGGAATTCTGCTTCCACAATTGCAGTAGGCTGTAGAGGGACAGCCTTATTGGGGAGACAGTCACAGGTGACTTTTGTGGGCTATTACAGAAATCATGGATCATCCCAAAGATCATCCCTCCTGTTCCCTGGGATGGACACAGCAGGATTTTGCATGGGATGACTGTTGGATGTTGGTACTTCTGTGTCTGTTTCAAATATGCTATGAAAAGAAAATATTTCTTTAATGAGAGGAGATCACTGAATTTAGGGAACTGTTAAGATTGAACCCCCCAAATGTCTCGCCTAAAGCACAGCTTTATTTTTCCACCTCTGTTTTTTCTTGTTAATGTTTAAAACAGAGCATTATCATGGTCTGAGGAACTGCTGCTCGTGGGCCTGCTCTTCTGCAGAGGGCAGGGGGACCTGTTCAGTCACAAGTTAGTTTGCAAAACAAGTATCTCCTTCCCCTTTTTCCCTTTCAGATAAGAGAGGAAGTAAAGCTCCCAGGTTTTTCTGCTGACCCTTTTACACTTTGTAAAAGTGATTTGGCAATCTGCTGTAGAGGTTGGGGTGCCGTGGGATGAGGCTCTGCTCTGGGACTGCTAGATATTCTCAGATATTCAGGGCACCCCCAGGGCTTGTGTGTGCCCCCAGCCAGCAAAACCCTTCTCTGCGGGATGTTGTGGGCATGGAGCAGCTTGGAAGTGACCAAGCCATGGAGGAAACAGTACTTGAAAGTTGTAAACACAAAGATGGTTCAGTTCAGAAGGTCCTGGAAGCTGGAACCCAAAAAGTATTTGATGACCACGTCCCTGCATTCTGGTGCTGCTCTTGTGACACCTTTGGATAGCAGATGGCACCGTGGGGCAGTCAAACCTTGAGGCTTGTCCCTGGGACCCCTCACTGGGGGGGCCGTGTTTCCTTGGGAGCCCACGGCAGCTGGGATTGTACACCAGGGGAATATTTGGCTGCAGATGCTGAGCCAGTCACAGGACTTTGTTCAGGGCAGCAAATGTGGGGAGAGAAGAACAAAAACGGGAGGAGAGACTGGAATACAGATGATGGCACGTTGACTCTTTCGGTGCCAGCTCAAATATCCCCTGAATTTAAAGCTTTTGTGGGGTGTTAGGATGGTGCTGGCTCGCTGCTGGTGCCTCAGATCAAGCCTCTGAGTTGAGGGGACCCATGGCTGGTGCTGGGGGGTTAAACCCACACCTGGCCCTGTGAAAGGTGCTGTATCCATGCTGGTGTAGCAGGAGGAAGGTGCTGGATCTGTGCCCATGCAGTGGCAGGAGAGGTGGCATTCCAGTGTTTGCTCTGGCCGGTGCTGCCATCTCCTCGTGCCAGTGCCTGTCCTGACCATGTCCCAGTGCCCTGGGGAGCTGGGCAGGCTGAGCTCAGGGGCTGGAGCACAGGCATTATGCTGCACACCAAGAGGATGTTTTGGTGTCTGCTAGTCCTGGGAAAAAAGGTTTTTCCACTGAGTCACTTGCTGCCTCTGCTTTTTATGAGATGGCACTGAGATCTGGGGGAAGGGGAGCTGGAAAAACCCAGCCCAGATCTCCCTGCTCAGGCAGGACCAGGGCCAGGCCAGCACAGCTGCCCCATGTTTGCTTTTCAGAGGGAGTAGCAGACAGACAGCAGCATAAATAGAACAGGCTTGACTATTTTAAGACATTGATTACATGATCTGTGCATTAAAGAAAAATAATTAAGTAAAATCTTCACTTTAGCTGCAGCTGGCAACATGGGCTTGGGTGGAGCAGAGGCAGGGATGGGCATCTTGGAGCTGGTCTCCCAGCCATGGTGGAGGAACCATGAGGACTTTTACTTCTCTGTGTGTTCCTCCTTGAAGCTGCAGTAGATGGAAGGCTGCCCATGTGTGACACCATTCTGGTTTTGTGCTGCCGTGCCTGGGGAGTGATGGCACGAGACTGGCTTGGTCTGGCCAAGGGGGAGCCATGCTTGGGAAAGGGGCATGGGTGCTGTTTTGGGGGTGTACACAAGTGTCTGCAGCCAGGGATGGGGTTTTCCTTCTTCTAGAGAAGTTCCTGAGTTCTTATGGAGCTGGGATGGTTGTACCACTCTTTCCCAGAGCTGCAGTCTGGGCTGAGGAGCTTGTGTTTACTGGTGGTGGTTAAAACCAGGCTTGTTTCTGGTGACTTAGTGCCAAGCAGAGATCTTGGCAGGCAGGAGAGGAGAGCTCCAAGCCTTGGGAGCTGGAATTGTTTTCTGCTCAGAATTCATTGCAGCAGGGCTGAGCACTTGAGACAGCCGGTGGTGAGCCTGGAGCTCCTTCTCCTACAGCCCTGCTGGGATCACCCTATCCCTGCCCTCCATTCCCATTCCAGCCTGGAAACTGAGCTGCAAGGGAAAAGGGCAGCAGCCCAGCTCCTGGCAGCACAAGGGCTTGTAAATACTCATACCAAGGCAAAACAAATAGATAATATTAATTGGGGTTTCATTGCCAAACAGAAACAGATGGTTTATCAAGGTGGAGGAAGGCAATGTTTGGGGGTTTCAGATAAGGTACATGAGGCAGTAGCCACTCTTGAAAAAGAAGGCAAAAGATATTGAAGCAGCTGCTGAGGAGAGCTCACTCTTCACTAGCAACCATAGCCACAAAGGTTTGTTAGTGTAAATTAATCTGAAAATGCTTTTTCCCTGTTTTTTCTCCCCTTTCTTCTCCATTGAAACTGTTGGTGGTTCGTATTGAGTAAAATATATATCAGAAGTCAAGACTGTCCTGTGGGATGGGGTTTTGCACTAATAATGGTATAAAACGCATTTATCTCTGCAAAATGGCTTTAGTAGCAGACTTCTGATAAGATTTTAAATGGATTTTTAGTCAGGGCCCTGTAAATCGTGCTCCAGGTCATGCAGTGCTTGTCACACTTTGCCTTCACTTCTCTGGAACAACTATTGCCACTTTTTAGCTGCTGCCAGAGCCACTGTTCTCTGTTGGCCTTGGGAGCTGAGTGGAGATGGGGCTGATGGGGGGCTGGATCTGTCCTGCATCACACTCATCCTCACAGTCTCACCCCTTTCCCTATTATGGTTTGCAGGGCAGAGCTCAAGTTTGCCCCTTGTAGCTTAGGTCAGTGGTCTGTTGCCTGGGGACAGCCAGACAACAGTCAGGTCTGTGCAGAAAGATGGTGTGGAAATGTGGCTTCTCAGTACAAACAAAAGCCCAGCGTGCTGGAAGAGGCTGGGGAGTTGCCTCTCGCTTCAGGGGGTAAGATGTTACCTTTCCCTGAAAATCTGTTATTTATGGAGCAAACTCAGAGCAGGTCGTGGGTGCTCTGCTGGGCTTCCACTCAGGACATCTGGGAGATGGAGCCGGGAAAGCCTCATGGCTCAGATCACGTGTGTAACTTAGAGACCCTGTGGCCTGCTGTCTGTGCCCATCTCAGCAGTGCTGGTGGAATGTTTGCTGCCTCCCAGCACTGAGGTTTGTCCCTGTCCTGTCCCCCAGAGTGCCTGGAGCTGCTGTCCCCATGGCGTACACCGTGACCGCCTCGCCGGCAGCGCCCGTCGGCTCCCAGTACTGCGTCTGCAAGGTCGAGCTGTCCATCTGCGGCCAAAACCTTCTGGACAGGGATGTCACCTCCAAATCCGACCCTTTCTGCGTCCTCTTCATGGAAGTCAACGGGAAGTGGGTGGAGGTAAGTCCTGATGTGTGAATTTGCTCCTCCTGTGACTTGCTCGTGCTGGTGTCCCTCTCTCTGTGCTGGAAGGGGAAGCTTTTCTGGTGCTCCCGAGACTGTGTGGCACCAGTGTGTGAATTCTGTGTCACAACTGGCCCTTCCCCCATCAGTGCTTTCTGCTTTGTGCTGGGCATTGGCTTTAACTGCAGATTCCATTTTATACCTGCAGCTGTAGATGGTTGGTCTGGGAGGGAGCAGGGCAGGCAGAGTATGGATATGTGGTGGATACAGGCACCCACACTGGGTGCAGCAGAAAATGAGCATTGAGGGATTTAAGTCATGTAAACCAACCAAAAATTTTCCCAGTTCCTCATTCAGGTACTTGGCCAAGGAGCTGGGGAATCACCAGCACCACCTCAGGTGTCCAGCAGCTGATCTCAGGCTCAGCAGGGAGAGTGTAGGGGAAACCCTTGCTTTGCCACAGTCTGCAATTAACTTTTTTCAACAGCCTGGGTGAGACTAATGAGCTTTCCAGCCTTGACAGGTGTCATCTCTGACCTAATTGCGCTTTTCAGGAATTTTTCTTTCTGTCAGTAGCGTCTCAGTCCAGTGGTTTTGATCCCGAAGCTTTTTTTGCAATACAAATGTGTGGTAATTTTAGGTTGTTTTTCTTTCTTCTGCTATTTTTAGCTCCTTTTTAATTAGCACAGTAGGCACTGGACTTGAGCCTTGAGCAGCAGCTTGCTCCATGGTGTCAGCAGAGGTGGGATGGGCTGGCACAGGGTGTGGTGTGCTGGTGCCTCTGAGCTGGCTCTGCTCAGTGGCACCATGGGGACACTGGTGGAATGGAGATCCCCCAGCACTCACACCTGTCAGGGCTGCTCTGTGGGTTTGGCTTGTGGCTGGGTGCTGGGCAGGGTCAGGAGAGGTGGGATTGCACCTGAGAACCTCACTGGATGGGTGTTTGGTGGACTCTTGGCAGCTGATGCCACGTGGTTCAGAGCTGCTCCCTTGTTCTGTGTGGATTTTGGCCACACATTGTGCCCCTTGCCCTAAGTGGAACCTCTCCTGTCTGGAGGTGGTGGCCTTAATAACACAGCTGAAGTGCAGGGGACAGATGGGGACAGAATAAACTCATTGGTGTGAACCCATCCCACCCCATTGCCCCTTTTTCCTCCACACCTGGTTAGGGATGTGTCCCAAGCCTTGGAACCTGGTTGTGGTGGTGGCACAGCCCTTTGGCACCAGCCCTGGTGCCAGTTCTGAGCGGGGCGGGGGGGCTGTGGCACCAGCTGATGCCAGCAGGAAGATTTTTGCTCACTGTTCTTTCTAGCTGTAACATTTGTTCCCAAATACAATTATTTTGTCTCACTGAGCTTAATAGGAATTAAAAATCTTTGTGAATCAGCCTTGGAGGGGTGGGGGAGGGAGAGGGGGAGGGACAATAAACCACAGGCTGGGAAGTGAAGATGTTTAAATGTTCTGATGATGTCGTCTCACAGAAGCCATGAAAGAGCTGACCTGTGGTGCCAGGGACAAGGGACACATGACTCAGCCCTGCAGCTGCCTTTGTGCCACTGAGTCATGCAGGCAGCCCTGCACCTTCAGCATGAGCTTCCCTTGACACTTCAGACAGCATCTCCCCATGTTGGAGCATGAAGCTCCTCCACATTCTTCATGGGGATGCTTGAAGGTCTCCAGCCAACCTCCCACTGAACTCTGGAAGACCCTCCAGCTGCATTCACTGACCACAAGGGCTACTGCTGGAGATGATTTCCTGGATTTGTGCTTGCAGAATCACAGAATCATGGAATGGTTCCTGTTGGAAGGGACCTTAAGGATCACCTCATTCCTACCCCTCTGCCATGGCCCTTGCTTGAGGCCACATCCAACCTGGCTTGAGCACTTCTAGGGATGGGGCAGCCACAGCTTCCCTGGGCAACCTGCGCCAGGGCCTCACCACTCTCACAGGGAAGAATTTCTTCCAAATACCCAATCTAACCCTGCCCTCTGTCAGTTTGAAGCCACTCCCCCTTGCTCTGTCACTCCATATCTGAAGTCTCTCTCCAGCTCTCTTGTGGCCCTTTCTGGTGTTCTAAGGTCTCCCCTGAGTCTTCTGAACAATCCCAAGCCTCTCAGCCTTTTCTCACAGGAGAGACACTCCATCCCTCTAATTGTCTTTGTGGCCCTTTGAGGCTCTTATCCACATGGATTTCTTTAATTAGCTTGGCTGCCTCTTAAAAACCCTTGTGCTTTTCTGCTTTTGGTGGCAAAGGCACCTCTGCTTTTCCCAGGGGCTGCAGATCTGTGAGGGGTGAAGGGGATGGCAGGAGCTGATGGCAGGTGAGGGGTGGTGTGTGAAGAGGCCTCACATGTGATGGTCACCAGCAAGGTGACTTGTGCTCACCAAACCAAAGATCAAACCTTGTGCAGCTGTCAGCTGGGGCTTGGGATATTGTTGTGCTTCACACTGGCACCAGGCAGCAGATTAAACTGTTGAAGAAAGCCCTATCACTCCCAGGGTTACCTCAGGCTGGCTGGGGTTTTCATACCCTTCCTTTGGCCACCTCTTCCAGAACAGAGCTGGAGATGGGACCTCAAGTTCTCTCCTTCAGACTGGGATCTGAAAGGACTGGTTTCCCTTGGTCCCTGGCTTCTCAGTCATTCAAAGAGTGTGGAAGGACCTAAAATCCATCTCTGCTGCCTGTACAATCTCATCTCCTAGGCCTGAAGGGGGATTTGTGTGTGCTGAAATAAAGCAGAGCTGTGGATGCTCTCTGCTCGTGGTCCAGCTCACCCCTGAGCAGATGCTTGGCTCCTTTGGTACAGGATGGCAGCAGAGAGGGGAGGATCTGTGGGAAGCTGTGTGGCCCTGGCCAGCTCACAGCCCACTGGTGTTGATGGGTTTGTTTCCCCAGGGTGCAGCAGGTGGCTATTCTGGGAACACAGCATTTACTTTACTTGTTTCTTGGCAATTAAGACAGACTAAGCAAGCAATTTCAAAAAAACCCTGCGATCGTTGGGTGTATATATAGCAAACTCACCATATTTCCACTGAGCCCCTCCAAAATCTGCCTTCTGTGCTGAATGAGTTTCTTTGGGACTAAGGTATGTGTTTGCTTTTTTTTGGTGTTTTTTTTTCTTTTTTTTTTTTTCTTTTTTTTTTTTTTTTTTGAGGCTTTTTAGCGCTCTGCTTGTTCCTGGCTCAGCAGCTCTGGCACACATCCTACTGTCCCACAGCCTGGTGCTGCCCAGGGATGCCAGCTGCTTTCAGAGAGGTCTTGCCCTGGATCTGGGATGCCCAGGCAGCTCAGCCTTGCCCAGAACTGAGTGTCCTGGCTGCGAGACAAGGTGGAATGCAGGCCAGAGCCACAGCATGGCCAAAGGCTTTGTGCTGTCCCACAGGGAGATGGGATGGTTTTTCCAGGCACCGAGGGCAGCAGCTTTTGGTAAAATCACACTGGACAGTGCTTGTGTTTTCTTCTCCTTTAATATCCATGTTACCATGTCCTGGGATAACGGGGTGATGTGGCAAAGTGCCAGTGCTGTCATAACACCTTCCACTATCCCAGATTGCTCAGAGCCACATCCAGCCTGGCCTTGAACACTTCCAGGGATGAGGCAACCACAGCTTCTCTGGACAACCTGTGCCGGTGACTCACTACCCTCACAGGCAAGAATTTCTTCAGAACATCTAACCTAAACCCGCCCTCTGTCAGTTTGATGCCATTCCCCCTTGTTGTGTCACTCCAGACCTTTGTCCAAAGTCCCTCTCCAGCTCTCTTGGATCCCTTTGCATGCTGGAAGGTGCTCTGAGGTCTCCCCAGAGCCTTATCTTCTCCAGGCTGAACAGTGATATCAACATGATACCAACTGCTGCTCTTCTGACAAAGCTCCTGCTTGCTTTGCAGGCTGGAGGATTTCCCCACCAGCTGTGGGTGTTTCTTGCTCAGCTCTCAGGCTCTGCTGCCCGTGCCCTTCCTGCCCCTTTCAGCTTCCTAAGGGAATTTTGCCTGTCGGACTTTAAACTTGCCCTTGTCTCCTGCCTTTCAGCGTGTCTGGGGAGGAGTATGGGTCCTGACATTGGAGTTCAGACTCTCCTTGCCCATTCACTTCCAGAAGCAAATACAGCAGCTTTTCTCAGCCTCAGTTTGCCAGTTTTCCCAGTTTCTAACACTTTGGCCAAAATCGTGGGGGTTTGTCTCTGTGCAAGCTAATGACAGGATCCCTGCTGGTGCTGCCACCCTTCCTGCAGTGTGAGTTATGGGGTCTGGTACCAAAGTTCCATTACTGGAGGGCAGCATTCTGGGATCTCCATCGTGACTGTCATCAGGATTTTTTTTTTTTTTTTTGGCTCACACAAGGGTTTCTGACCACCTGTGCCACACAGTGTTGTAAACCCACACTTCCACCAGCTTGTGCCAAGTTTCCTCTGCTCCTGTCCCTGCTCTTGGCTGTGGGATGCTGCAGAGAGCCCTGGTGATTCCCCTCCTACAGAGGGTTCCCCACATGCCTTCCAGATTCCATCATCCTCTGTGTGCCTGCCCTTCCAATTCATCAGGGACAGCATTGCCTCCAGCCTGCTCACAATAGCTCAGGGTGACAATGTCCATTGAAGTTTTGTCTCTGGACCCTTCCAGCCTCTTGTTGCTATTAATGCTTGATGAAATCTATGAAAAGGGGACTGCAGTGATGGGTTTTTATCTTTTTATCTATGGAAGGCCAATAAAGAAGAAACCACATGGATGTTTTGGTTTGAGTTCTTGAGGGAAATGCTAGAGAGTTGTGTTCTGGCTCATGGCACTTCTTGTTTTGCTTGTCCTTGTTCCTGGCTTCGCAGCCTGGAAGAAACAAGTTTGGCACTACAGCTGTGGCTGTCTGGTTGAGGATCAGAGGTGTGTGAGAGCCTGAGCTCTTGGGAGAACAGGGCTTAGAAGCAAACAAAGCAATTCTGGCTTCAGTGATCCTCAAGTCTACGCTGAGCCTTGGCTGGGTGGGCACCTCCATCCTGGCTGTTGGATGGGATGGGTTGTCCAGGCCCAGGTACCCCATCCTTGGGGAGGCAGCTCTGCATGATGTGCCATTGTGTGTTTAGATGGATCCCAGCTGGGAATCCCAGCCTGTGTTTAGGGACAGCTCTGCTGAGGGCCTGATGTGCTCGTTCTGAAGGTCAGTGTGGGGTTTCTGGGTGGCTCTGGCTGAATTCAGTTTCAGTGACAAAGCTGTAAGATGCATTTGCCTAAATGCCTCTTTTTCTTTGCAGCTGGACAGGACAGAGACAGCAGTGAACAACCTCAACCCAGCTTTTGCCAAGAAGTTCATTGTTGACTACCACTTTGAGGAAGTGCAGAAGCTCAAGTTTGCCCTGTTTGACCAGGATAAGTCGAGCACACAGCTGTATGAGCATGATTTCCTGGGAGAGTTCTCCTGCACGCTGGGCACGGTGAGTCTGAGGTCCCTGCAGCAGAGGGACCCCAAAACACATCAGACACAGGGGTGTGGTGAGATTACAGCTGTTCTTCTTTCCTCATACAAAGTTTTCTGGCTCCTTCCTGGAAAGACAAATTTAATTTGCTCGTCACACTTCGGCTGTTGAGGTTGAACTGTTCCACTGCTGTCTGCTTGCTCAAGTCTAAGCTAGTCATGGTGTGGATTTCTGCTGGTGCTGGCAAAGAGACATAAGCTGGAAGCTTCTGGCTCTGTCTTCACCATGGGTTTTAGTAAGGGCCCTGGTGACCAGTTTAGGCTTGGGAAACTTCCAGATATTGAAAGTTAGGATGCATGCAGTCTGCCTTTCTTTCTCAGTTTGGGTTTTCTCTTTCTGAAAGTTTTGTCCGTTGCTGTTGTGTAGCAAAACATTCCTCCTGCTTGAGCATGTTGGTGCTGGAATGTGTCTTCTGCTCTTCTGTGAAAAAGCTTTGAGGACACAATGCAGTTTACAAGTTCTTGGAAGGTCTTTTCATTCATGAGCCCAGACCCTGTTAGAAGCTGGCAGCTACGTTCTCCAAATGTCTTTGTCCTCTGGCTCAGAAGCAGGGAATGAGGAGAATTTTTCCATCTTTTTGCAGCATCCGGCAGCTGAAGGCTGCTGTGGTACCTGGCACAAATGCAGAGGCTGGGAGAAAACTGCTTCTGTTGTGCTCAGTGCTGGGAATGGGGAGGAAGGAGGTGTTGTGATAGGTGGGTCAGCATAGGGAGCCAGCCCAAGGTGCTCAGGGAGGCTCATGAACAGAATTGCTTTGTTACACAGACTGCAGCATGGCACTGCATGTGGCAGGCAGCACCAGGGACTTCACCACTGCCAGCTCAAGAGCTTGATGTGTTAGAAGAGCACTGACATTTACAGAGTTTGAAGCTTAATGGCTGGAATTGTGGAAGTGCTCTGGGATGACCTAATTCTGCTCCTACAGAAGTTAGGACACAGTGCAGGCAACAGCTCTGGCCTGCACAGCTTCAGCCTGCTGTGCCATCACCTCTCTGCACTGTGCACCCCCAGGGCTGGGGTGTCAGTGGTGATATTCCCACTCTCACAGTCATCCCTGGATATTGGTGCCTTTCTTCTACTCATGCAAATGCTTACTCTGAATTAACCAACATGAGCAATGATCAGTTGCTTATGAGTCTGCTTTTGATCACTTGTACAATCATGGCTTTATTGTCTTTGGCTTCTCTAGATTGTCTCCAGCAAGAAAATCACACGGACTCTCCTTCTGGGGAATGGCAAGCCGGCAGGGAAGGGGATGATAACGGTACGTGTGCTCCTTTGTGTTACTGCTGGCTGTGCAAAGGTGGATGGGGCCAATGCAGGACACTCACACACAGATTGGGGTGTATCTCTTGAATATTTCTCCCTTTACCTCTTGTTTTCCTGGCCACTTTGGTCTGTTTGGAGGACAGTTTGTTTGGGACAGGGGCAGTCTTGCTCAGTGTCTGTCCGGTGCTTAGCGCTGTGAGTCTTCAACTTCTGCTTCAGTCTCAGAAATAAAAAAAATCTGAGTCTGGAGAAGCACAAAGCAAATCTGTGCTGCTGCTGTTTGTTATCTGGTACAAGGTCCTGCACAGAGCTCTCTGGTGCAGTGACAGGTAAGAGGGCTCATTCATTTTCCAGGGATGGAAGATTTTGTTTGTAGGATGAGGATGTGCCATGGCAACAACTCTCATAGCAACAGCCACTGACTCTGATGCAGACCCCTTCGGGCAGTGGCCTTCCTGCTGCGGATCCCTAGCAATGTTCTTTTTAAAAAAGGAGAGACTAAATTTAGGTGTGTTTCTGTTCTGCCACAGCTCCCATCAGTTTTGGATCTCTGCTGTGTGATGGGTTTTGTGAGATGTGCAGCTGGGCTGCAAAGTTGTGGAAGGAAAGGCCAGCAAGGAGTTAAACTTCTGTCAGGTTTAAAAGCAGCGGAAAGGTTTAAAAGCCTGGGACCTGGTGCATCTCCGTTGCTGTTTGCTTTAGGGGAAGATATTTGTCTCTCCTAATTGCTGCAGTTAGTCTTTAAATGGAGAGGAAAAGCCGCAGTGAGGTTCAGAAGTGGAGCCATTCCCAAGGCTCTCAACATCCCGTCTGATGCTTGAGTGGGAAGAGCTGGAAAAGTTTCCAGTCAAATTCAAAGGTTATGTGCTTTAGAAAAAGGAAGGTCCTGTTCTGTCACTAATGTGTCATTAAACATCCACGAGGCAGAGACACCTGCCTCATTTTGTACAACTGATAGGATTTCTTGATATGGGGTTTTTTGTCCTGGCCTGACTAGGTGATGACAACGGGGTTGTGTGTGGTGGGCACCTTTCCCTGCTGCTTGCTGCAGTGCTGGAGCACAGGCTATGGACACCACTGGAGGAGCTTCAGGGAGTTTGGAGCCAAAGCTTGACTTCCTTGTCCTCATTCCCTTCCATTTTGCCCAACTTTCCCTTTTCCTGACTGCGGTGCCACATGGATGAATGCAGCAGAAGAACCTTGGCTGAATAGATGGGATTGTGTGAGGGTCTCTAGGTTTGAAGAGAGAAGATCCCAAAGCAAACCTCTGTGTCTGTAGAAGTCAATTTTAAGATCTTGCTGCACACCTCTGCTGGACATGGTGGTAGGGATATTGTTATTGTCTGTGCTGGCCAAGAGAAGATGCCACCAGCAACATGTGGCAGGGTGGCACAAGGACATTGCTGGCTTTTCTGCACAGCCTGGCTTTTACATAGCCTACAGTGAGCCCTGAAGTGCTGGATTCCAACTGGGCATGCTTTTGTGGAGCTCAGGAAAGGGGAAATTTCATCCTCTTCCCTACAGCTCGTCTTCCTCTTGCTGGCTTCGGTGACTGCTTACACCCAGCTGGGACTGGGTGGGAGAGAAAAGTAATTCCATGGCATGGCAAGAGGGAACTTCTCTATGGGGCAGAGGGGAAAACTGGGGTTCCTATGCAGCGAATGGGTCCTCTGTGGACCAAAGAGTTGTGTCCACCAAGGAAAGGCTGGGAAGTCCAGGAGCTGTGGCTCATCCCCTCACCCAGCTGCCCAGGGAGATGCAAAAGCTGCATCTCTGCCTCCTCATCTCTGCCAGCTCCCCAGCTCTCCTAAGTGCCAAGAACCCTCTGATTGCTCGTTCTGTAGCAAATTGTCCCCTGGAGTTCAGCAAGTTTTTCTGAAAGCCTTGGTGTAATGACACTGCATAACTTCAGTGCAGGACAGCTCCTTGTGAGAGCCAGCAAACAGCCATGCACGAGGACAGCAGACAGGCACTGTGCACAAGGACAATGTCCATGCTGTGCTCCTGGCTGCTCTGGTGCTGGCTCCTGCCCTGGCAGAAGGAGGATGCAGCTGGGAATGCTGGGGAACAGCTCAGCCCACCTCAAGAGATCAGAGGAAGGAGAGGTGGGGAGCAGATGCTTGGGCAGGAAAAAAAAAGACAAGTGATTCAGAAGATGGCTTGTAATAAAAGTGAATAAATGTGGGGTTTTGTTATAAACATTCCTTTAAAATACCAAGAGACTGATTAGACAATATTCCAGACAAAACTAGCCCACTGGAGGTTGGCAGCCAAAGCCTTTCTGGAGCACATGTGAATATTGAAAGTCTCTCAAACGGAAGTGGTCTGGGCTGTGCTCCTGCCTGCTGCAGCTCCTTGGGAGCAATCATGGAATCTTCATCCTTGGGGCTGCTTTATGAGGTGGTCATGTGGAGACAGGGCTCAAGGCCTGGCTTCCACTTGCATTTCCACTAAGGGATGGGGTGGCTGTTTCTGCCGTGCCCAGCCCAGGACATGGAGGATAAGGTGGCACATCTTGCTAGAAAGGGTTTATGTGGCTTCTCCTTCCTCTTGGCTCAGTCCTTGGAGGCTCCTCCTCCTTGGAGGTCCTGAATGAGCCCTGGTGCAGAAAAGCCATGTGGGACCAAGTCCAGCATAACACCTGAGAGAGGGGTTGAGCTTTTTACCAGAAGCTTAATTTTTTATGCTGAAAATGAATTCAGCCTTCCCTTGTCTTTCAGATAGCTGCCCAGGAGCTCTCGGATAACAGGGTGATCACACTGAGCGTGGCTGGCAGAAAACTGGATAAAAAGGTGGGTGAGCTATGTCTGCAATGTTAAACTTCCACCCTTGGGATCTGAAGAAATCTCTGCTTTGGGTGTAGCAGTGACAGAAAGCAGTCCCACTGGAGAAGACTTCAGGGTGCCGGGTACAGCTGTGCCTCAGTTTCCCTGTTGTCACAGTATTTCTTCCTTCATCAGTCATCTTGAGATGGAACAATTCTGCGTGGCACAGGAGGGTCTGTGTATCAGCATGTCTCAGAGACAGCAGATTTACTGCTTCAGTGGCAGCTGTTTGGGATTGCCTCCTGACAGAACTGGAAGTTTGGATGACCCTTGACTCCATATCTCAGATGTGCTAAGAGCTCCTGGCTTGTCACCTTCATCCCCTCTGAAAATGGGGCAAAAAATCTGCTTCTGTATCAAAGTGTAGGGCCTGTCTTCTCCAAGGAAATGTGGCTCTCACAGAGGCAGGTAACACATGAGCTTTTTTTTGGATGTAATGCACAGGAAACAGTGAACCTCTCTGAACAGCATCTTCTGACCTTATTTACCAGGCAACCAGAGCTATTCCTCTTGAACCAGTCCTGTTGCTAAGCAATGGGAATATTATTTTTTCCTTCTTCCTAGTCTCTCCAGAGCTTGTTTTATTGGCAGGATGGCCCTCAGTTTCTTTGAAAATGGGGTAAAGCAAGCAGCCAGCAGGAAGAGTATTTGCTGGGGCAGAAGATGGGGTTCATCCAGTCCCATTGTTAAAACTGAGTGGGTAACTGGTTTATCCAAGTGGTTTTTTCCCACCTGTTGGAAATGGCTGTTTTCTCACCCTTCTACTTACCTTGCCTAGTGCAAGGAGCCAAATGCCCCAGCTAAGAAGTAACAAATAACAAAGAACTCAATTTCATCTATAGGTGTCAGCAGAAGGATTGTGCTCAGTGACCACCGGCTGTCACCAAGAACTGACAAAGTTTCTTTGCCAATTCCCATACTGCAGGACAGAGTTGCAGTGCTCAAAGTCCTGCTCATGAGCAAAGGATGCCCAGGTCACTTCATGCAAATTAAAATGGCCCTTGAACAAGGAAATTGGATGGAAAACAGTATTTTGAGGTCATTTTTGGCTATGATTGAAATGCAGCTGTGGGAGCTGGGTAAAACCTGTTTAAGCTTAGGAAAGACAGTGAAAAATTGAATAAACAAAAGAAAACCAAGGTTAAGGTTGCAGTCTGGGGAGGTACAGCATCCTGTACCACACAGCATGGAGCTGGGGAGCACAGCTACAGGCTCAGACATTATGGGAAAGAGCTGAATCTCACAGGATTTTGTGGTGGGGCCATGGGATCATCTTTAGTGCACACACCGAGCTGAAGCTGTTGTCACCCCGTACTGGCAGCTCTGCCACAAACCCAGCCTGGAGCTGTGCTCAGCCCCAGGCAGCTCCTTCTGCCATGGCTACCCTGAGGCTGGGATGTCTTTGAGGCTGCAGGCAGGGCCTCCTCCCCATGACACATCCATCCTCTCCACCTGCAGCTCACTACCTTGATTTAAATGTTGAAGCTGCAAAGCAGGAGTGTGTCAGCAGCAGATTCAGCCTGGGGCTCTTATACCTTATGTCAGATCAGTTTCTTGGGAATTGTTGAAAGATAAATACCTTGCAGAAGAGGAGGTATTTCCACTTGGGAATACCAGCTCTGGGACCCAGAGCTGTCCGTGCCACCACTGCTGTGGGGCCAGCAGGAGGGCAGTGATGCTTCAGCATGGCTGGGGGACAGCAAGTGCTGTGAGCCAGGGCTGCTGCTGGAGGCTGTGATTTAGGGAGCTGTATCTGCTGGAAGTGCCAGCTCCACCCTCCTGCATGGTGTGTTAAAACCAGTTTGGATCATTTAGGTTCTTGGACCAATCCTCAGATCGATCTGGTCTGCTGAGCTGCTTTTGGTTGCTCAGTTTCCATCTCCCGCCAGGTTTGCAGGGGTGAGATGTGTGTGGGTTTGATGTTTTAAAATAGCAGCCCACAGTCTTGTGGTTTGGAGGCATCTCCCACCCTGCTTTGAAGAGAACAAGGCTGACCAGACTTGCAAGCCAGGTTGATCCACGTGGGATGGCAGCAGACATCCTTCAAAGCTCCCGCTGCCCTCGGAGCTGGTGCCTCCACCAGCTGGGCTGGTGCTGATGGAGCTGCCTTGGGTTGGAGGTTAAGCCAGCACAGGCAGGGTTGGGTACCCACCACCGGTTCTTTAATCCATCTGTGAAGCCTGAAAATGCCAACTCCAGGTGGTGGGTGAGTAGGATCAGAGCTGTGCTACAGCCGTGGTGCTGCAGAAGGAATGGCTTGTGTTTCTATCTTACAAATGTGTGAAAAAGGGTAGGAAAAAAATAGCTTCATCTCACCAGAGAGCATCTCTGTGAGCCTTTATGGTTTACTTCTCTGCAGAAGAATTTTGACTGAAGCAAGTTGTAGTTTTCCCAGGCCAAAACACTTTGTAGTGATTTACTTTTCTGGCTGGCTTCAAAAACAGGATTTAGATAGAAATGTTGATGGATTTTCTGCTGGGATGTCTCTAGAACCCATGTGCATCCCAGCTGCTATCTCCTGGGCTGGCTGTGGACAGGAGTTCCTGGAGTGTTCATGTTTCCTCCTTCTCCATGCACAGCCCCCGGCATCCCCCCTGCATCACTCAGAAACACAAAAAGTTCCTGTTCAAACCCATATAAAGTTCCTCCAGCTCTTTGAAGGATTCCAACACCCACCTCCCTCTAGGAGGAAAACCCCGCTGAAATAACTTAAATTCTCGATAGATTGTCTGGAATATTTGGGACTTGCTTTCTAGTTAGGAACTCCTTGGTTGGTTGGGTTTGTTTTTTTTTTTTTCCTGAATGGGAATGAAGTTCTGCCTGGAAAAGCTGGAGTTTCCCTGTCGGTGCCACCAGCGCCTTCCGCCTCCCCGGGCTGCGGGTGCCGAGGCAGCCCCCGTGCTGATTCCCAGCAGGGATGTGTGTGTGTGTGTGTGTGTGTGTACACATTCCTCGGAAAGCAGCAGCCCTTTGTCGGGGGATTATCTGAGGAGACGCTGGCAGGAGAGGCAGCACACACTGACTCAGGGCTGCTATCTCAGAGGGTGTTACATGATCTCTGTCAACACCAGGGCAGCTCGCTCCTTAAAGATTTCCTCTGCTTATGCTCTACTGCTGTGTGTAGGAGGGTGCATTTTTTTTCCCTTTCTCCCCCAAGACGCTCATGCACTTCATAATTCTGTTTTTCCTTTGAGGCTGTGGATGTTTTTCCAAGCCCAGATGCAGCTGCCTCCCAGCTGGGGTTGTTTTCTGTGGCATCTGTGTCCAGAGAGTTTGTTGGGTACAGGCACACGCTGGGGTGCCAACACACCAGCCTGGCCAAAACGTGGTGAGGAAATCAAGGGGATTCACACAAGCAGGGCAGGGAGGTGGGCAGGATGCTGCCTGTGGGTGCTGCCTGTTTGCCAGTGTGCCAGACAGCAGAGTGTCTGCAGGGCTGGCAGTGACACAGGAACATCTCTCTTGGACCTCTGCTGCTTGCAGAGCACCATGTGTAACCCATCCTGTTCTTCTCCCTCCAGGACCTTTTTGGGAAGTCAGACCCCTTCTTGGAGTTTTATAAACCAGGTGATGATGGGAAGTGGATGCTGGTTCACAGAACAGAGGTGAGCAAACTCCAACCTGAGCTGCTGAGACATTCCATCCTCACATCATCTCCTCTTGCCCTTCATGGCCTTATCTCATCCACTGCCTGTAGAGCAGGGTGGGATCCAGTGATTTCAAAACCTTACAGCTCACTTCCTGGTGTTGAGGCTGAGCTCCCAGTTGAGGCTGCTGGACTGCAGCAGATGAAGATTCACTGGGGCCAGCAAAGTCTTTAAATCTTTTCTGTACTACCCACTGCTGTGTCTAGCATGCAGAGAGGGAGATGGTCTTGAAGCCCATAATAATCTGTAGTCTCATCCTGGGCTTAGACTGAGCCCTGGACTGCTCTCCCTCCTCTTGCAGGAGCATCAGGGTGAGCTGTGACTTGGGGAGATGGTGGAGAGAGGTGGTGTGAGGTGGGGAAAGGTTAAAATGAGCTTTTCCCACCTTCACCTACCAGTTTCAGTGCCTGAGCACTTGGCCTCATGTCTCTCCTGAGCCACAGCCAAGGAGGCAGAGCCCTGTACCAGGGTCTTGGTGGGTCTGATCAGGGCCAGCTGACCCCTCCTCTCCCTCATTTATGCCTGCTGTGCTATTTTGATCTGAGCTCCCTCTGGACACGTTCTCAAGCTGCTAAAGCCAGTGATGTTAGGAATACCAGGCACAGCATGGGCAGGGAGAAAAAGGCTGGCTTTTGCTTCAACAATGGACTAATAAGTACTTTTCAACTGCTTTTTTTCTTCTCCTCAAAGCTTGTTTCAGGGCTCTTTTTTGTTTGCACGGAGTTCCTGGCAGCTGGCAGAGAGAGGAGGGGGAATCACTGGAATGAGGGGACTCACAGCAGCTTCCATGGCAGAGGAAGAGAGCTCCATTTCACCCCATCTCACATCCTTCTTTTTCCATCCTTTTTCTTGCCTCCTCAAAGCCTGGTTAAGGAGCCTGTTTTACCATCACAGGAAACTGCTGTAACCAAACACAGGGGGAGCTCAGGTGGAAGGCAAAAGTGGTGTTTATTTACAAAGTCTTTCCATATGTTCAGTTTTACCACTTCTGTGTGAAGTCCATGAGGATTTCCTGCACTCACACACCCACATGCACGTGGGCACCAACATGTGGGCAGCATCTTGTGTCCTGTGGTACCAGTACAGGCTATCCTTATAATCTCAGCTCTGCTGTTTATTTTTTGATGCTTTCCCACACACCTTTCCGTGCATATTTAGTTCATATCAACCTTAGTATTTCTCCTGTATTTCTGTGGGAGCAGGCTGGGCCCTTGTTTGTTTTTTTTTCCTCTTGATTCAATGTGCATAGCTGGGCTTTGACTCTGTAAGATATGTTTCTCAGATGTGGGGGTTTGGAGTGGCCTCCAGCCCCTCCTCCTGGAAGAGGCATGGGGAGGTGATCCCAGCCATTGCTGGGGTCTCTTACAGCATGTCAGCTTTGTGGGGAGCAGATGTCTGTACTGGTGTTGCCTCTGAGTTGCTGCCCATTGTCCTGTCTCACTGGATCAAGGTCTGGAGTTTTCTTTCAAGCAATGGATGCCCCAATAGGTTCCACCTTACCAGTCCTGAGAGGGATACCACATTAGGTGCCCCATCCCTGGAAGTGTTCAGGGCCAGGGTGAATGGGGCTTGAAGCAGCCTGGTCTAGTGGAAGGTGTCCCTGCCCATGGCAGGGGATTGGAACTGGATCATCTTTAAAGCCCCTTCCACCCCAAACCATTCTATGATGCTGTGACCATCTTTGTGTTTTGAGGCTGGACATGAGGAAAGAAAGTTCTCCATTCTTGCAGCTTTCAGTGCAGGAGTGTAAGCAGCTTTCAGTCTGATGCTGGCATTTCTCCTGCCACAATGAAGAGGGCAGGATTAGTGCACTACTGCAGCTTGTTATCTAAGCACAAATATGAATGCTGAGCTGGAACACTGGATCCTTCCCCACCCACCCTGGTGACCTGGCAACCTGTTGGCAGCATCTCGGGATGTGTGGGCTCTCCCTGTTCTCCCAGGCTCCTGGAGGAGGTGTTTGCAAGTTCAGCTAAACTGTTCCTGCAGTGTCAGGGTTTCCCCCACTCTCAGAAAGAGCTTGGCTGTCAGACAAGATGCCAATTCCAGGTCCCACAGCTGTTTGCCCACAGCAGCAGCCATGGATCTCTTCCTCAGTGCTCTGGGCAGTGACTGTTCCAGCTGCAAAGATCCAAGGTCCTCCACACCAGATATCCCCGTGTTTGCCTTGCACAGAGAAGGGTTCATTTCTTGCCTGTGCCTGAATTTCTTAATATCCATGTGAATCTCTCCTTGTGAGCACCACACCTTTGTGAAAAGGGATCTTTGCCTGCCCTGCAGGCACCTCTGATGTACACAGCGTGTGCCTGGAGCCCGCTCGAGTTTGCTTAGGTTTCTGCTAAGCAATTGCATTCTCTCAGGAAATGTCAAAAAGCATCAATTAATATTTCTCCAGCTCAGGCAGCAGATGTTACACAGATGAGACAAGAGAGCTTAATGTGCCCAGGGCTGTTTTGGCTTTCCAGGGCTGGTTGCAGCATTCTTGCTGCTCCATCTTCTCAGTGGTCAGACCCCAGATGGATTCAGGCTGTGTTTGGGAGCTGGGGGGCTGTAAGCAATGAGTAGGGGGCAAGCAGTGGGATGCAGAGGGCATAAATAGTAGCTGCTGGCCTGGGAGTTGTGGAGTGAGTGGCTGTGCCCGTGCTCAGGCATTGCTGTGCCTGTGCTGCCCAGTGTGGCACAGCTGTTCTCTCAGGCAGTTCTTCTTAATTGCTCCCAGAGGTGGATAAATCACCCAAAGCAATGAAAACAAACCTGTTTTAACTCACACATGCTGCAGCCTGAGAAGGGGAAGTTGCTGTGTCTCAATTATGGAGGCAGGAGAGGGCTGATATAGCTTGCCTGGTAGCCCTGGGAGCCTGCTTCAGGGTGGCTCTTGGAGATGTGTCCCTGCTTTGTCCTGATCTCTTCCTGTGCCCACTGTAAGAGCATCCCTCTGCTCCCACCTCCAGGTGATCAAATACACTCTGGACCCTGTCTGGAAGCCGTTCACTGTGCCTTTGGTGTCACTGTGTGATGGAGATATGGAGAAGATGATAAAGGTAATGGGGAGCCCTCGGGCTTGTATTGTGGGGATCAGACTCTGGGATTGACTGTTAAACATCTGAACCCCCAGGGCTGCCTTGTTAACAAACCCCAAAGCAGCAAAAACAACAAAAAACTCCTTGTCTGGGGTCTCCAGCAGTAGAGGTTGGGGACTTCAGCAGGTCTTAGAGGAGGCAGTTCCTGTTCCTGAGGCTGGTGTGTGCTCCTTCCACCCCAGGTGGTGTGCTACGACTACGACAGTGATGGGGGACACGACTTCATTGGGGAGTTTCAGACCTCAGTGGCCAGGTTGTGTGAAGCCCAAGATGCCTCTCCAGTAAGTGCCAACATGCTTTTGGGGAAGAATGAGGAAGGGGCTCCTCAGGGTTGTTTATAGACTTTGGTGCTTGCACCCTCAACCTGTGGAGGGATGTAAAGCACCATGTGTGGGGCATTGAGTTTGCTGCCTGGGGAAACTGAGGCACAAAGGCATCAAAGTGCCCTGTCTAGGACTGCACAAGATGGTGGTGCCACATGCAGAGCCCATTTTTCCTCTGGATTTGCAATCTAAAGCCTGGCAATAAAATCTTCCTCTTCAGCACTGGAGGGAGGCCACCCTCAGATGCTGCTGGTGGCATCTGCAGCCACGTGGCACAGCCCAGCACTGCTCTCACTCCAGGGTCTGTCTCGTGTGTTGCAGCTCGAGCTAGAGTGCATTAACCCCAAAAAGCAAAAGAAGAAAAAGAATTACAAGAACTCTGGGATCATCATTGTCAAGTCCTGCAAAGTGAGTGTGTTACTGAGGTGTTTCCTTCAGCCCCTGACTGACCTTGGGTCTTCTCAAGCCCCCCCATCCCTTCTGCCTCTGCCTCTCTTGTGTTTCCAAGGACCTGTGTAGCCTCAATAATGATGACAATTGCTGAAATGCTGGTTTTTTTGTGTTTTGTTTTTTTTTTTCCTTTCAGATAACCAGAGATTTCTCCTTCCTGGACTACATCCTGGGAGGCTGCCAGCTGATGTTTACTGTAAGGACTTTTGCTTCTCTTTGCCCAGTAATAGTAACACCTGTGTAATGGGCAGAACTGTGGGGTCAGGTTGTGCATGAGATTTGGCACCAGCTTGGGGTGACTTCTCATGGCAGTGAGGAGCTGCCTGTTCTGCTGTTAAACCCTGTGGGTTTGGGGATTCTGGAGGTGCTGAGGTACATCCAGTAGCATGGAGGGAGCTGCCTGGGCTTTGGCTGAAGGCCAGACTTTCAAAATGACCTTCTGACCCTTCAAAAAATGCCACCAACTTCTCTCCCCATTTCAGGCTTTAACCACCCTTCCATTTTTTACGGAAGCTCTCCTTATTCTGAACCCAGATTGGAGGCTTTGGGATGTTATAGAGATGGCTTTCTGTGTTTTTACTGATATATCCACCTCATTTCAAGCTGGACCACTGACAATCCTGAGTGAAACCGCCACAATGCAGAAGTGGGTTTCTCAATTTCTGCAAACTTTCCTGGTGCAATATCCAGAGAGCTGCAGGCACTCGCAGTTAGATCAGTTTGTATTTTGTTGTTTTATCTGAAAACATGATGGGGGAAGAGTAGGAGGAGGAGGAAGAGTTGCCATAGGAACAGCAATGATTGGGAGAGCTTTTTGTGTGCTGCTCTGCCTCTGTGTGCTTTGGTCTTGGTGCTGGAGAGTGAATAGAAGAGAAAATCAGTGAATTTATTGGTAGTACAGAGCTCTTGCATGAATTAGGTTTGAATGCAGAAATTTTCCCCCTGTCTGAAGATCTGCTGGTTATTGGAGGGCTCCTCCTCCTCCCAAGGCATCTTTGGTCCAAAGGGTGTGTTTGCAAAGGGTGCAACACTGCAGAAGCACCTGAGCTGGCAGGAGGATGCTGCACACACCCCCTGCAGTTTGGAAATTTGAAACATTTGGTGTCCTCCCCACCGAGGGAGGGGCCTGGGAGAGAAGGGCTGAAGCCACAGAGGAGAGGGGGTTGGGCCCAGTCGTGTGCCTTGTGTTGGAAGCAGAGCAGCTGTACCCCTCTCAGACTCATTGCCCGAGTGCTGCTCTTGATGACATGGCTTGCACAGGCAGGGCCCCTGCCTGTCTGACTCCACTGAGCCCCCACCCTGTGCCTCAGTTTCCCTCTTGCTCTCTGGCCGTGGTGGCATGGCCAGAGCTGGGCACAGGGGTGTTACAGAGGTGGATCACAGGTTTGGGGAGGCTGTACATTTGTTTGATGAAGAAGTTAGTTCTTTGTGGAACCATTGGATGGTTTGGGGTGGAAGGGACCTTCAAAGATCATCTCATTCCACCCCCTTGCCATGTGCAGGACAATTTCCATTGGACCAGCTTGCCCAGGGCTTCATTCAGCCTGGCCTTAAACACTTCCAGGGATGGGGCAGCCACAGCTTCTCTGCACCACTTGTACTTCACCACCCTCATCATGCAACACTTCTCCCTTATCTCCAATCCAAACCCACACTCTTCAGTTTAAAAACAAGTTCCCTTGTGCTGCCATGCCTGTTTCACCAGCCACCCTGGCACAAGGCGGTGGCACCTCCTGGGCTGTGATGTCCTCTTGCCCCAGCCAGGCCAAGGTCCCTTCTCAGGCAAACTGCCATTTGTCCTCTCCCATTATGGAAACAGAGCAAAATCCCTCACAAAATCCCCAAGCTCAATTTAGGCAGTGGAGTTATTTTGGGTTTTGCCTCTTTGCTAAGCAAACAAGCTGAGTGCAGTCACGCTGCCTGTTTGCCTCGTCCCAACTCTTCCTTCCCAGTCGTATCAAATTGGGTGGCTCAGCATCTCGCCTCTTCTGGCCAGATTTATCTGGGTCTAAGACAGGCATTTCTACAAATGCCTTTAAATAGAAAGCCTAATTTAGGAGGGAGAAAAATGAGTGCCTTCCTGACAGAGTCCCCTGAGAGCTCAGCATATATTGGTCCCTGGGGAAGCCTGGTGAAGAGCAGGTCTTCCTGCCTGCAGGGAAGGATCTGCTCAGGGTTGTGATTCTTTGGTCAAAGACCTTGAGATCCAAATACCCAGATGGCCCTGGCTGCCTTGGCTTCTCTGGGGCTACTCAGTTCCTGTAGTAGCACCTGGGAGAGGGGCAGCAAGAGTCCTCAGCTGGAGGTGGTGGTGGCTTGCTCCAGGGGTAGGGGCTGGTGGGGGCACCTTAATGTGATGCTCTTTGATGAAAAGTGGAGAGGTAAGACTTGAATGACTTTGCTTAATGCGGTATTTAAAGAGCCTTTTGCAGGGAAGGTGAAGAAACTGATTTTGTTAAAGTATTTCAAAAGTTTGATGTTTGGGGTTTAAGGGAGCTGTGTGTGGGCCTCACAGCAATGGAGGCTTGGTGGGCAGGTCTCTGGTGGCATTTGCTAACAGAGGATGGGTTTATCTCTTTCATCCTCCAGGTTGGGATTGACTTCACAGCTTCCAATGGGAACCCCCAGGAACCCTCCTCTTTGCACTACATCAACCCCCTGGGGACAAACGAGTACTTGTCAGCCATCTGGGCTGTTGGCCAGATCATCCAGGACTATGACTCGTAAGCACCGTGCCCTTCTGCCACCACCCATTTTGCAGATGTTTCCCTGGCTTCCTATGAGGCTTCTGGGATGCATCTGCCTTGATCTGGGGCTAATACCTTAAGGATGTTATTTACCATAAACATCAAAATGCAGGAGGAGAGGGTTGGGACAGGTTTTCTGCTCTCCCCCCGTTGCTGCTGTGGAGAGGAAGGAGCATTAACAGAGGTGGAACATCCTCTGCTGGGGGCAGGTGCCCTCAGCTTGCTGTTGTTTACTGTCAGAGCTGTGACCCCAGATTGCCTCATTCCTCAGACATCCTGAGGAGTGGAGAAAATATCAGAAAAATATCATCTCAGACATTGATAGAGGAAACAAAACAGAAGTCTGTTGCTCTCACTGTGATGGCTTTTGTGACCAAAATGGATTGTTCATTTTTTAAAATCTCCAGGGTTACATGCCTGCAAGAGATGTGTGTGTTTGGGCAAGAGGATGCTTCTGGTCTCTGTGGGAAACAGAGCAAAGCTGGACTCTTTTTTCTCTAAAGATCAAATTCAAGGGGGAATATCTATTCTCTCTGTTAAAGCACTGTATGTTTTGGGAGAAGCTGTGCAAGCCTGCTTTGTGTGTGTCAGTACAACCATGTGTTTTCCTTCTTCTCTTTAGGGACAAGATGTTTCCTGCTCTGGGATTTGGCGCCCAGCTCCCGCCAGACTGGAAGGTGAAGTGCTGTGGCCACCTGAGTGTTTGAGATGGGTTTATCCTGATACTGCCTGGGTAGGAGCAGAACTGCCAGGCCTTCATCAGGGAAAAACTGCTGGGGAGAGGGGAATAGGCAGATATGGAATCTCAGCCAGTGAGATGTGTCAGTGTGGGTGGGCAGCAGGGCAGGGATGGGGCATAAGCAGCTCATTCCTTCATTCTGCACTAGCATGAAAGCAGCAGCTCCCTGGCATTAATGGGCAGAGCCAGGCATTGATTCATTTTTCTGGCAGAAGGCAGGAACAGTTCTGGGGAAGGGAAGAGGCCCCTGGATGAATGTGTCAGACGGCAGCTAAGTCTGGAAGGGGGCTGGGAGCTAGGGAGCCTTGATGTGATGTTGCACAGGCAGAGCCTGCAAGGACTGAAGCAGAGGAGCTTTCCCAAAAATTCACCTTGGTCTTTGCTTAGGATTAGACACTGGTCCTACAAGGGCTGAGCTGCACATCCTGCTCATCTGGAGGGCAGGGAATGGGGATGTTCCTGCAGCCTGGCTGGCAGATGGGGAGCATCTTCTCACAGCTGAGACAATGTGCTTGGACACCACCATCATTAATTACTGGCTGGGTCTTTTGGCCCCTCTTTGCTCATGCCCTTCGTGTGCATTTTCTTTCTGCTCACTGGTTTTGAGGCGTTCCCAGCTTCAGACTGGGGTTGAATCTCAGTGAGCCCTTTGTGTTGTGTGGGAGGGGAGCTGTGCCCTGGGCTGAGCACAGCAGGGCACATAAGTCATGAGCAGCTGGGAACTGGGCTGGGAAGCTCATCACTGCCAGCCCTCGTGGCTGGGGATGTCCTGCCCGCTCCGGCTTTGTGCTTTTCTCTGCTCTCCTGGCAGCCAGAATTCATATGACTCAAGTGGGAGCTCTTGCTGTTTGCCAGCCACAGAAGGAGATCCCTCCATGTGCACTTTGGAGCTGATTCATCCTCCTTGGCCTGCAAATGTCTCTGGTCTGTCACTTTATCACTTTTCTTGGGAAAATCTAGGTAGGCAGCTTCCAAAGTCTAAGAGCCAGCTGCTGCCAGGGATTTATTACTTGGGGAGAAGAATGGGATTGGCAAATGCAGTAGGGGTGAAAAGGGCAGAGCAGCTCGGGATCATCATGGGGAGCATCCTGTTCTGCTGCCCATGTGTGTGAGTCAGTGCCCACGAGGAGGGCATTGCTGGGTTGCAAACAGCCCCTCTGGCAAGACTGGAGGTGGGTATTGGGTTGAGGATGAGAGCTGGGGGCTCTGCACGTGCCTCCTGCAGGTGGGCCTGGAGATGCTCTGTAAAAGCTACCAGGAAAAACACCTTGTTTTCTTAAGCCCAAATAAATCCCAGTAGGAAGCATCTTTGTCCTCCCTAGGTGCTTGGCCTATGCCTACAGGTCTCCCATGACACATCAGTTGTCTCATATCAGTGGGGCCATCCCTGGTTCATCTCCCTGCACCACTCCAGGTTGGGAGCTTCATCTCTCCCCAGCTCTCTCTAAACATCACTGCCTCCACTCGCTCATTAAAGATTTTTTGGCTCTCAAGCCTCACTGAGTAATTTCAAAGGCAAAGCAGCAGCTCTTCACAAAAACCTGTGCCCTGTGTGAGGGTGGACAGGAAGCAGGGACCCACAGACCCGAGCAGAGATTGCCAAGAGATAAATGGTGCTTTGTGCTCCCGTTGCCATGGCTCCCCCAACGCTTCTCAGGCGCCCGCCGGAGCGAGATGTTTTGCACACAAAAGTCGCGTTGGAAATGTCAAAGAACATCTTGCGGGGTAACAGCTCTGTGGAGAGCCTCGAGTGGCTTCCTAGTAGGGAACAGGAGAGGGGAGCAGATGGGTTGTGGTTTCTGGGGGATGAGCAAAGGCAAGGCAGCAGTGGAGAGGGGGATTCTTAATGTTGGAGCCACACCAGTCACCTGGATTTGGGAGGTGGGATTAGCCAAAGGAAGCTGGCGGCTTGACTGATGTGTAACCTCCAAGGCTTTCCATCCTTTTGCCATATATATATATATATATACACACATATATATGGAAACTGAGTGGGGTGGGATTCCTTCTGGGGGTGGCAGAGAACCCTTTGTGAGGTCATGGTTCAGGAGTTCCTTCCTGTGAGTTACTGGGGAATGGGATACCTGTAGACGCTCCATGTACGTTTGACTGGACTCCACAGAAACTGTTTCCAAAGTACAAGCTGGATAGGGAATTACATCCTTTCTCTTAATTTTTTTGTTATTTTGAAGCCCTCCTGTTGATTATCTTAGCAGATATGTATATATAGATATATATTTTCATATATATGTAAAATTCATAAAAACTTCAGAGGAGGTTTTTCAACACTTCTGCCACGTAGGGGTTCTGCTCTGTAGACAGTGAGGAACACAGCTTAAAACCATTTCATCGCTTCTTAAAAGAAAGAGAAACCCCTCTTTTGCAGAGCAAAACATGGAAATATTTCTGCCTGCCTTGTCTATAAATACTTGTGGCAGAATTTTGAACATCTTTTTAAAAAAAAAAAAGAAGCAAGCCCATTACAACCGCAAGTCAACTGAATTTGGGTATATTGCCCAAAATCAAGGCTTCTGTGAGAAGGGGTTTATGCAAAACACAGTCATATATTCAGCTTGTCTCTAACCTGGTGGCTGTGAGTGTTCCTGGTTGTGCCCTGCAGCCCTAGAGGGACCTGAGCAGGCTGTGGCCGGTCACCAGTAAGGCAGCCCATCATCTTTGCAGCACGGGGAAGACTTTTGGTTGACTTTATTTTTTTGTTTGGTTGCTGTTTCCCACCCCACAGCCTCTTGTAAAAACAGTTTCTGCTGCTTTCGACACAATGCCCAGCATAATTGGAAAGTCTGAATCAGACGCGTGTTGGGTTTGCAGCCTCGGGAGGACTCTGGCTTTTGGAGGACACTCGTTTCTGCCAACATTGGGAATTTGTGTGTCCTGAAGCAATTCCCTTGCTGAAAAGCTCAGCAAACCTCCACCCTTCCGAGAGGGAGACAATATCCTTGTTTTGTAACACTGGCACGAACAGGGTGGGAGCTTTTTGTTTCAGAGTCCTTGAGCTGGTGGCCTGAAAGCCCCAATCTCGCCTTCAACTTTTAGAGGTGCTGGAAGAGGCAGTTGCACATCCTTGATGCTCCTGAGAGTCTGTTTGCTTCTTGGAGTGCCTAAATTGCTGGGAGCAGAGTGAGGAATGTCTAACCCCACACATCTGGTGGCTGTTCCACAGGCAGGCTGTTGACCCACACCAGCACTGGAAAGGTTCATACTGGAATCCAGGAGTCCTCTCTTGCAGCTGGGCTGCTGAGCTTTCTTTGCTGGCAGAGATGGGTTCAAAGCAACTGCTGTCCAGTGCATCAGGCCAGGGATCAAGGTGTGAGGGCTGTCTGCTCTTGCCACAAGATGTTTTTGCAAGACCATCTCCCTCAGCTGGAAAGGAGGTGGTGGAAAAGCTAGAGGATCTTGGATGTGCTGTGGTGGAAGAATGGGTTCCTGTGCAATGAAAACCAGCCCACACTGTGCTGGGACTCACTGTCCATCACACCCAAGCTTTCATGTCACCTCTCCCATGCTGCCTTTCACCCTCATGCTGACCCAGATGATGAAGTTAATCAGCTGCTGGATTGCCGTCATACCTGGTCTTCAACACAGCTCACTCTGTGCCTTCTTCCCTCCTGCTGCATCATCCTCGTGCAGAGAGATAGGGAATGGAGATGCTGCCAGGACTGGGACTCCCTGTGATGGGTTTGAGTTTTCTCCCTTTAAAACCTGCAGCAGGATGAAGTAATTTCTCCTAGTGACTGGTGAGAAGGCACAACTGGCTGAGAGCATCCCTTCTGCCTGCTTCTCCTCTGGGCAGCCAGCGGGAAGCCACATGGACAGACCTGCTTTGATAACTGTGGAAGAATGTGTGGTGTGATAATTTCAGGAGGCTCCTTGTTGGGGGCACTGGGGAACTGGTTCATCCTCAAGTGCTGCTCAGCCCTGACCACGTTTGTGTTTGCTGTTTGGGTAGCAGAGGGCTGGGAAGTGTCACTGATCCATTAGGATGGGCCATAACTCTGTGACCACCTGGTTCTGCTCCAGGGGAGCATCACACCCAAACCAGCCCTGCAGCATCAGCCAAACTGTCAGTGAGGTGCCTGCCCTGCACTGGCCCTCCAAATTAATTAGGGTCTTTTCTTCTCCACAGGTGTCCCATGAGTTTGCCATTAACTTCAATCCCAGGAATCCATTCTGTTCAGGTGAGCATCTACCAGGCCTTTAGGACTCCTTAGGTGCCTTCAGTGCCTTCTGTCCTTCCTCTGCATTTCTTCAGTAACACATTCATCCTGGATATGTTCAGGGTCAGGTTGGATGGGGCCCTGAGCAGCCTGATCTAGTGGGTGGCATCACCACCCATGTCAGTGTGGTTGGCACTAGATAATCTCTAAGTTCCCTTCCAGCCTGAATCATTCCATGATTCTATGATCATGGAGATTTTTCAAGGCATGTTCAGAGACAGACATGAACAGTGAAGCAGAGCACGTGCTAAAGGCACACTCAGAGGAACGCACAGAAAATTTGGGGGTGTGTAGGAAGGCCCAGGGTAAGATGCAACTGGATTCAGACTGTGTAAAATCCGCCTTCACTCTGCTGTCTGGTGTGTCCTACCAGCCGTCTGCTCTCCCAGCAAGGCTGCAAGAAACACAAGGCCTGTTTAGCAGATGGGGAATTCAGACTTAACACTCCATTTAGCAGCTGATAGCTGCTCACAGTGATGGCTGAAGGACTGCTCAAATCCTAAGTGGTAAGGGCTACCATGGACCCTCTGTTTTTTTGGTTGTGTTCAGAGACCAAGAGTTGCTTTTCCTTTTGCTCCTCCTCCTTGGCAGATTCTGAGATTTTTTCACAATCCCAAGGAATGCCTTCATTGACTGTGGGCACTATGAGGGCTTCCCTACCACAGAAGGTCTGAGGACTTGCTGCAAAGTGACTGAAGAGCAAAGCTTGGATATTCAGAAATTTGGGGTGGAAGAAACCTGTGAATCTGGATGAGCAGGAAACAGGAGGAATAGATCTGACTTCAGCTCAGTGACAGCATGAGCTAATGATTCCTAATTGGGCTTGCTGTGGTCCTGAGTTGTGACACTCTGTAATGCTTGGTTTCTCTGCTTTCCCTGAAGGTGTGGAAGGCATTGTCCAAGCATACTCTGCCTGCCTGCCCCACATCCGCTTCTACGGACCCACCAACTTCTCCCCCATCATCAACCACGTGGCCCGTTTTGCAGCTCAAGCCACCCAACAGGAAACTGCATCAGTAAGTCCATAAAATTCCATGATGTGATGGCAATCCTGATGGCTTTGGGTAGGGAAACACAAAGCCTGAGCTGGACTTTGTGTCATTCCCTTCTCTGTGGGTCCATCCTTGCCAGTGGTGACCAAGGTGTCCTCTTAGGAGGGGTATGAGGAGCATCTGAAGTCTGCAAGATAGAGCTCCCCCTGGGTCTTTGTGGCAGCAGGCTGGAGGATGGCAGATCTGGCCCCTGGCTTTTGCTGGCCAAAACAGCTCAGCTTGGGCATCAGCAGTTGCCTGGCAGGAGATGTTGGAGTAAAAGCTTCCCTGATTCCTGCCTGGAGCAAAGCAGGATCACACCTAAAATCTGTTCCCCACGGGGACCTTTTCCAGCCTTGCTGTGAGTGCTGTTGCTCTTCCCAGCTCCAGGCATAAGGAAATACTGAATTTGGTTTAATTCAGCACAGATCCAGGTCTCTCCTCATTCTTTGGTTTTCTGTGCCGCTCTCAGTGGGGGAGGGAGAGCCCACGGGCTCGGCACTGAGCAGAGGCGCTAATCGTATGCAAATTGCACCCCTCTGCTGGCACTAATAGTTTAATCAAGGGAGATTTTAAATAATGGGCACTAATAGTGCCGTCAGAGGCAAGCCTGGCTTGGCTCGGGCGGTTTTTTGGCAGCACAAAGCGTTATTGATGAGGGATCTCACTCCCCCGGGGTCTTCTCCTCTTCCATCCCATCTTCAGGTCGTGTACCCCTGGTGCTGATGGCTTCAGTGGCTGCCCGGACCTGCCCTCCTCTTCCTCCCGCTCTTGCTTGCTCCCAGCATTTCAAATGAAACCAGAAAAGTAGTTTTTCCATAGCAACATAGATCACAAACAGAGCCCTCGGCTCTTAAGGGATGGGAGACTAAAACACCCTGGGGCTGGGGGAGGGACAGTGGGATATTACACCATTGGACTCTTGGGGAGGGATTAATAAGCTTTGGGGAATTAAAACTCACCTTTCCAGCAGGGTCCCTGCATCCAAACCTCCCCTTTTCTTACCTCATGCTGTTCAGTGCTGCCTAATCCCTCCAAGTGCTGCTCACCCGCCTGAGCCTGATTGCTGATATCATTAACAAATGGATGGGGAATCAGCCCAGGAGCCCACGTGGATGCAGAGATCAGCCATTTTAACAACAAAATGAGGAGAAAGGAGGCAGGTGCTGCTGGGATGGTGTGTGATGGACCCCCCAGCCTGGTCCCTGTGCACCAGCAGCCCTGATTGTGGCTTGGCAGAAATGCCACCCTGGCTGGGTACTGCAGCTGGAGCCTGGAGGTGCCACCAGCACTCCTGCCCTGCTCTCATTTACTGACACCACCAAAACTGTCACTGCTCCTTGGGGAATCTCCCACTGATGCTCTCCAGCAGTGCCCCCTGGTCCCTTGCTTATAGTGATGCTCATCACCCCTACAAAGCCCCTGGGCTTTGAGGCTGATCCCCAGCATCAGCTCTTACCTCTTTTGACCTCTGAAATAACGTTGTGATAAACATTTGACAAGCTCTGCCTCCCCACCCCTTTTCCTGCATACTTTCCAGCATTTTTCTCAGATCCTGCTACGGATTTCACAGAAAAAAGGGAACAAAGGGAAATAACCCTTTCCATGTTTCCAGTAGAGAGGCTGGGCAGGAAAAGGGAGAATCAGCCTAAAGTCATTATCAGCTGCTCCCCTCAAAGTTTTGTACTCTTCCTCCCATACTGGTTCACAGATGGGGTGAGGTCCAAGTCCTGCTGTCCTCCAGACTCAGATGCTGCAGTCCTGCTCTGCAGACATATGTTTCATCATGATTTGCTCTCAAAAGTTCATATTTAGATAAAAACTAAACCCTGGACAGTGCTGTGCAGGCAGGGTTAATGCATCAAAAGAGGCTGGAGTGGGGAAGGGTTTGGCTTGGGAAAAGCTCCCCAGGTTGTGTTTAAGCTCTACCCAGCCTTGTTAGTACTTGGAGTTTAGCACTGCAGATCATCAAGGGTGGATGAAGCTTAGGGAAGCTTTCAGGAGATGTGGGCTGGAGGAAGACCAGAAAAAGAGGTTTGGGGCAGCACTCCTTCCTTTGCTTTTCCAGGATGCTGCACTAGCGGTTTTCAGAGGAAATGGAAAGAATGAGGAGAGGAACAAAGGGCTTTATTGCTCTTAAGTGCTTGTTTTCGTCATTTCTCCAGCACACACAAGCTCTGTAATGTGCCAAAATTGAGCCATTACTTTCCCTGGAGATGAAGGAGATGAGATTTTGGGGGGGTCCACATGCTCCAGGTTTGCTGAGCTGAGTCCAGCAGGACATCTGTCCATCTCTTTCTTTGTCCATCCTTCTCCAGCTCTGCAGGACTGGCCCTGGTGCCCTCCTTTTCCCAAGGGAAGAGGAGCAGTTTCTAGTGCTGCTGCTCTGTCATCCCCCAGCTTGCTGATATCCTCTGCATCCCCCCTCAGTGCATCCCGTAGCCATGGCTTTGTACAGGAGATGGACAAGCCCTGAGCACGGGATGACCCCACAGCCTGGCAGTGCAATACAGGAGATTGTCCCCATCAGAGCAGGGAGAGGTTCATGGGGAGCACCCCAAAACACACCCCACTGTTTGTGGGCAGAGGGAGATTTCATCTTCCAGACAGGCTCATGTCCCAGCCCTGACTTCCTTCTAGCCCTGACAAAGGTCCTGTGCAGCTTAGAAGTTGGGTTTTTTGCATCACTAAGTACAGGAAATCAGTAATTCAGAAAAATATTTTGGAGCAAGAGCTGGTTTGTTGTTTGTTTTAAGACCTTTCAAACACCAGAGGGAATAGGAACACCTGAATTTCTGGATTCTGCTAAAGGGCATGATGCCAGCTGCCTTGGGAAATGGTGAACCTCACCTCCAAATCCCCAGGGGAGCTGCCACCTCTCGACATGTGAAGCACCCTGGCCACTCACAGCCCACAGTGCGAGCCCTGGCTGCAGTGTGAGGGTGCCCTGGCATCCCACTGGGCCTGACCCCGTGCCCTCCTCATCCTCCACAGCAATACTTCATCCTCCTCATCATCACGGACGGGGTGATCAGCGACATGGACGAGACGAGGCACGCCGTGGTGCAGGCGTCCAAGCTGCCCATGTCCATCATCATCGTGGGCGTGGGCAACGCTGACTTTGCTGCCATGGAGTTCCTGGACGGGGACAGCCGGGTGCTGCACTCCTACACGGGCGAGGAGGCCGTGCGCGACATCGTCCAGTTCGTGCCCTTCCGCAACTTCCGCAACGTGAGTGACCACAGGGGAGGTGACCACGGGGAAATTGGGGGTCAGACCTGGAAAGCAGCCTGGAAGTGGAACAGCCACTGGCAAGAGGTGCCCGTCTGTCTTGCTCTGTCTTGACCCTCAGGGATGCTCTGGCATGGATCACATAAATCAGCACTGCAGGCAGGGGTAGGGAGGGGTAACTGTGCTCTGCCGCTCTGTACTGGGCTCCACCTGAGCATGCCATGTTTCTCCAGCCTCTGTCATTGTCAGACAGGTGGGAGCAAAAACCAGTGACTCAGAGCAGGATCTGGGTTCCTGCAGCAGGATGGGGCAGTACTGGGCTCATGTCCCTTGTCACAGTCCTGCGCTGGTTTTGCTGACTCCCAGGCTTCATCCAGGGCCCTTGGTGTCCCACACAGCAAGGGCTTCATGCTGAATTGTCCTGAGAAGGAGCCTCATGCCCTCTCACCCTCTGATTGTAGGAAGGAGCAATGGTGGCACTGGCCCTGCACGTCCCCTTGTGGGATGGGTCCATTGCAATCATCCAGGAGACAGCTCTGGCAGAGAGGCTGTTGGCACAGGATTGATTGCCAAGGATGGAGCTTGTGCTTATCTTCCCCTTTTTTGCAATTAATCAGTGTCTTTCTATTTCACCTCCTGCCCCTCATACCTGTTTTTTCTCACCTACCCAGGATGTTTTATTCCTCTGCACCAGTGAATTCTCTCCTGGAGGGAAGGGTAGGATAGAATATAATAATCCCAGGTATATAAAATGCTGGCTATCAGTAGATCCAAGGGGATATTAAAGGAAATGCCAAGATCTGGAGCTGGGGACAGCCCAGCCATGTTTGCTCAGTGGGTCCCCTGTGGCTGTCCTAACACTGGTGTTGATTCCCTTTGGCTCACAGGTCCCCAAGGAGACCCTGGCCAAAGCTGTGCTGGCAGAGCTGCCCCAGCAAGTCGTGCAGTACTTCAAGCACCAAAATCTGCCACCCATCAACTCGGAGCCCGCGTAGAGCTGTGCCAGGCTGCACCCTCTGCATGTTGCCGAAGCCTGTTGGTCCTGCCAAAAGCACGTTCTACATGCTTCTAAAAGAAGAATACCCTCCCTGAAACACTTTGTACTTAATTTAATTGCTAAGTTCTTAAGACTCATCCCAGCAAAGCGTCTGGATTCATTTTGTACAGTCTTGGCCCAAGGTAACACTAAGCAGCCAGGCCATGCCTAGGTCCTGCTCTGTTGAGTCACTTTTCAGTATTGAATGTACTTTGTATAATTTCAGTGGTACAGGATACAATTTTTATGATCAAAACTTGCTTTTTCCAAGCAATGAAATGCTTAATATATTATTATCATTCAATGAACTGGTCGTTGTATAGTTCATGTATTTGTGTTGTACCTGTACACCTGTCAGGTTCTGTGTTCATTTTTATACTGTGTACATGTTATATTTGTTATACTCAGGTTAATAAAGAAACTTGGACATTTAAAGGAAGAGTCTCCTAGATGGGAAGGTCTGGAAGCAGCTTATGTTGTCAGCAGTGCTGGGAGTTTGGAATTACCCTGACAGGGCCTGTCCTGGTCCCTCAGTTGCTCTGCTGGCTCTGCCCCAGGATCAGGCCTAGGCTGTCAAAGGCAGCATCCCAGAGGGAGATTTAGTGAAGGTGGATATCCTGGGTAAGGCAGCATGCCAATAATGCCTCCCTGGGCTGAGTCTGTTGTGCTTGGGAAAACCCTGGTGACCCCACAACAACCCATCAAAGGGAGTTTCATGGTTCACTGCTGCTTCAACTCCAGAAAATTTTCCAAGTCTAAGTAACAAAAGCTTCCTGCTGCCTGGGAGAAGAAGGGCTGGGTAATGAAATCCTGCTCTCCATCAGCTCCTTTGAGCTGCTCATCAGCAATGTGCTAATTGCTGCTTTATGCTGTTCCTAACTAGATTAAGGTCTTTTGAAGCTGAGTATGCTGTTGAATATCCGGCAAGCATCACCAGCCCTACTCCAGACTCAAGCAGACTTGACTTGAGTCTCCTCCCCATTAATGGAAGCTTTTGAGGTGGGAGGTTGCTGTCCATATATAAAGCCTGCAGCTCTGCCAGCAACCTTGTGGCTGTCACTGCTGCCACCGAGTCACCAGGACACAGATGGCCCCAAGCACAGCATTGGGTGAGACCCCATCCCTTGGGAGAGGTGGGACTGCTCCGAGAAACATTCACCTTGCAAAACCTCCTGGAAGGGAAAATAAACAACCAACACCACCCTTTTCCAAAGAGAGAAGCAGCTTTTGAAGGGTGGCTTGTTTAAAAATAATGCTGTATCCAGCTCAGCTTCCAGATCAAAGTCTGCGGCTTTGGAATTTTTTTAATAATTTCCATAAGAGAACCTCACACGCAGCTGCAGGAGCTTGTAAGCTCTTCTGCTAGTAGAGTGTTTGTGGGGGTTTGTCGGGTTTTTTTAACACCTCGCTGAAGCTTTAACAACTAGCACAGACAACAGCCAGTTTATTGAGCTGTCCCTGGGGAGGGGATGAAGCACACACTATGCAGTCATGGTTTTTCTTAAAAATAACAACAACAACAAAAAAATCTAAATCCAGCAGTGAATGAGAGTTGCTGGAGCCAGCCAAAGCTCTTCGTTTCCAGCTTTGGCAGCCTGGGGCAAGGTTGCTGCCACAGCTGCCCTTTTCAGGTCTGATTTATCCTGCATCCCATGCACTCTGCGCTTCCCAGCACGCCTCCCAGGGCACTGGAGTATTTTAATGTCACATGGCTTCTGATGTACAAAGGTAAATGGCACCAATGGATGGAGTGAGGAGCTGGGACAGCTCTGCAATTTGTTTACACGGGCCAGGCCCTGGGAACAGCAGGGGTGACTCAGACTCAAAGGCATTCTCCAAGTGTCCTATTCCATTCTTCTAGGAACAGGAGAAAGGCAGAGGGCCCTCACATCTGCTTTTCCTGGATTATGTCTCCTCCTGGCCTTGCACAGCCCCATATATATTTAATAATACACACACCAGAATATACACGCCATCTCACCTACAGCCCACCACTGCATTTGCCACAATTGGCTGGAAAACTCCCACTATAGATTTCTGTCTAAATCATGGCATTTTGACTGCAGCTGTGCAAGATACCTCTCAGAAAATTGCCCCAGCATGCTGACAGCTGGGCCAGGCTGCTCTGGCTCTACAGTCAGATTATTGATCTATTCCCTAGTTTAATACCAGGGAAGATCACCAGCAGCTCTCATACCAACTCCTTGAGGCTCTTGCCCATGCAACTTTAATAGAAAATCATGCTTTTTCTTTTTGCGCACCACTTCCATTTCATTCCATAGCTCAGTAAGATGAAAGTCTCCAAAAGCAAAACATTAGGGAGGCTGCACAAGATCTACTTATTTTCCACCTGAAAGTGCCATAATTACAGTTGCTAGAGAAGAGGCAGGAGCAACTCTGGAGCAAACACATGAGGTGCTAGGCAGCCCAGAACAGGGGAGGAATTTCAGTGTGTTTGTAAGGATCTGACTGTGGAACAGGGCTGTGCAAATAGAAAGGGTATTTGGCTAAGGATAGCTTCATTGTGAGCACAACTGTCTCCCTTTCCTCTGGAAAATTCAACACTCAAGGCATGAATCCACCACAGACCTCGTTTCCTCTGCTTTTAGCCCAGCTGCTCCCTGACAAGTCCCTCAGTGTCACCTCCAAGTAACTGCCCTTTGACCAGCTGCTGTCTCACAAGGATAGTACATAGAGCAGGATTGCTGTAGTGGTTTGGCAAAAAGACACTTCCACTCCTGAGCAGCTGAGCTGAGCTGTTCCAACCCTCTAAAATCCCACCAGCACACTGAGATTAAAAGGATGGGACCTCAGGCCTACTTCTGGAATTCTCCAACTTCCCTACAAAGGAGTTTGGCTGAACAGAGGAGTCCCACCCACCCTGGATTCATGGCCTTCAGGACACTGCTGCTGAAAAGCTGCATGACTTGTCAAGCCCTGGTGCTGGAGCAACAGCCTTTGACAAGAAAAGCCAGCTGCAGTTCGTGTGAATTCACTCAGACCAAGTTTTCCATCAAGACCTCTGCTTTTGTGGGAAACTGACCTACACCTCTTGTGGATGGTGGTTTGAGGGAAGGGCTGGTTGAGTTGAGCAGAAATTGATTAATGGAATGAGAACAATTATGAATGGCACAGGCAGAGATAAAAAATGCATTCAGAATGTCTTTAATCATGTAACACTAAAACTTCTTTACAGTGTCATGGCAATCTACACTTCACCATCTGCTCAAATTTGGTTCTGCCCCCATTTTTCAAATACAGAATAAAAATGACATTTTAAAACAGAACACATGGCTGCTTCTACAAGACTTCACTGCTTCAAGTGATTATTTTTTGCCTGTTAGTCTTGTATAAACTTCTTAAATCAACATAATTCTTTCCATAAGAATTGTAAAAGATAAAGCTCTCTCCTCCATACCCTCAGATCTTTGTGACATGGTTAGGTGTGCCTTCTGCTTTAGGATGGCAACTTTTCTTCCAGGCTCAGTATGCACCCCAGAAATGGAAAGTTGGGGATGGGGGTGGGGGGGTAAATAATGAGTTGCTTTAGGAGTATCTGAGTGTATTAAAGTTGAGAGGTTAGCTAGAAAGATTATATTTGGGGCAGAAGGATGCAACAAGCATCCATCAGGGCTTTGGAAGATATTCTGCACTACATTACACAAGGAGGGATTTTGTTATGGACCATCAAAGAAACTGTTGCCACGGAAGACAGAAGAGACAATCTTCCCAGTGGAATTGATAGTGCCTTCGCTGTCCGAGCTGGACTCCGAATCGCTGCTCCCCGAGTAGGCGCCCAGGCCAGGCAGGATCCCAATGCACACGGCTGCTGAGGGACAATGCACTGTGGAGCCTCCCACTGAGCTGCTCCCCAAGGGAACACAGGAGGGTTTTTCTAGAAGAGAGAAACCTCAGTCAAAAAGTGGAGTGAAGGAAAGAGCTTTCAATCAGCCCAGGAACCGCCACGTGTCGCTCACCTGCTTTTCCCACATAAGCAGCTGATGATTTCAGGATTTAATTAAAGCATAAGGCAGCTTTATGCTGTAATAAAGCCATTCTGACAGGAAGGACTTGCTACCTCTGGGAATTTTTTTCTTCTCATCACTAGTTTAAGCCCAGCTCTATGCTGGCATTACAGAATTTTTATTCTTAAGTTGTCAGTTTGATGCTTGTCAAGTACCAAACCCACTAAATAAGGATAAATGGTTCTGCTTTGAGTAATTGAGTATTTTTTCTTTCAGTATAACAGCATAGTTGAGAAAAAGTTTTATTCCATCATTCTGCTAGTCAACATCTCCCATCTTCCATGGCTAATTAATTATTTCTGCTGTTCTGAAAGTTTACTGAACAGAAGGAGATTCAGGAAGCGCCTTGGGTTGTTGTTACACAACTGCAGCTCACACGATTTGTGTCAGAGTGTCTTGACAGCAAGTCAATTGCAGCCCTGACAGCTAAAGCTGAAACACAACTTAATTTTTCTTCCAGTTCCCCACAATTTTCTGAAACAAATTGATTTCAGGATGGACTGAATCACTTCAGAGCATAAAGATGAAGTGGATGTATATGAATATATGCAATGCTGCTGTGAACAGGAAGGGGATGATCTGTTCTCCTTGTCTCCTGCCCACAGAACAAGCATTAGGCTTGAAATGCACCTAAGGACAATTCCATTAGTTGTCAGGTTAAACTCTTTCAGATTAATAAACTCTCGAAGGAAGATGCACAGTCTCTGTCTGTGGAGACTTAAGAGCTCCTCAGACAAACATCTGCCAGGACTGGTTTGGGCAGGGAACATCCTGATAACCTGCAGAGGTTCCCTGCAGCCCTATATTCCATGAAGGTTGTCAGCACCCACACTTACCATTTCTACTGCTTTAAAAGAGAATGTGCCAACCAAAGTCCGTGCTGTCTTGCCCAGTGCAGGAACAGAAAAGCAAAGCCTTTGTGAGATTTAACCCCAAGTCAGTTGCTGTTCAGTGACAGACACACAGCTTCCCACATGCAGAAGTTGGGACATACCTTGATTCTTTTCATCGTGGTCAGTGTCTAGTTTCAACCTCTTCACACTGTTACCGCTATCTGAACTGTAGAAAAAATAAGAAAGTGTCTTGTTCTTCATAGGCAATCACTTAATTACTGTGAAGTCAGTGTTACATCCTTGCCTCAAATGCTACAGCAAATGCCAGCAGGGGCTCCTGATGACCATCATCACTTCCAGCTGCCATTAACTGAGGCTCCTTGGGGAACATGCAGGATCCAAGGAAGCGTCAACACCTACACTACAAGTATCATTTGTTAACCTGGGAAAGGAACACACCTCCTAGAGTTCAAGTCAAACCCCTTGCACAGCAACCTAGAGCTGCCTGTTCAGCAGGATGTGTCCCACAGGAAACTGGGAATGACTGCCTGAACTTCAGACACCCACATGACCACAGCCTTGCACATGTGGATGATTACCATGCTTGCTGGTGCCAACATTCATGGTTTTTCCCTTGCAGGGCTTCCTCTCCCTCCTTCAAGCACCTAGAGAGCCTGTTCTAAAACATCAAGAAATCTTACACCCAGTAAGCCCAGACAGTCTTACAGCAATTCACAGAGCTGCAGTGTCCAGACAGGTCCTTTCTGCGTCCAAAGTGGCACTGGGAGTAAGGAGCATGACTTGGACTTCTGACACTTCAGAGCTTCTATAGCTCTTCCCTGTCACTGCTCAGATTTCCCTCCCCCCAGCTCCTGCATGTTCCCAACTCTAAGGCATCCACATAAACAAATGCTTCCCAGACTCAGCAGTGATGAACTGATGAAGCATGAGCATTATTATGCATTAACTCTTTTCGGCCCCTACCAGAACACACAGTACAGATGAAAGGTTATTCTGTGCAGAGAGCTTTTAATAGTAATATATCCTTTACAGGAAATTACAAAGCTCAAGGAGCAGATGTTGAGCTCACACTACACTTGCTCTGGGCCACTTTGCAATAAAAGATAAGATGGCAAAAATAGAAGACTGCAAAGCAAGTCTGCAATGGCCCTGACATGTCAGTTAAGATGCTCTCTTTAAACAGATGCCATCTGCAGACTTAGAAGTACCATTAAGCACATGCCAGTTCCTTTTCTACATCCCACTGGCTTAAGTACTATTAGTTACAAGACAAAAACAACATTATTGGCTGCTTGTTATCAGCTCAGGGTTTTTCTTTTCTGCCTTCCCAAGACCCAAACTATCACCCAACCCCACAGACATTAGGCAGTGGAAGTGCTTACTTCAGTTTTCAGACATGCAATTAACTGCTATACTGGGAGCTAAACATCACCCTACAAGATAAGCTTCTAAAATAATCTCGCATTCCCTGAGACGATTGGAATACACTGAATTTTGAGATGTCAGTAATCATCTTAAGTATTAGATGATTCATCTGTGGGAAATAAGTCAGGTCCCACATGCCTGGTTTCTCCATAACCTGTAGCACACCAGCAGCTGTGTTTGCAGGCCAAGATCAAAGCAGCAAAAACACCACAAACCCAGCTGTCACCTCCCTGGGATGGGAAGGGTATTGATGTATCAGTGCAAATCACTGAGGAGCACAGGAAGTTTCTCTGATACCCTCATGGCCAAACTGGTACACAAAGCTCCTCTCTTGCAACCTTGTCTCCTCCATGCTGTCCCTAGCAGCAATTAAAACAATCCATTTTAAACACAGGTAGAATTGGCTGATAAATTAGGCAACCTGAATGGAATTGCATTCATGAGGTGACAGTGATATCTACAGAGACATAAAATAGATTCCCTCGAATCCCAAGCAGGATTGCCCAAGCCTGGCACTCTAAAATGAAGATCCTACCCACTTGCTTTACACACACTTATCTATTTGATTTGCTTCATGTTTTTCCCCACAGTTTGTGAGAGCCTATAGAAACAAGACTGGTCTTTTCTTATACCTTCCCCCTTTTTTCTTTAGGGCTAAGGTTTACACCTCACTCTCTGGAGGCAGTTTTGGCCTGTCTCCCTTTACACTGCTAACTGGGTTCCGTTCCTCGTGAATTTATAGAGGTGTGAAACTAACCTTCTGTGTTTCACAGCTCCTGCCAACAGCTTTGCCTGAGAAAATTTGTTCTTGTTTTCCACTGACTTCATGGGCAATTTCTTCTCAGTTTCCTTCTTTGGGTCCATACTGACTCCCACTTTAGCGAGAGTGCTGTGAATTAAGGGTTAAGGATCAACTGGGAAGGAACGGGGAGAACAGACATTTCCTCCCTGATATATTTAGCCAGCTCTGCTGACAGCAGCGATCGAAGTTCATTCACATATTCTATCAAAATAAACTTACTTGTAATGACTTTGAGCTCAGCCAAAAGAGAAGACACTTCACCCTCTGGGGTCAGAGCTCTCTCAGGTATCAGAATCAGCTCTCCCTGTGAAGATGTCCAGGGAGTAGCCTGGGAGCTGCTGTTCTGAAGCCAGAAAGGTATAACACAAAACACCCAGCACCTAGGAACATATCCACCATCCTGCCTTTTCCTAAAGGCCTTAGAAAAGCTAAAAAGGTCAAGCTAGACCAAAACAAACAAACTAAACAGGCAATGCAATACTTCCCCTTCCATGGGAATCAACACATCTATAATTCAAATTTGTGCCTCCACACTCTTATCCTTATCAGAAAAGCTAAGTAGAAATATATGCATTTACTTCCACTCCTTGAACTGTCTTTTTGCTGAGCCCAGCAGATTTCAGCCTAGCAAGACAGAACAGTTCCATTTTTTGGGTTTGGTCTTTAGCACTCTACCTTTTCAGCTCATCTCTCTTTAAGGACCACAAGACTTCTACTGCTGGTCTGAGCACCAATCCCAAGAGAAAGGAGACTTAAAGGGGAACAGTGGTCCAAGATTCACCCAAAAAAGATTGCAACTGCTCAGAAAAGCTAAGTAGATTAAAACAGTGTTAGCAAGGTGGAATGCAGCTGAAACCTATAATGAAGTGGAGAAGCTTAAGCAAGTTCTCAGATGGGATAAGAAGGAGCTGGGTCTGTTTATTAGGGCACACTGCACACACTGAACACATCTCCTTGTGTGATAAAGAGAAATATGTCAAAGACCCTGTTTATAGATGAGGTGCCAGGAAAGTCACACAAAATTCTGCAAAAATTTTAACTGCACAGGCAAAGGCAAATTAACCTAGTTTAAAAGCATGTTTATAAACTCAAATCTAGTGTTCTAACAGTTTCTCCTCTGACTACAATTCCACAAGCTGGAGTTTCACAGGTGCTCCAGTCACTGCAGACATATATTGGATAGTGAGTTTCATGTTGATGGCCCATATATTTGAAGACATAGCTTTTTTTCCCCCTGCTGAACATCTGAAAATCAAAAACCCTTAGCCTTTGCTTTGAAGTGACACTCAGTCTCCAATCACTTTGCAGACAGGAATGTTCAGATGCCATTTATTATTTGATTTTCCTAAGAATACAGCAGGAACCCAAACTGTTCTTTACTTCAACCAAAAGTCTTCTCAGCCCAAACCATTGTTTAATTTTATCTATTTCTGAGATGGCACAGGAGTGCCATCCTGTGGCTGTCTGAAGTCATCTGAAAGCTCCTTGTGTCAAACACAATTTGATGTTGCCACACAATTCTTCCACACACTGCAGTGTTCAACTGCCACATTCAGACCTTGTATTCTAAGCCTGGCTGAGGAGCTCAAAGGCTTTTCTTTTAAAAGATACCAAGTTACAGGCTTTTAGCTTCCATCCAGGATGGCATTCTCCTAAAACTCCTCAACTAGAAAGGCACAGCACATTTTTAGTAGGTATTTTATACATCCTGCTGTCATTAGCATATGTAATGCTATACCCAGCCAAGAAGTGTTCCCTCTCAGGAAGACAACATTAGAAACAAACCTCTCAATTTTAAATATCAACTGCACTAAACAAGCTGTCCTTCAATAAAGCCATCTTCTTGGAGGGGGACTGTTCCTCCACTTAGATAGCAGTGAAGACAAGATGATCTTGTTCTCAAATACTTCTTGGAAATGGCTTTAAAAATATTCGTAAATCTTTATCTGAACAGGGGGGTCTGGATAGGGTAAGGAACAAACAAACCTAGTTGTTCATGCAAGAGAAAGAAAAATTCCTATTCATCTGTGCATGTGAATTTCTTATGCTCGAGAGTACATTAAAATATTCCATATTTATCCTGAAGATGTGTAACTTTGTGATTGTTCAACCTGAAATATAAAAGAAAAAAAAACAACAAACCTCTGTACTTGAATATTGATGCAGTTTTTACCATGAAATTGATGCCTCTGGATACCTTAAATTAGACGTTATACAAAGAAAAAGAGCAAATAATGAAATCCATTGGGTTGACATTCCTCTTATTTATTTGGAAGAGCACTTAAACAGTACCTATAGATGCAGCACAGTGGTTTTTGTCACTGCAGTGATAAACCATTAGTAACAACCTGCAGAAGCAAAAACCACTTTTTGCATTTCAGAACACCACCAAAAATTTCAAACACAGGTCATTTTGCTCTGAAGTTGATTGAAATATTACGGTTAAATAAAAAGAATTTTTAAAAGGAAATTAAATGAGCAGCACTTTTGATTCTCTCATACGATGAGATGACTATAAAACATTCTCCCTTCCTCCACCCCATCAGCAATAAGTTCTACAGTTTAATTCTTACAGCAAGACTACAGATTCAGAGCCACCAATATTACTGGGAGTGCAAAGACTGAGGTAAGATGGCCTGTACATCTTGATCAGGCTGTTCAGGCATCTGTGTATTATGTGGCTAATTCAAGGCAACTGAAATTCTCTCAGGGCTGGTATGGTTCACCCCAGATGTACGTGACATAACGAGAGCTGTCAGCTGCTCCCACAGCACAACCCTGGATCAGCCAGCCCCGCGAGCAACCATCACCAAAACTAAATATATCCCACAAATATCCCATGATTAGATCCAGCAAATCAAGAAAATACTCCAAATCCATCAACTAACTGCAGTCTATTTCTGTAGTTAAAAAAATGCATCAGGATTGCTTTTTTCATAAACACATTCCTGAGCTAATTGAGATGCTCTTCACAGGATACATGCTCCAAATTGTAAATCATTGACTAACACAAGGTAAGAACTATCTTTGTAGAATCAACACTATTCAATTTTATTTGCTGACTGGTTTTGGTCACCTCCTTGTGTCCACAAGCTTTCTCATTAACACTAAAGCTTCCCTGAGAACTTGTGGTTTTTTCACCCATAATTCAAAAGCAATGGAGACAAGGAAACCACCAGATTCTGCATAGGTTCAGTAAACCCCAAAAGAGCAACATTTTGCTTAGCACAGAAATTCTCAAATCATTCCAACCTCCCTTGATTGGCACTAATGAGAGAGGAAAAGCATCCTGTATGATTTTCTAGTGTATCTACAAGATAATTAGGCATTTCACAGCAAAGCCAAACTGTTCTGCTCTTAGTTCTGCCTACAAGTGTGTATTACCTAAAGGAGCCAAGACTCCATGGGCACTGACTTCCCAGAAGAAAGTCAGCACATCTGCACAGATGTACTAATTTCTTATCCTGCACATATTAGCAAGGGAGAAAGTATCTAATACTCCAAGAAGAGTAAAAGAGAGAGCAATCCACACATTATTTCAAACAAGTATGTTAAAGCCAGGCAATATATAGTTAAAAAAAAAGCACATAATTTTCCATAAGAAGACAGAAGCAAAAGATTAGAAATAATAGACTGGTTTTCTCTATGTTCTCTTTCTAGTGATGGTATTTCATGACCTCAATAACAACAAAAACCAAACCACAACTAAACCCCAAAACAGTGAAGAGGGGAGAAGGAAAGAAAAGTATCAAAGAAGCGGGAATTGAGGAGGGGAATATCAAACACCACAATGGTCTATGAAAGCTACAATGAAACCATTAAACTTTGAAAGTGTATCACTATACAGGTTCTGTAAAACAGTTTTTTAAAAAGATTGTCAGCTGACAGAACAAACGACAGCCCACTCTTACCCTCCTCTAGGTAACCACCAGCCACTTTAGTGCAAAGGATATTCTGTATTCATTTAGTTCTTTCAGCTCTTCTTCCCTTCGTTGCTTTTCTAGTAGCTCTTGCTGCCGAGAAACCTCATCAAGGAAATGCGTCTCATCTTCATCTAAGCCTCTTACCATATTTTCTGAATAAAGAAAGAAGAAATTTATTGGTTTGGGGCACCAAGTCTAAGTCTGTCTCCTCTGAATGTTCTTCAGTCAACCAATAGCTAAAAACCAAAACCCACTACTTCTTCCCTCAAAAGAGGAAGTACATTTTCTTAGAGCAAACAATTCCTATCTATTTTAACACCTGTTCAAAAAATTTTAAAAATTAGAAGAAAGACAACTACTAATTTCCAAATAAAAACAAATTCTTTCTAAGCATGCTACCCTGCTTTAGGGAAAGTACATGCTAGTGCAGCAGGAAGGTCTTTCCTGTTCTGCAAATGTTCAGCGCCTCTTGAGCAAATGATTTAATTAGAATGACAATAAACAGTATGTTGTAGAAGGACCAAATCTTCCTGTTTGTAGTCATCATCAGGAATCTTAGCCCAAACATCACCTTTAGTCTTCATTAAAGTTTAATTTCATAGGAGGATTCTTAGGCTTTTATATGAAGTCACCATATTTTTAATCTTCACTCACACAGGCAAGCCCTAGTTACTTTGAGGGCAAACTAGGAAATCCATTTATATTGATAATTGGCAAGCTTGTGTCTGACAGAAAAGCTCTGGAAATCAATTATTATTTGAGGTTACTTTATAAAAGCCAATCCCTGCTCCTTCCAACTCCTGCAGAGCTCATTCATAAATCTTTAAACAGTAACTTGTAGCACTCACTACTACTGCTGAGAGCCCCTTCAGAGAGCAAAAGCAGTGAAACTCAGGACATTTTTTGAAGCAAGTGACATGAATTAATTTCATTTTGTGCCTGCCTCATCTGCAGACCAAGAGGAGCACCGACTGAGGTCCTTTGAGCTGTGGTTTTATTGAGGTTCCCTCCCAGGCACTCTGCAGCAGGTTTTGTTCTCCAGGTTAGCTGGTATCTGATAGTCTGCTGTGATTGCCTTAAAACCAGAAATGGGTTTACTTCTCAGGGCTACTTCCCATTCCAGTACCTGGATTACCACAGAAAAGGTGTTGCAGATTTAATATAACTGAGCAAGAAAAACTATTCATTTAGATCATTATTAGAAACCCTTCCCGTTCAGGCTGACAGGAGGCAATTTTTGGGTGGCTCCTTGGGCAAGAATTGCTTACTCATGTTACCAAAAATGACTGGGATCAAAAGTTTACTGAAGTTTACTGGAAACTCTCTAGACAGAAAGAATCCTGTAAGTCCAGCTGGAGACTATAATGCATTAATGCTGCTATCTGTACTTGGCACTTTTCAAAGGGCTTTTCTATAAAACCAGAAATTCAAACATCAAGAGAAATGAGGTTCCCATCTCATTAGAAGAGTCAAACATCTACTTTCGAAGAATCAAGACATGTAAATTTACTTTTTCCAAATCATAATCTTAACTCTGAAATCACTTTTAGTCAAATAATTATGGATTGGAAATGCAATAGCTGTTCTAACAGGATTTCCTTAATTGATTCAACATATGTTAAAGCTTGAGTTCAAGAGTCCCAAAACCACAATACATTTCCACTTTTTCATGGATTGCTATCAAGTTTGGTTGTTTTTTTGGTTGTTGTTTTTTTTTGGGGNNNNGGGGGAGGTGTTATTTTATATACAATATAAGCTCAGTATTCACCAATTTACAGACATGCAGCTTGATCACTGCAAACACTTTTTGAGTTTTGCCTGTGTGCAGTTCTGCCTCAGTGTCCAGAAAGTGCTACTTGAAAAAGCCAGGATTTCAATAATACTCTGCTGAAGCCTTTGTTTCCCTCTCAGAGAGAGAGACAAGACACACAGATACGTCCTTTACTCAGAAGTTATGCACAGCTGTTGCATACAACATGTGCAGTTTGCTGCCAGTGCTTACTGAATTTAAATTGCTCCTCAAACTCCTGCTGCTTCTTTTCTCTCTGTTCCTGGAGCCTTTCATACAACGACCGTGGGTCATACGCCTCCTCTGGGCATTCTGAAAGGAACAAATCAGGAAGGGAGACCAAATGTTAGAAGCACTAAACCACCAACAGTTCTCAGTTCCTTCATGTTAAAACCTTTTAAAGTATAGAATATAAAAAGGCATTACTTTTTATTTCTGTTTTCCACAAAAGTGAAAAACTCTCAGATCTTTTTCCTGTAATTACTAAAACTTAGCCCATACCTTTTGGGTCCTCAGGTTTTCGGACCTTTTCCCATTCCTCTTGCCTTCTCTTTCGTCGCTCCTCAAGCTCTGCTTCAGACACAAACCTCTTGTTAATCACCAGGTCAGCAGTACCATCTCCCCCATCCATTGTGGAATAGTGTCTCCTAGAAACACAAAATGCAAAACATCAGGAGTCTGATTATGCTTTTCAGTGAGTGAAAGAGTATTAAATATCCTGAAAAACAGACCCGCTGTCCTCACAATAACTTCAGTTCTCTAAAGAACACTGCACAGTAAGCATTGAAACACAAACTGTATAACTGCTAAGACTAAATAAGCATCATCTATTACGCCTTCTTTACTCTTTTTTCATAATTATATCTTTCCTGCTAGTTGTCTCCCTCAGGCTGTTTTTCTGAAAGCCATGTTTTAGTGGATTTACTTTGCTTAGATAAATATCTTAAAAGAATAAAATTAAACACCCTCACCTATACTCTCATCCTTTTATTTCTGTTCCTCCACGTCTCTTCTGAAGAGAGATGAAGTGATGGTAAAACATCAAATTCACAACCTATGAAAATTTGAAAAAGCTTGCCTCTTTTCAGTTGTTGAATGCATGCATTCAGAAGTGATTAACAGTGAGATTTTAGAAATTAGCAACAGTTCTGGTTTTGGCTGGGACAGAGCTAAACTTCTTAGTAGCTGGTACAGCTCTGTGGTTTGGGTTTGGTGTGACAGTAACATTGATAACACTCTTGCAGTTTTAGCCTAAGTCAAGGACTCCTCAGTGTCTCACGCTCTGCCAGCGAGGAGCTACACAAGAAGCTGTGAGGGAGCATGGCCAGGACAGCTGTCCTAAACTGGCCAAAGGAATATTCCACAGAATCATGACCACAGAACACTGTGCCCAGTACATAAACTGGGAGGGACCTGGCTGAGAGGTCAACACATGAGTGAGAGAGGGAATTCCCCATGGCTAAAACAGAGCTGGGATTAGAAAATGAGCAGCACTTCCCTTGGAGAGAGCAAAGCCCCTTCCCACACAGTGCAGCCACCCTCTGCTTCAAGATTTCAGTATCAGGTGCAGGGTAGAGATGCTCCAAGGAGTCAGCCTAACAAGGAAACTCGTGGTCTTGACACCTGTAAGCCCAGGATGAAACAAACTGCTTCTATAAGTCCTAGGTGTCTCCTTTCAAAATTAATCTGCCAGCTCCATGCTACACAATGAAGCCCTAATGCCTGTTTATGTTTCAAGCCTGTACATCAAAACTGTACACAGAAATACAACACAAACACAACACCCAGAGCTGTTCATTTAAAGACATGCAAACATAACCTTTTTCTACTTTGTTATCTCCCTGGTATAACTGCAGCAAGATAAGGACTGCCCACAGTTCTGCCAAGTACTATTCATTTGGGATCTCAGCCTGTCTGCAGGAAGAGATCCCAGAACAGTGACTCTTCCAAGGAGGAAGGGATGCAGTAACCCAGATAGGGGAAGAAACCTGTTTATCATCCTTCCTTCATGCCACAAGGAATCAGTCCTGCAGGAAGTATTGAAATCCCTACAAAAACTGATACTTTTGTGAGGTATTGATGGTAACAAAAATGAAAAAAATTGAGGTCTCAGGAGAAATCACAGTTAGAGCACTGGACAAATATTTGTTACAGCAGGATGCATTCTTAAGGTTTGTATTATTAAAAGAAGTTGAGACAAAATAATTCTCTTAAGAGCTGGGGACAGGAAGGACAGATCCAGGGCTGATGATTTTTACTCTCGTAAACTTTCTTTCTTTTTTAATATCTAACAAAAAAATCCACCCTAAGACAAGTCCACTTTCCAGAAAACATGCAACATCTGCTCTTTGAGTATAATTTCTGAAGGTGGTTCAAGCTGGAAACCTACAGAGAAAATAAAAATTGAATCTCACTGCTGAATACAGGTCCTGATCACAAGGCCAGCTTTCCTATCCAGGTGCTGCATGAACAACATAATTTGTTTCTCCACTTGTATCATCTCAACCTCTATTTAGAGAGGAAACAAAAGGTTCCAATACAATGGTGACAGAAAGTAAAAAAAGCAAACTGAGAGAGAGGGATTCTGCAAGACCACAGTATCCTCTGTGGATTAAAGCCTTCAGCAGCAAACCACCTGGATCAGTCACTTCACTCAGACAATATGTTCTAGATACATGGATTAAGGTTTAATTACGGCCTGAGCCATAATTTTCAACACCATCCTGAAAACTGGTGTCTGACCCTCATCCTGGGGAAAAGAGATGTGGGGGAAAATCAAGCAGCATCAGATTAGAGTTCGCTTGCCCTTATAAAGTTTGCTAATCTTGAAGCAAACACACACAAACCAGACCTGACAGAAAACATGCACTTGGCAACTTTTCCCCACTTATCTATGTTTTTGTCTGGTGACTGTACTCTGGGGCTATGCTGTCAGTGCAAATGACAAAAGTTTGTCACAGTTGTAAACCGCAAGGTTTTATAATACCAGATGGTAACACCTCCAGGATCAAAAAACCTCACAAACTTCACAACCCCTGCCACCACTTAGGCTGGAACAGATGTAGAGCAGCGACCGTGTCTTGGGTACCCGGCTGCAGCTTCCAATACACTCAGCCCTCATTAAATAACAAAGACTACTTACCTACCCATTCCATCAACCCACCACTGAACCAGGTC
>VWYP01017973.1:0-48498 GCA_013400435.1 Pycnonotus jocosus | reverse complement strand
GGCCGCGCCGTGAGTCGCCTCCATCTTTCGGCACAAAGGAGCGGCGGCAGCGCCGGGCCGGGGCCGGGCAGGGTTGGAGGGTGTGGGGTTCCTGGTGGTCCTGCTGTGCTCCCGGCCGGGCCGCGCGGAGCTGAGGTGAGGCAGCGTGGGCGCGGCCCGGCTGGCGGGTGCTGCGGGGCTGGGGTGGAGCGGGGCGCGCATCGGGCTGAGGGGAAGGGACAGCTCTGGGCTGGGCGCTGGTGGCCGCGTTGCTGGCCGTGCATTAATGAGTGAAGACACCGTGCTTATCCCACCCCGCTCTCCGCTCCCCCAGGGGCCCCCGGCGGAGGTCCCGGTTGGGGCGGGGGCCGGGCTAGTGCAGCCCCCCGGCCCCAGGCAGCGGCCCGGGGTCCAGTCGGCTCCGGTGGTTGATGCAGGTGCTCCCCGGGGATTGTAGGTACCCCCAGGATGCCCGCTGAGTCCACCGGTGCCTTGCCCTCCTGGGGAGGGCAAGCAGAGGGAAGAGGCGGGTGGCCAAGGTGCAGCCCCCGGGCTCGCTGAGCTCTCCCGGAGGCCCCGGAGCTGAGCAGAGCTGGGCTGGCCTGTGGAGCTGGGAGCTCGCTAAAGAAAGCGGCAAAAGGTGAATGAACGAGGGGTTTGGCGAGCTGGGGCGCCCCGAGCCCGGCGCTGCTCGGGGCCGGGAGGGGTTGGGACTTCCTAACGGCGCCTCCCGGCTGCAGGGAGAGCTCCCGGTGCTCCTCGTATGACTTGCAAAACAAGGGCTCGGATACAGCGGGTTTGGTGTACGAGGGGCAAAATGACATCGAATCGCGGAGTCACAGACCCGACGTGCTGCTCTGGCAGCGCCCGGCTGCTCGGAAACACCACGGTGATGTTGAGCCCTTGAGCATCGTTACATGAATGTGAGGAGTCAGAATCCTGGAAACTGTTTATTGCTCTCGGTGTGAAAATGTTTCTCCACGGCAAGTTTTGTGTCTTTACAGAGGAGATGTGAAGGCGTGGAGCGGGCCACCAAATGCCCTCGTTTAGCTGGATCTTTTGTTTTGTGTTCTCGGGCGATAGATTAGGCAGAGGCAGCGGCACCTGTCCTACGGGTGCGGTAACACCTCGGCTCTGCTCTGCTCTCCCACTTCAGTGCTTATAAAGCAGGTTTTTTTCACTGCTTGTATTAGGCCCGTATCGCGCATGAGTTTCTCTTTTAAGCCCTTTGATTCTGTCCTGCTGATCGCTGTTTCTGTCTCGCAGGCCTTCATTGACTCCCTCCTTTTAGGAACTGCCGGTTTTTATATGTTCTGCTGTGTAGCAGTAGGTGCACTGTCCCTTCTAGGTACAGCCTTAATATAGTTCCCAAGAATGACTGTAGTCACCTTACATTTCATTTTCTGTTTCGTTATTGCAAACTCTCATCCCTGAGCCCAGAGCTCATTTTGGTGCTCAGCCAGTGTTACCAGGTTTTCTCACAGAGTGAAGCTTTGGTCCACAGAGAAACACAGACAGAAGAGCTGCCTTTTCTCTCCTAAATTTATTCAGCCTGCTCTGTTTTCTGAATGCTGGTGTGGTTGGTTTTTTTGTTTTTGTTGGGGAGTTTTCTTGGTTTTTTGGGGTTTTTTGTTGTTGTTGGGGGTTTTTTCCAATTTTTGTCTGTGTCAGTGTTTGTTTTCTTCAATATGAGAGGGGTTTTTTTTCTACTTAGCACTAGCTTTGCCTCAGGATTTTAGTTTTTCTGTTCTTTGTCTTGCATTGAATGCATGTATTTGTGTTGGTGTTGTTTTCTATTCTCATGCTGGTCCTCAGCTCAGTTCTGTTTTTCTACTAATTTTCTGTACATTGTACAGAAAATTATTGTAATGTAGAAACCTACATCCATTTGTGTACTGTGACTTTCCCTTGTTTTCTTCCTGCTATTAATTTTTTTTCTATTTTCTTGTTAAGTTATACAGATTTTTAAACAGTGAATGTTCTCATCACCTGTGAGCCATCTGAAATATTCCCTTGCATCTCATCTCCTCTTGGACTCCTGTATTTGACTGTGGATTTCCGGAGGACTGTGCATTCTCAAAACTTGTCATATTATTTTAAGAGTCTGTGATGCAGCTAAATGTGTTTTTGTTTTGGATTTATCCAAATGCACAGAATTGATCTGTTCTTTGATCTAAATCTGGCCCATTCTTCTGTAAGCACTTTTGCCTGTGTCTTTGTTCTCTGCTGAAGTCCACTCAGCAAAAGAGGCCCTTTCTCCTCCTGGCACCCATTCCTCTGTCCCTCCCTTTAGGACATTGCTATTATTGCTTTGTGCCCCAATCTCTGTTGTTGGTTCCTATTTATAGGTCTGCTTGAACAGATAGTGAATTTCCCGTGGTGTGTTCTTTTTCAGATGAGTGAAGCACAATTGTAGCTGCGTGATTGCTTCTTGTCTCTTCCCTTTTCATCCAGACATTCTCTTGAGGTTCCTGCTAACTGAAAGTTTTCAGCTTCCCCTGTCCATCACTTGAGTGGGAAGCTCCTCCAGGGTATTTTAGTGCTGTGTTTTACATTCTGCATAACTCTTGCTGATGCTGATTGTTTATTACCTTAGCCTTGGTTGCTTACCCACTCTTAGATTGCTGATAGACCTAATCCAGCTTGTCCACACAACTCCCTTATCATCAGCTGTGATACTGGTGTGTGTTTGCAGGAAGGTGGGCTTATTGGTTTCCCTGAGGTCTTTAACTTTCCTTTTTATTTACCTTCAGCCTCCTACATATGGAGTTTCACTGCAATGCTTTGTGGTAGCCACTGTGGTATCCTACTCTGTGGCCTCATAATTTGGTGATCACTCAGTGGCTCCCTTGTTGTCTCACTAATACATTATTCTGTGCTTTTCTTAATGGTTTTTTTTTTTTTCCCTGTTAGAGGGACATGATGGTTTTCTGCACAACCCTGCAGTGCTCTCCCTTGGTACATTATCAGTGTTTTCACATAGGAGGTCTTGGCTTGAAGTGCATTTCATTTGCTGTGAGTCTAATGGATAGGACTGAAATAGATCACTTATAATGTTTTGGTTCCCTCCTGTAAGGTAAAACATCCCTCATATTCTGCCCATCAGGTGGAATCAGAGTTAATTCTCCTCAGGCTTTTTGCTTGTTTGTTCAAATTAAGGAATAACAGGGAGATATTTATTAGTGTAAGCAGTAAGTTAGTAATAAAGGCAGTGATTTGTCATAGAACACTTACTGGCCTGTAACTCTTTAGGTTTCTTCATTCAAATTTCCTTTCATATCGTTATCTCCCCTGCCTGGCAATGTGCTGTGTTTGGGAATGTCCCCTGTTGGTCATGTAACTATGTGGTGATATCCTCACAAAGTGGAGCAAGGCTCATTATGTGCACTGTGTGGTTTCCCTCTCAACACAGAGGCAGCAGCTTAAAGTGCTGTCACCTTGTAGTAAATTGGAGGCCAGTTAATGTCGTATTTGTCCTGTTCTGCTCTGTTATCAGTATGTTGTGTTCAGAATTTCAAACTGATTTTTGTGCGGGTTTTTTTTGTTTGTTTTTTCCTCTGTTGAACTTATGATTGCTCAGCAGACTTTGAATTTATTCATTGCTTGAAAACAGTGCAGGCAGTGATCTTACACTGAGATTCCTCATGTTTCAAGTATCTTGTGTGCTTTGTATTTCCTTGTGTCCTGACAATATATTTAATTTTCCTGATCTGTGTGTGGTAACTGTAAAGTTCGCATTGCAGAGCAGTGGCTGTGCCAGCATGATCTTTATTTCCTTTTCTATTCTTCATTATGTTGCTGAGGTCTAATAAAAGTCAAATGCTCACACATGACTCACGAGGTTGCATGACTGACCAATGCATCACGATCTCTCTTCAGAAGTGCTTGTAATTACCTGCCCTTGATCTGCCATTCCTCTGACCAGACTTGTGCTTTGGAAGCACAACTCTGCTGTGGGAACTTTGTGTGCTTGGTGGGCCTTGCCCGTGCAGCAGGGACACCTGGCAGTCCAAAGTCTGGGATGAGGAGCTGCTCCTTGGTTTTTAATGCATGTTTATTAGATGGAATTCAGTGAGTTATCATGATCAGTAACAAGAAATCCATCTTCTTCCTAATAAATCTCTCCCCTCGGGGAAATAGTGGTTTCTCAGCATATGAAACACAACTGTAATTATTTTTGTCCCTTTCTAAGGTTGGTGTTTTGTTTTTTTTCCATAGAAAATGCTTCCCTTTTGCTCTAAGTATCTGAATATTTTGGTGTTTTGTTAGGTGTGAGAAGGATGAGTGTCAAGGACACTTTGATCTGAAGTGTTGGCATGGGTTTTTGGGTTGCTGTCTTCAGTGCATGTGCACAAACTGATACAATTACAGCTTGAATCATAGGTTAGAGGGCAGCTGGTGAGCTATGAGCCAGGAGGCTGCACCATTCATGTGTATCTTGGACCTTCCTGCAGACAGTGGGACATGCTAGAAAGTCATACTGAAAAAAAAATCCAATAACCTGCCTTCTTTTTTTTCTTTTTTCTAAAGGTAAAACTGTCTGTTGTGAGCAGGCTTAGAATTGTTCTCCTTGCTTTTAAAAATGTTCATTTAATGGTGCATCAAAGAATCATGTGTGTGTGTTTGCACTCAAACTCTGGTTAATCTATCAGTACTCAAATAAAAGATTTAAAAACAAAATTAACAATAGGTGAGTTATTCTCTCTTTAGAGCATTACCCCTTTGTAACACTTAGTGAAGTGGTGTTTAAATGTAGTTATCAAAACAATTTAATCTTAATTCTCCTGAAATTCCTCAGAAAGTTATTTAGCAGAAGCCCCAGGTGGCTGAGACTTTGTGCTCCTGGTACTGTTACAGGATTTTGAAAGCCTCTTATGTAGTTTTTGAGCTTCCTACCTTTTTAGACTAAACTGGATGCACAATCTTGTTTAAGCCATATTCAGACTGCCTGACACGTTCATCATCCTGTTCATCATCCTCCAACTTCTGAACCCACCTGCACTTGTCTGAGCCACCTCGGGCAGTCAGACCCTTCTCCTCCTTGGCCACGGCACATTGAGCAACTTCTCTGGGTCTCTCCGTACTGGCAGAGGCTCTAAAACACTGTTAGAAAATACCACAGCTCAGTGGTTGGAGCAGGACACCTGTGAGACCTGGCAGGAGCACTTGTTACACATGGCTGGTGAATCCACACCGAGCTCTCTCCTGCAGCGTGCTTTGCTGGCAGACCTGTAGCAGGGCAGAAAGGAAAGGTCCTGAAGAGACACATGGGGAGAAATGAAGCTGAGTTCTTGTGTGGGTGGGTTTTTTGTTCTGTGATAAAAGTACTGGAATGGTCTGCCCTTGGAGTGGAGTCACCATCCCTGGATGTGTTTAAAAAAAGACTGGATGTGGCACTCAGTGCTTAGTTGAGGTTTTAGGGCATGGGTTGGACTTGATCTTGAAGGTCTCTTCCAACCTAGTGATTCTGTGAAGGAGGTGAGATAAGGGGGTTCCAGTGACCTGCCCAGAGCTGTGTTTCAGGTTCTGTATTCTTCAGCTCTGGAAACCCCAGGTAGTTCAGGAATCATGCTTTCCATGAGTGCTTCCAAGGCAGGTTTACTAACCTAGTGACCTACATGTTGTATTGGTCTCAGATGACAGTCTCTTGAGCAGCTGTCACTGTATCCACTCAGAGGAGGAAAGAGAATTAGAAGGGCATTTCCTGCTCTGTCAGTACAGTCCTGAACTTTGTCTAGCAAAGAGCAGCCAGCTTTCTGTGACTGAGGGAAGGCCACAAAGGTGACTCTTAACTCTGGCCACTGAAAGATCAGGCCATCCTCTGATGCTGCTTCAGTTATCAAGACATGAAACTTGCTTCAGCCTGTTTCTAGACATTGTCTGCTCTGTGCCCTGCTCACCAAGGCAGTTGTCAGACAGCTGATAAAGCAGACTTCCAGCTGAGGCATTGCTGAGTCTTTCAGCAATGTTATCAAAATTTTACACTGAAAACAGTTTTTGGACTGTTAATTTTACGTGTTCCTAATAGCTTAGTCATGCTACATAGCTGGGCTTAGTTCTGTGGTCTACAGCAGGAGACTGTTCTGCCTTCTGCTTAGTGGTTCTGCACCCAGTGTTCCTCTGAAAACAAGCCTAGCTCTGAGTTAGAAGAAAGAAAAGCACCAAGATTAGTTTAGACAAGAAACAACCAAACTGAGTTGCCACTCTTTTGGCTCAGTTACCTGAAGCTGGTGGTTTGCTGACAAGAATCTGCCCCTGCTTCCAGCAGTCCCTTCTTGAAGCATCTTCCTGGTGCCCACAATATGATGACTTGGATGCCCCTGTGCTGGCTCTAATTCTAGATCCCAGGGCAGGCCTGCCCTATGACTGAGCTGGTCAGTCTCTCGACTTGCCCCTAAAAATGCTTTTGTGTTTTAGGTTTTGCTCATGAACAGGGTTCTTTAAGTATTGCAAGGAGTTGATCTCTGCATGACTGAAGAGAACTCTTTCACTGGTTTCTAGATACTGATACAGATAAAGCTTTATCCTTTCTGAAATGGACTATTGTACATTTTACTAGATAAAGCTTTTTAAAAAGTTTGGGGGTTTTTTGTTTTGTTTTGTTGTTTTGTGGGATTTTTTTGTGATTTCTTTGCCATTCTACACCTCTGCTTGGTATCCAAAGTGTCAGTTTCATCCCAGCATTGTATAGTCTGGAATTTCTTGTGGAATTTTTTGGGAGAGTTTTGCCTTTTTTGTGGGGTTTTCAATTTAATATTGAATCCTGATATTGTGAATGCTTTTGTCAGAATGGTATTGTTGATAAGGCCTTTAACTTTCTGGGCAGCAAGGAAGATTAACTTGAATTAATTGAAAGAGTTATTTATAAGCTTCCAAATGAATGTCTGTGCCAAAACTTAATAGGGTATAGCTAATCGATTTTATTTCATGTGCTTGTATCCCTGCAGTTTATAGGATTAGTGTTCCTTGCCATCTACAGGGCATTATCTTTATCTCCCTGCCACTTCTGAAGCAGTGCATTATACTGTGCTCCTTGGGCAACTGCTGAGCTTGTTCAGCTCTGCCAGGCCACATCACCCTGCTGGAGGCACTTCTTGTTCAGCTTCACTGGGGCTGTCAGATACCACTATCTTTTAAAAAGATCATTATCTCAGAAGTGCTTTCATCCGCCTCAAAGCATAACTTAAGCTCAGTCTCTGATAAGAAATTTAATGATCCGTCTGTGGCTTGGGGAGCTGAGAAGCAGGAACTGTGATCGATACCAGTGCTGGTTGAGATGTGAAGCAACGTTGAGGTTTTCTGTAGTACAAGGGACAGTTCCACCTAAATGACTGTGAGATGACGAGTGATGACCTTCTGAAATGGGGAAGCTCAGAAGGTGGGAAATGCTTCAGTTTTCCTTTCAGAAAGAAAGCTGAACAGTCTGATACCTGGCATGGTCTGAGCACTAGTGTCTCTGTATCCAGAGGTGAGGGAAAAACTGTGCAGGGATGAATCCCTACCAGCTCTGCTCTGGTGACACTCGTTTAAGTGAGAAAGTGAAGTTCACTTTAAATCTGTGTTGCAATTTTAGTGTTCCTGTACCAGCTTAAAAAAGGGGTTTAAAGGAAGTGAAAAGACAAAGTAGTGCAGTGTGCAAGTGACTATAAAATCCGACTCTCACAGTGAGTCTACAGAAAAAGAAACTACCATGGTAGTAGTTACTGTCTGCTTCACATCAAGTCAAACGAGATCAGATCCTCCAGCTCTGTTTATGACAAAGATGAATTACCTAGAGAAGACAGCAGGGTTAAAGGCTGATTGTTTGCGTAAACCTTGTACAACCCTGGGGTTTTCACTGATGAGCACTTTGTGCAGGAGCTGGAAAGCTTTGAGATGTGGTGAGCCTCCCTTTCTGTGAAACTGGCACACTCAAGGTCTGTCTGCTTTTGGTTTAGGGTGCTCTTGCCTCAGCAAGAAAGCAACCAGCTGTGGCAATGGCTTTGTGAAATGCTGCATGCCAGTAAAGGCTGCTTCCCATCGTATTTTGACACTAGTCTTAACCCTCCAAGGTATTTTTAAAGAAAATAGAACTGAATTAGGGGTTTGCTTCAGATTACACAATATGGTGGGTGGTTACCACATGCAAAAGAACCAGCAGGGTATTTACTGGCTCTTCCCGAAGCCTGCAGTCCCCTGACTGCGTGCACTGCGTGGCACCACGCTGGACACCCAGCAGCTGCTTCTCTTTAGTTGCACAACTCTCACAGGTAAAAGGTTGACCTTGCATGTGAATGGGATCTCCTGAAAAGTCTCCATTTCGCATTCTAGTTGTATATAATTTACTGGAAATTCTTGGTTTTCAGTACTATCCCCATCGTTTCAAAGCTGAAAATTCTCCTTATTAAAAAAGCTTGCTTTTCGAGCAAGCTTCTTCTTCCTCTTATTCCTGTATCAAAGTTGATTATCTTGCAGCAATTGATAGCTGTGTTTCCTTCTGGTTTGAACTTTGATCTGACAGGCATTACAAGTATTTCCATCTCTTCCTTTTTAGGAGCATCATTTCTTTGAGAAAGAAATGCTGAGGAAATATTTTTAATTGTTTTATCTCCTTAATAGGAAACTGCTGGCCAAAACTCTTCCAGTTTTGCTTTTGAAAACCTATCAGCTTTATTGTGTGGTTTGTTGACTGAGCTCCTGTGTTACTCTGCTCAAGAGGGGAAGTCACTCTTTAGTGGTGGCAGGAACTAGAAAAGTGGTTTTGGTAGCTGAAGCCTTCCCCATTTATGTGCATGAGAAGTTTTTGTTTGCTTTCCATTTCATGGAAAGAAGAGGCATTTTCCATCATGAGGCAGTATTATGGTTGGCTGTAGCCGAATATTTGAGGGGATGAATCACTGACTCTTGGGCTGCACATTGCAGAGAAATGATGCCAGTGCCACTCGGAGCCAACTCCTCCATTGGCATGCTGGGTTGGGTGATCCAGAGGTGGCCTCTCTGGGACAGGCTGGGCATCTGCACTGCCAGGGAGGTGCAAATCCACTCCCCTAGCATCCCTTTCAATGGATGATGATTTCATCTTTCCCACTTGGGCTTCCAGCCCTGGCAGTTTGGTCAGCCTGTGGAGCTCATAACTCCTTTGTGCATCCATGCACATGCTTGAGCCTGCCCTGAGAGCAGCTGCTTTCTGTGGTGGGGATGGTCCCAGTGGCCAATGGAGGTGTGGGGGCACAGGAGGCTGCAGCTGCTTTCCTCCCATGCAGGGACCGTGTCCTGCTCCAGCAGCATCTGATCCATGGGCTTTGTTGAGGGCAAGACGTGCTGGGGCCGCTGTTCAGTGAGTCCCCCACAGGGGCTCTCTGGTGTAGAGGAGGTGTCAGGCATTCATTGGCATTTTGTGCTGTTTGGTGAGAGCTGGAGTACCACCTACTTCTTATAGAATAAAAACATGTATTTTTATTAGTTTCCTTTGCACTTCAGAACCTTTCTTCCTGTGTTTGTGCTCTATCCAGACAAGCTGGTTTGTGATTAGATCTGTAGCAATCTCTCCTATCTTGTGTTCTTAATTATTTACCCTTTCAGTTTGTTTGAGGCTTGACAATGAGCTCCTTGTATGTGATGGTGAGCAAGAGCCAAGTGAATGCTGTCAAACCCTGCTCTTTACTAAATAAGGGGAGTTTATCCTGTCATTTCTCTCTTCCTGTTATCTAATCAACTTTTATAGTGTAGTTTTATTTTTTGCTGTGTCTACTTGAGGGGGAATCTGGAGCAGATATTATTGCTTCTCTTCTTACTCCTGTAGGGAGTAATTTGATGTATGGTCACTGCTCTGCACTTGGTGCTGTGTTGTCTTGAATACCAAGGCTGTAAAAACAGGTTGGGTGTTCTGTATCCATGTCTAGTCCTAAAGCTTTTAGATGACAAATTGGGTTTTGAAGCCTTAAGAGATTTCCCTCTGTAAAGGCTGGATATAGCTGAAAATAACAGCACGGCTTGATGTCATGGCAGGTGTAGGGAGGAGGTGGAGTACATCTACCTTAGATGCAGTTTCCAAGTGAATTCTCTTTTTTTTTCCACCTCTCCTCAGGGACTCCTCGGTGTAGTTCCTGGGAGTGAAAGCAGAGTCAGTAATGACTCACTGCCCACCATAAAGGCTTACACAGTGCTGCCTTTTCCAGATCTGACTTTGTGCCCTGGAGGAGAACAATCCACTTCTGCCACAGCACTTTGTGAGCTCCCCCAGCCATTCCTGAACCAAGCAAACTTACAGGTGAGTTAATCATAATAACTTGGTTTTAATCACGCTTTAAGTTGTCTTTAAGTTGTCAGCCAGAAAAACTTAGGCTTCAATAATCAGCTTTAATCTTGACATATGTTTGTTTTTGTTTCTTTTAAGTAGGTTCTTACTCATTGCTAATCTCTAAAATACAGCTCTTCCATTCTTGTATTGGTGACAAGATAGATTCACTGTGTTATTTCCATAAGTTACAGAAGAACTTTATTCAGATTCTAAATCTGTAACAGTTTTACATTTTAGTATTATCTTGCTAAAATGCCCTTAAATGACCCAGATTTATAAACACATACATATTCCCTAGAAATACATGTTTTGCATTTAACATAACTAGTTATTTTTAAATTCAGTAAAGTCATTTGAAGCAGTTGTGAACTCAGACAATTCTGTTTGAGGTCTTTGCAATCTGCACTAGCACTTCTTATCTGCGTGTGATTCACTGAAAAGGTGACAGCTGTCTTGGCTCAGATGGAAGGACTCTGACCCTGATGGCCCAACTGCTTAGGGCATAAAGCAAGCATGATGTGATGCTGAAACCCTTTTGATGGTCTGTGGTTTAGGAATTTCTTGACCAAGAAAGTCAAGATCTTGTATTTTTTTTTTCCAATTAATATCCCTTAAGGAACTGATTTTCTTTTTCTTAGTTAGCCTCCAGTTAATTTCTTAATACTGATCATTTTTCTGTGCTAAAAGATTATATGCTTTAAACTACAGAAGAGCCTGTGAGAGCTTGGTTGCAGTGCTTTTCCAGTGGCAGCTGACATCCCGAGACTTGCTCATATGACCAGTGTCTGGCTTCTTGAATGTTGTTGTGATCTTGTCCCAAAGAGCAGCCAGCAATTGCAGAGTTGCCAGTTGGCTCTGATGGTGGGAGCCTTCCATATTTAAAAGGTGTCAGTTCTCTGTGACTTTCTTTTGAATTTAGGGTGCTACATGTCTGCTGTTAATGAGATTATTTAATAATTGAAGAATGGTAATAACCTATTACAGGATATTCACCATAACTTCTAGTGTAAATGTTAAACTTGATTCTTGAAAGGATAAAAATTACTTACTTATTCTGACATGCCTGAAGTGTGTAAGTAGTGAAATTATATCTTTTGTAGGGCTTTATTTTACCTGAGAATTTAAGTAATGTTCTATAGAAATATGCCCTATGGCTTGAAACAGAACTTGCTATGAAATGAGGCTTTGAATCCTTTTTGTCTTGCGTTTTCAATTTAATGATTGGGAGAGACTGCCCTGTGGTCTCAATTGCTATTGGGCCTGTATGTGATCCACATCATTTGAATGAAGAACAGAAGAATGATTGAATTAATCTTTGTTCCCAAAAAGGGAAGACTGGTTTGACACTAGATCCAAACAGGCACACAACACCCATTTCAAAATCCCAGTTAGATTTGTAAGGCATTAAAATGGTGCCTATAATTCCTGTTTAATTCAGTGTTGGTGCTTCTTTGGGTGGGAATGCAGGAGATGTAGGCATGTTCCAAAAATGTGTCTTTATGCACAGGTGGACCAAATGGTTCTATGTTAAATCTATTGTTTGTTGAGATAAGCCATAGCTGTAAGATTAGTTCTTTACAACTTTGTCTGTTTTATGGTTTGGAACTGTTCCTGATGTGAAATGAGAACCTTAAGTGTACAGCCTTTATTGGGGTGGCATAAGCCTTATGTCTCTGTAAAGGGTAAATGAAATTGGTCTGTTGATACTTAGTATTTAAAGGGTAGCACTGTGCAAGATTTACAGGCAAACTTGTTCCTCTGCATCCAAAAACCATGAAGGAGCTGGGAAGTAATAGGCATTGTGGAAAGGAATGGTGTGTGGGTGAGAGCTCCTTACCAAGGGAACTTCCTCCTCCTCCTCTTCCTTCCTTTCCCTTTCCCCACAATAGACTTCAGGTAAAGCCTTGTGTTTCTTAGCTGCTTTTTCCACCAAAACTGGTGGTGTTTACTAAAATAGGAATTCTTCTGTTGTTTTCTAGCAGTAATAATACTGACTCTTGTTCTGGGTTTGCTTTTTCAGACCTCCTTTGGGATGACCAATGTGTGTTTTAAGTGATTCTGTCCGCAACTAAGTCTCCAACTTCTCACTCATTCCAGCTGGCAGCGACGTTTAAAATGCAAAAAGATCGCAATCCAGGATCACACAAACATTTCTCTTGAAACTTCCTAGATGATTGTAGTTGCTTTGGTTGTGTTCTATGCTAGCAGAAGCCTTTTCCGAGGTGTGCTGTTGACTCTAGAGCACCACATTCCTCGTTTCCTGGGAGCCTTGGGGGCCGGCAGCATGGGAAATTCGTGCGTTTGCCGCGACGACAGCGGAGCCGAGGACAACGGGGACTCTCAGAGCCGGCAAACGGAGCACAGCAGGACACACATCCCCGAAGCAAGAAGCCACCCAAGGGACCCTGTGCGTCCACCCAGGAGGGGTCGTGGGCCTCATGAGCCAAGAAGGAAAAAACAGAATGTGGATGGGCTGGTACTTGACACACTGGCTGTAATTCGGACGTTGGTAGATAAGTAAGTACCTCCTCAAGGAATAATTCAACATGAATGAAAATGTTCTTGTCTCCTCTCAAACTGTGGCTCCAGCCTCTCACCGATCTACACCTGACCCTCCCTGAAGCAGCCACGTGTTTCCATCTGGAGGCTTAGGAGAGGAGCACCTTTCCTAGGTAACCGAAGTAGCTCCTGAGTGCCCAGGTACAGACTGTTCCAGGAGCTGAGGAGCTTTCTCACAGTTCCTCTATGGGCCTACACCCATGTGGGATGAGGAATGTGCTCAGGGTTTCTTGCCTGGCACAGATACACAGTTTAGGAAGCAATAAATGCTCCAGAGGCTGGGAACTTCTATCCTAAAAATTGGTTGTTGTGCAGTTTTTCTGTTTGCAGGCTGGGTTTTACTTCTTTGGAAATGGTGAAGCAAAATAGGGAGCTTTGATCTTTGTTAGCCTGGATAAACAGACTGAGGTTTTCTTTCCAGTTGTAAGTGATTACTTTTTAAAGATCATATGTTGTGACTGCCCAACTCACAATCCCAGTATTGCATTCCTGGCATGCTCAAAGCATCCATTAAGGGCATGAGGGATATTTATGGGCTCATCAGTTTTTTGGTCTTTATTTTGGTTTTGTGTTGCTTTCTACAAAGCTTTAAAAGGACCTTAAAAATAATGAGTTAAGTTAGCTCCACACCTTTGGGTTAGGTGCAGGCTAAGAATTTAGAAAGACCAAAACTGAAGGAAAAACACTATTCCAACCTGACAGCTGGGGTTTGAGTTTAGGGTGGATGAGGCTGAGAATAAGTGAGCCTTGATTCATATACCTGCATCAACTCTGGAATGTGCCTGCAGAGAAGGAGTTTGCCTTCCTGCTGTCAAAGGCTTTAAGTGAAAATACCAGGACTGATGTTTTTCATGGACATTTAAATCTAAGGTGTGTGTTTGGTTTTTTAACAGGTTTTATTTTGTGCTCTGTCTTCAAATCATGGCAAACTTATTTAAAGTCTCTGCCCAGTCTCACATGCCGTCCTCTTTCCTACAAGTTCAGCTCCTTAAGCTCTTTCACAACACTTCTGTGCACAACTGATCCTGTTCCTGTGGGTCTTGCAGTCAGTTTTGTAATCTTGTAAGCACTTTCCTATGCTACTGAGAGACAATAAGCATGGTTATTTCACTGCCCATGGAGTCCTGTTTCTGACAAGTTCCTGAAGCTACTGTATTTTTATGGGGGCTTTTAGATAGACTGTAGTAAAGTGCACTGTGATAAGCAATGAATAATTGCTTTCCCTGTTTGCTATATGTTTGGGTTTTCATGGGGTTCATTTTTTTCTTGTTGTTTTTGGTTTTATCAAATCTCAAAGTTCTGACCTAAAACATCTGACAACTGATTTTTTTTCCCTCTCCTATCTAGAGTTAGCTGCTTCCTAGAGGTTTAATTTCATAAACTCAGGAGGAAAAGTTCTATATTTTGGGACTTATATGAAAAGCTGCCTTGCAAAATTAAGCAATTACCAAAATGGCTGTTTTGTTTCAAAATGAGGAAGGTGTGTCTTGGAGAGGATGTTGGAAATTTTGTTGTTAAAATGGCAAATCAGTGAGGCATGATTGTCCTTTGCAAAATGCCAGTACTGTGAAAACCTGCTACTTGTGACAAAATCAGAAATCTTGCAGATAAAAATGTCACGCTTTTTTATTATAGCCTTTACTTGTACTTGTGATTGGGATTTTTGTTGGGTTTTTTTTTCTTCTTTCTTTGAATCTTTCTATCCTTTCTCCTGATGTAATTCTGGCTGCAAAACTACGCTTCTTTTTCCTTCTGGGCAGATTACTTTCCAGAAGAAAGGTGAAGATGCTGTGAGTTAAAATAAACCAACCCAACTATTTGTTTCAAATGTTGCAGCAATATAAAAATGTGTTAAACTTCACTTTAGCATTTTTCTTGTGGAAATATTTAAGAATGTGCCCACCTTTTTGTAAGAAAAAATATATGTATTTATGTCATGTATATTTCATCAAAGCTGAAATGTTTCTCTTCTTTATGACTGATCTCTCAAACTAGGTAGTTTTATTATCTCCATAAGTAATGTCTGTTGAAATTTTCTAGAATTCCTCTGTATTTCACATTTCCAATTTCTTTTCAGAGCTGTATGATAGAGATTGAGCATTGAACATAAAGTCTAAGCTTGGGGTTAGTTCAGTGCCTAAGGAGCACTGAATAAAATATTTTAGGGCGTCCTGCTGGATAAGCTTATTCTGCACCTAGAGGTGCTTACTGAACAGGATTTTAGGGTCTTTCTTTAGGTGCTTTCACTGGCAGTGCCTGCTCAGATACACAGATGTGTCCATCCAGCTTTGTGTCCTTACTCCAGCAGACTGGACTGAGGACCTGATCTATTGAACTTCTTGTGGTTTTCATGTTGGAAAATGGACTGGATTAAATATTTTCTGGTAAACTGCCTTAACCATTTCTTTTAACAGCTCTTGTTGAAGACTGTGGTGCTGTTGGGTGGCTTCCCATTTAAGTTTTGTAGTGGTTTTTTAATATTTATATATTTAGCAGAGAATTTCTGAGGAAAAAAATCCTTTTGAAGCGATGCCCCTTGTGCTCTGCTCTGGGTTCATTTTGTGATCTCTGACATGCAATGCCTCGTTATGTACTACAAGGAACCTGCTAATGAGCAGCACCAAGCCTAGGCATTATGATCAGCTTTTTGACATGCAGATGTGGATCACAATTTCACTTGCCAGCTGTTGCAGACATGCAGATGTTGATGTTGAGCCAGAGAGGCTCAAATCCCATTTGTTTCATATCTGAAAATGATATTAGCAATCTGCAGCCTGTGTAACTTCCTTTTGTTAAATGGTTACTGGATCTGTGTTCTGTCTGTGTATAATCATTTTATTCAGTGTATTACGTTGATGATTGTGCATAAATTTTGACCTGTGTAATATCTCTTTCAGTGACCAGGAGCCTCCTTATTCAATGATCACGTTGCATGAAATGGCAGAAACAGGTATCAAGGCATTGTGTTGAGTGTTTCAGTTGTGACTCACAAGCAAAAGAAACAAAACAAACCCCAAGCCCCTCTTTTCTTTGCAAAGAAAAATACACCTCAGCCAGATGTGTTGGGATGTGGGAACCAGAGCACAGTTCTGCCCTTCAGAGCTTCACTCAGCTCATGCACTGGCTTGAGGTTTTTTTTAATTCAGTTAAATTTCTCACGTGGAATCTCCAGAAACAGCCAATGGATGGCCACAAACACACTGTGGTGGCATTAAGCCATAAGCCACAAAGAGTGGCAGTTTGCAGCTGAGCAGGAACGTCCCATACAGGTCCATAGACGTGGGCTAAGCCCACATGCTCCAGTGTTGGCAGATAGCATGTTCCTTTTGGTTTGGGTCTTGCTGACCTTAGACCTCAGCTTTACTGATGTACTTGTCCCAGCCCTGTCCCTAAGTGCTTCTGCAAGACAAGCCACACTTGTGCAAGGGCTGTATCATCTTTGTTACAGCAGGAGAAATTCTCCCAGCTTAAGACTTCAACTTCTGGTTTGCTTGAATTTTTATCTCTCTGCTTGGTAGTGGCCTTAGGAAATATGTTTGTGTATTAAAGTAAATGAATCAATGTGATTAGATATTGTAGCAATTCAATAAAATATTTTTTCAGGGGAATATGCTAACAAAACTCAACCCCCAACTGCTGAGTTGTTGTTGTTGTTGTAGGGAATGCTGCTTCTTCAGCCTCACTCACCTGTATACAGATACAGACTCTTTATTTTCACTCCTACAGGAGCTATTTTCTTGTAAATCCAAATGTTTACTTTATCAGTAGTTTAACACCTTAGTGGATGTTGGCTTGCAAGTAAAAGTCCTTGTCTACTCATTTAACAGTGAGACCTGCTCCTTAGGAAAACAAACATTCTTTAGACCATCAGGCATGGGAAAAACCCACTGAGTTTCTCTGAACCTTGTGTTACTTCAGGGAACTCAGATAGGGATCTGATTCTGATTAAAAGAAATATTTCATCAGTGTCATTGTGTATGCAGCATTTAACACTTAAGAGTTGGCATTGGATGCTGAACTCTTGAGTATCACACTAGAACAAAGTATTTGTCCATACCACCATGAGTATTCCCTCCTAATAGTAGTAGGAACTAAAGGATGCTCTGGCCTGGGCAAGACTCTTCTCTAAACTGTAGATATGTTCAGTATTACCCAAGCTGCTGTAAACTTTTTCTTTCTTGAATTTAAACTTCTAAACTATTGCAGACTAAGATAGTGGTGTAAAAAACAAACTGTTTTTCTGATGTCTCTAAGCACACTAGGTAATTTTGAGGATTTTTCAGTTTACATTTAGGGAAGTATTTTGAACACTTCTGAATTGCACTGTTAATTCTGAGTGTGACTTCTGTTTGTGGTTGACAGATGAAGGCTGGTTGGAAGTTGTCCAATCTTTAATTAGAGTTATTCCATTAGAAGATCCCCTGGGACCAGCTGTTATAACGCTACTGCTTGATGAATGTCCACTGCCAACAAAAGTGAGTCGAAAGCAGATGCATTTATCTGTGGCTGAATGTCAGTTACTTGTGGTTGCCACACCCATGATCTCTTTGAATGGCTTTCACCAGTGATGCAAGACTGATAGTGGTTCAGAAAATGGGTGTAGCATTCAACTTCAAGTAATTTGGGGTGACTTGGTGTCTAAACGCTAATTAATGCTAGGAGCATTCCCTAAAAAAAAAAGGTTTATGGGGAAGGAACAAGAGACTCTTGGATTTTGGCTGCTTTTCTTGCCACTCGCTCCTGCTGTGTGGCACTTAGACTGTGCAGGGAAGGTGTACAGGTGCTGCAAAAGCTGCCCAAGTTCTGCCCTTTTGTTCTCTCATTTACAAAGTTACACGTTTACGAGTCACTCTTGAATTTGTTCCTTCCCTGCATATGAGGAGTGCAATGCAAATGGGCGTGTTAAGCTAAACAAATGACATTTTTCTACTGTGAAATATCTATATGGTTTTGGCAAATGAGAATACTTTGTTTTACTGGCCACTAATCTGGTTTTGGGCTGAAAGATGGCCAGAGGTGTTTATGCTGTGTTGGTGCAGGTGTGTAACTGAAAGCCTCAGGTGCTTTAGGATGCTAAACATTTTGTTTGTACAGAGAACTTGTCTGTCTTCAAATGTTTGTCATTATCTCATTTCTTCAGAAATTGATGGTGAGATCATTGCTGCTTTCATTTCTTAAGCTCCTGATACTGCCAATTTTACTCTTCCATTGGTGTTGTTAGGGATATAAAAAGCTGGCTGCATCAGTGGCTGGAGAATTGGTCAAGTTCTCAAACTACCTAAAGTGGGTTTATTTCCTCTAGGCTGTTGATTAAAGTTTTCTGAGACTTTTAAACAAGAGAAATGTACTATGACTGTCACAGAGAGTGCTGAATTATTTTGAAAACAAAGCTATGACTAGAAACCTTGTCTGCTTTAAAAAATAAATCAGGACATGGAGACCACTGCGAATGCACCATAGAGAGAATGGGTTTGGATTTTATTTGGCTCTACAATGTCCTTGGCAATCAAATTATTTGTTTTTCAAAAGCTATGTGACTTTTATTTGGGTACTTCTAAGGAGTTTGCTATAAAATAGTTGATCTTATCAAGACAAGGAATGAGGTGCCTGTTTTTCTGGGGAGCACAGTGATCTTTCTTGTGTAGCTTCTTTACAGAACAAGGAGCTGCAGCTGTGGGGTCTGCTGGCCACATGCAGCCTCATAAAGTGTGTGCTGCTGCTCATTTTTTTTCTATAGAGGATAAATTTTAAGCTTTTTGTCTTAGGGATTTTAAGTCAGTGCCTCACTTCCATGACAGCTGGAGAACAGCAGCAGGCTGTATTTCATTTTCTGGTTTTGCAGGCTATAAAGTCCATAAAGTTAAAAGGGCAGTGCAGTAAACTGTTTATTCTATAAAGTCTTTATTTAACTCAAAATACTTGATCTCTCTGATGGTTCTAATAATGGCTAAAAGCAGTATCAGTATGTCAAGAGTCTAATTTTAGTGAGTCCTTTCCATCCCAAGTCTGTAGCTCAGTCATTCTTTCTTCTGTTCTTTTGCCTTGCTCAGTCCTGTTCATCAGTTCTGTTTCTGTGGCTTTCCTTTTAAGAACATGACTACTTTTCAGTGTGATCTCTGTACAGACCTCAGACTCTAGCACAGTCAACTGATTCGAGTGTGGCTGAGAACAGAGTTCAAAAAAACACATCTATTCAACTTGGGCAGTGCTAATTTTTCCTCCAAATGGCTGCTGATGACTTCAATATGAGGAGTTCTTCTATTTTAATTAGATTCTGGCCTGAGATGATGCAGTTTCAATCTGAATCAGCTGAAACTTTCATGAAGTCTGGAAAGTTGAGGAGGATTTGGAACTTTTCAGGGTGGGGTTCTCCCTGTAGGATGACTTTAGATTAACCCCTAACTACCCTGAAAATGCAGAGTATACTCTAGACCTGTCTGGAATTTTATTCATGCCATACTGCCTGAACAATGCAAGTCAAAGTGTGGCATTTTAGATTGATTACCCTCATTCGTTACTTCCTAAATTTGTGTGACTACAGAAAACCACTTAGGCTCTCAAGGATACAGTTTGACATCCTGTAAAGCTGACAACATCCTAAATTTATGATGGGAATGTGGGCTTTTTGGGGAGGGAGCGTGTCTCTTCAGTCCTGAGTTCTAAAATCTGAAACAGTCCTTTTCTTTTGAAAAGGGTGTGAGTTTTAGGACACTGGAAATAGATCAGATGGTAGCAGTGCCAGATGTGCTAATTTTTTCCTATTGCCATGGGGAGCTCACTTAGCTATGTCCAGAAGTGTCTTGAGCTGTTGATCACAACAACCAACAATCTGGTGGTAATTTTAAAGTTATTCTTGGGTTTGTTGAACTTTTCTTCTCCTGCATTATCTTATCTTAGAAGATAACCACCCCATGCTGTCTGTGATATGATGCTTACTTTAGTAATGTGTAAAAACAATCTGTTTGTACGATACTCAGTTAGGAAGAAGCTGTATCTGTCACTAACATTGAAGAGATTTTTGATTTTTCTTTTGCAGGATGCATTACAGAAGTTAACTGAAATATTAAACTTAAGTGGAGCTGCTGCTTGCCAGGACGCTTGTCACCCTGCCAGGCATCGGAATACGACTGCAGTGCTCGGCTGCTTGGCAGAGAAATTAGCAGGTAAAGCCCTGGGGTTCTCCTCACAGCTGGCATTTGGCTCTCTGAACACCTTCTGCTCATGATGCCCACTAGGCCAGAGGTGTTTTCTTAGAACTGAATAATGTTTTTCATCCTGGGGGTACCAGGTGTGACAGAATCTGGTTGATTCAAATACCTCAATGAGCCATTCACAAATCCTTCTGATGTGTGCTTAGTGATTGGGGATCACTGTTTGTTTTATTGCCTTGGCACTGGTAATCAATCTCTTCTGCAGACCCACTCTGGCTGTGATTTACTGAGGACACATTCTCTAGAGTATAGGCAAGAATATCAAGTTAGTGGTCTTGGAGGCTGTATAGAAATAAAAAAGAAATATGCTTCTTCCAGTAGACATGTCTTATTATATTGTAGATAGCTGAAAAGATTCTCTTCTGTATTGCTTAAAGGAAAATTGCTGAGATTCTATTTTAAGGTTACTTTTCATATAGAATTTTTATTCCCTGTCATTCCTACCCTAGTACACTGTTGGAAATTGATTAAGTTTCCTTCCTGCTGATGATCTCTTGTATCTAGTTTTTTTGCTCCTTTTCTGAAATGGGACAGGAAATAGAGGAAAAAAGTGCTTGTCTGGTGTCACCTAATGGTTATTAAAACCCAATTACTGTATTTCTGTGAAAAAAAAAGAAAGACCAAGGTCTAGAAGTGTAATACTGTAATACTTCTACTGTATTATACCGAGTCAAAAGGAGATAATGTATCTACTTCCATCTTAGTGGACACAGATCTCATCGTGTCATCTCAGGCAACAAATTTGTTAATGAAGTGCTGGAACCCACTGCAATTTCTTAAGTGCTTGTAGATGCCAGAGTTTGATTCCCTTATGTCTCTCTCTTGATTAAGTGGACACTATTTCAGGGCTTTTCCATTTTAAATTGGCTGCTTGCTCTGGTGCTGCTGCAAGCTGTGTAATTAACTATCAAGTTGGCCATATCAGGTGCTCAGTTTTGCTTATTTTGGGCTGCTGGAAATAGATAGAGCTGGTCTTTACAAATTGACTCTGGAAGTAAAAGGGAGACAGTATCTTTTCAGAAGTAAAGAGCATGAAAATGCTAAGTGGAGGCTGCTGGAGTCTTACTGCAAAATCTCAGAAGCGTGGCTAGAACTCTGTACCCACTTAAAGCAGTGAACTGAACAGGACTGTAATGAGCCAGTAACTGTAATTATTAAATGTGCACCAAGTATTTTACTGAAAACAATAATTGCTTTATATTATCATTTTGCTTTGCTGTGAAATTGTTTGGTGGTCTTTGTTACCTTGTGTTTAAAAGATCTGTGGTGATGGGTATGTCTTTCTTCCCATGGAGGGGTTTCATTCCTGATCTTCTTGCAGGTCCTGCGAGCATAGGCTTACTCAGCCCAGGCATATTGGAATATTTACTTCACAGCTTGGTAAGTGTGTTTGATCTTTTTGTATGTATCCATACATAGCAATTAGAATGCTATTTTATTATGATGATTATTCTTGTGAAAAGTTGGAGTCATGTCTGCTAAATATTGGCAGTGTATGTTACAGAAAGCTGAGATTCCAGAGCCTGTGGCCTCTCCATCTTTGGAGATAATTAGAAGTCAATGGAACAAGGCTCTGGGTAGCCTCATCTATTTGAAGCAGCTCTCCACAGGAGGGTGGAGTACAGGAACTTTGGAGGCTCCTTTGAACCTAAAACCTTCTGTGACAGACTTGCAACTCTTCTTGTCAGTCTGTACTGGGTATTTATTAATTATTTTTTTCTTACTGCCCATGTTTAGAACTTCCAGTCCCACCCAACAGTGATGCTTTTTGCACTAATAGCACTGGAGAAATTTGCACAAACAAGTGAGTATTGGCTGGTACTGCTCTTAACACCATGGCTTCTGCTGCATTATCACTTGCTTTGCCTGATCACTTGTGAGCATGAGAGTCTGCACTGGTATTTATTGCTGTAGTGACATCCCTCTACCCCTCAAAACCCCTGAGATACTTGCTGAATCTTATTTTCCTTGTTAGAAATTGCTGTAGAAGATTTGTGACACGGGGCCTTTGTCACTGACATAAATCTGTATTAGAGTTGGACTACAGTTGGGATTGGGAGTTTGTAGGCAGGAAAAAATATTTTTTGCTTTAATGACACCCTCACCCACAAACCCCTAAGATATTTGCTGCAACTCAGTCCTTCCCATCTTAGAAATTACTACATAATGACTTATGACATGAGACCTTTGTTACTTGAAAAGAAATCAATCAGTATTGGAGAGATGGGGAACAGCTGTTATGGGTCTCTTGATGACGCAGCTCGATGCTGAGAAGTGGGAAATCTGAATGAAGATAATTCCACATCTGCTTGGGGAAACAATTTCATGCTGCTTGTAATATTGAGGTTTAGGTGTGTGTAGAGACTTGTACTGCATTTGTAGGATGTTATTATTTTTAACTAAATTTATCCCTAGCTTATAGCAATTACTTTTTTTCCTCTTAAATTGCAGGTGAAAATAAAATGACAGTTTCTGAATCGTGCATTAGCGACCAACTGATCTTGCTGGAGAAATGGACAGATAATCCAGACTACTTAAAACGCCAGGTTGGATTCTGTGCCCAGTGGAGTTTAGACAATCTATGTAGGTATAACAAAGGGATGGATTAATTTAATAGTAATCACTCCTCCAAAGAGAGAGAGGACTGCTTTGTGTTCATTTTGTATGAGCACTTAGTGTACCTGGCTGCATTTGGAATATCTCCTTGAAAAAGAAAACAAAACCAAAAAATCCCACACCAACAAATATATCCAGTGCAATTGTATGGAAAGAAAATTTTGGCAAGGAAAATGTTTTTGAAAGGAAGTGGTTTGTACTCTGCAAGTTGGAGCTGCAATGAAGATTCTTCTTTGCACCAATTTCTTGCAGCCCACATTTCAGCAAATTTGTTGAGTGGCTCAACAGTGCAGCTCTGTCTCTGTGGAACATCTGGATTGCTGACATGTCCTGATGATGGCCACTCCTGTGGTCACTCCCCACTGGCACACTGGCTCAAAGAATTACTGAAGACTTTTTAAATTAAATATACTTTTTGATTTTTGTGATCAAAAGTAAAAAAAATGTTTGGCAAAGCACTTCTCTAGGTCGATCTTTTGGATTACTAAAAATCACTGAATTTGCTTGGTTAGTTGTGATTTCAAGGGTGCAGCAACTCTAATGACCTTATATTTTCTAATGCCTTTTAGATAAATTTGGGTAAAAGGTCTGTTGGGCTTTAGGGGCTTTAGTCAGCTTATGGAAAGCCAGTGTCAGCTGTGTTTAGTAAATGTCTGTGTAAGTGTTGTAGCAAGTTTGAGTCATAGGAAGGTCTTAAGATAAGATCTTTACTTGTAAATTAACATGCATGTATTAACAATTTGACACCTGGCAAGAGAAATGTGTCTGATGCTTCCATGCAGAAAGGGCAGGAAAGGAGAGGGAGTGCTGCTTTGGCCCAGTTCAAGTTCATCACCTAAAAATGAGACAGTAGAAACCTTTAAATCTTTGTTTTCTCTTTCTTCCTATCCCTACATCTGTTTCCACTGTAATGAATGAGAAAAACTCTCCCCACTGAATATACAAATACAATGGTAAATCCTGAAACAGAGGCATCTTGGTGTGAACTTGGATGCCTTCCATTTGCCTGTGGGTTTCCTGCAAGTACTAATTAGATTGTGGGAGCTCTAGTCAGAGGCACAGGTCATACTTTCATGTTTGGAGGGTATTTAACACACACTGTATTGGAAGCTGTTTTCATGCAGGCAAAATCTCAGTGTTTCATTCAGTTATGCCAAAAACTACACAGATCCTAGAGAGATTATCATTGTAGGAAATGTTTAAAATCAGGTTTTGCAGCAGCAGTAACTAACACTGGTTGGGATTTTTTCTCTTTTCAGTTTTAAAAGAAGGCAGGCAGTTTACATATGAGAAGGTTGACTTGACCAACATTAGGGCTATGCTGAACAGTAACGATGTCAGCGAATACCTGAAGATCTCACCGCATGGATTAGAGGTAGGAAATTGTTCCATGATTTCAACCTGAGAAAGAGGCTGAAGAAAAAGGCAGGTTTTGCTTTGCACTTGCTACTGTGCTATTGTAGGATGAATCCATGTTGTCTGCCAGCTTTGTACAGAAAACTTGCTTTGTCATCAAAGGATTGTAACATCACTACCCTGATCTCAATTATAGAAATGTTCACTCTGCAGTAAGGCCTGTGCTCCAAAACTTCAGGGAAGTGAAGAGGGTTCTTAAAAGTCAGATGGCTTTTCACTTACTTTTGTGAACAGTTTTAGTCAAAATGTCATTCTATTGTTTGTCCTGTCTCATCTTGAAAAGCTCACAGCAGTCAGATTGTTGTCTCAGCCATGTGGGGTTTTTTCCTTTGTCTCAAACTCCTTCTAAAAACTTGTTTGACTACTTAGAGATGAATTTTCATGAATTAACATTGAATTTCTCCTTGTCTTGCCTACCAGGAATCAGTTAAAAACCAATGATGTAGGTTTTCCTGTCTTGATTGTCTTAGTCTTTAAATCTTTCAATTGTTTCTGTCAACTTTCTACTTTTTTTTTTTTTTTTTGCCTGTGGCTTAACCACTGAACAATTTTCAGTCTTGCCCGCTCACTAGTTTGTGTGACAACTACTGCTATAAAGAGAGGTCACTTTGTCCAAAATGCCTCTAAAATTATGTTGGTATATTCTTATATATGCAAGAAACTTGACCCAGGAAAGAAAGGTGTTTGAGTGCTAATTTTGTAGACACTGGATTTGTTTGGTTTTGGTAGGCACGATGTGATGCCTCGTCCTTTGAAAGCGTAAGGTGCACGTTCTGTGTTGATTCTGGAGTCTGGTACTATGAAGTTACAGTCATTACTTCAGGAGTGATGCAGATAGGATGGGCAACCAAAGACAGCAAATTTCTCAACCATGTGAGTACCTGTAATGTCATCAAACTGGTGATGTAATTTCAGCATTTTCCTTCTTACAATATCTGTGAAAATAGCTCTGGTTATTCTGTGGTTGTAACTGAGCATTTGATTGTTTCCTTCAATTTTTCTGTGTCCATGAAGAGCTGTTTTTGCTGAATTTGGTGGTACAAGAGAAGTCAGTATTGTTACTGCTACAGATTGACAGTGTTCACCTAAGTTATGCAGAGCTGCAGCAGAGACAGCTTGTTACCTGCTGGCTGTTGTGTGGAAGCTGTAGGGAACTTATTTCTTGTAGCATATTCTCTTGGAAATTCTTTAGATAACAGTAGTTACTGTCTGGTTTTGGAAGCAAGCAATAAGTCACTAGGAACAGCAGTTTCTCATACACTGTCCTTTACACAGGTCACCAAGCAGCCATTTCATCATCCTCTGTAACACATTTTCCTATTAAATTAATTTTCACAAGGGAAATAACTCAAGTTCACTCTGGGATAAGAGGGTATCATTGGACTTGCTGGTTGCAGCAATATGGGACAGTCTTGGAATGTGAAAGCTTCTTTTTAATTAAAAATAAGGATTATAAAAAGAATAATCCCTCTACCTTCTTGCCTTTTCCTGAGATTACAGAACAGGTCTGCTGTCTTATTTTATAGCTTGCTTTACTGTCCTTCTCATTCAGATATTTTGTATGTTATTCTTAGTTCTAAGTATTCTTCTTCCTCCTATTCACTTGTAAGATTATCTACTTGCTAATATTAAAGCAAAATTTGCCACATGCACATGAAGTCCAAACACAGTCAATCATCATGGAGATGGCACTAGGGTTTTTTTCTTCTTAAATCTCTGTGCTAACTCTGCATGGCTGTTAGAAACTCTGTATGCTTTTTATGCTATGGTATAACTTGTTTCAGTATTTCCATAATAAGAATAATGACTGTTACCCAAAAAACTTTTCTACCTCACCTTAGAGTTAATTTTCCATGTTATTAGCCTTCCATTAAAGTTCCTTGAAGTACAAGCTAGAATTCTAAGTCAAAAGATATGTTAGGCCTAGCCTAGTGCTGAGAATGGAAACAGTGCTGGGATTTAAAGCTGACACTTCTGCTGGCTAAGCTTGAGTGAGAAATTCAACTGAAGCCCTTCTTTACTGCTGTAATTACATGGCTTTCTGTTCCTACTTGGAATTTATTTTAGGAGAAGAGTTATATATTTAATGTAGAGGTAAGCAGTTAAAACTGCTTATTTCTGGTTATTATAGAAAAAGTCATTCTACAGCTGAGTCAAATACAGAAGCGAATATCAAGATAGGCCAAATACACACATGAGAGTAAATATTGTTTGTGGGGGTATGAGATAAATACATTGAGGAGATTAAACAAACACCAGTGGCAAGAAACCAAATGGGAATGCAAGAGTAGCTTCTCTCACCATTTAACTTGGGTGTTCCTGTGAGTTCAGAGGTTTTGCTCCATTTCATCTAATTATTCATGGAAATAGCATTGTCTTCTGCTGATGTATAACATGTGCATAATCTCTGCCAAATCCAAAGTCCAGTCCCACATTTTTAGCATGGAATTGAAATGTGATTTAAGTTAAAAAAATTATAAACCATACACAAAATCAAAAAAACACCAACCAAACAAAAAATACCATGCAGACCTGTGCTGAACACAGTCATTGTAGACACTGAGTGTAACAGAAACTGTTTGAAATAAAAGGCCATGTGTCTGCCTTTAGACTGCTAAGAAGCTTAAAAGATTTTTTTTTTCCCCACTTACTGTTAAGGAGCTTGGTGTATGTGCATTTTCCTGTGTGTCCTGTCCAAGGTATGAAAATGGGAGATGTCACATCTCTGAGCTGGATGGTTTTTCTGTTGCTGCAGCTGTTTTGCTGGTGGCCAAATGCTGCTGTTATTTAAGTTCATCAGGTGTGTGCCTGAAATACAAGGATATTATCCTCTGGGTATGTCACAAACACAGGCCTCAGAAGCCATATGCTCTTTATTTACAGCATCTGTAACAAAAAGACTAGTCCTAAATATGACATTAAACACCTATTAGCTGGGCTTAGCTTTAATTTGGGACATGGGAGCCTTGTGTAATCAGATGCTGTCTGGTATTTGCACTCCAGACAAACCATGCTGAGCATGAGGAAGTTACTTACTTTCCATAATGCTTTTGGGTTTCATGGTTGGGCTCTGCTACGTGACAGATTTTTCTCCCACTCTGAAATGCTTCAGTTTTTTCTTTGCCTTGGACCTTAAGACTATCACTTGATAATGTTTTCACAATTTCAGGGAGGTTGGCAGTGAAAGGGACACAACATGCAACAAATTAGGTGAAGGGGCTGTGTGTTTGTTCTCTTGGTGAGCTGTGGGTTCTGGTGGCACATGGATATCTTGTGGGGAAGGCATTACAAGCTTGGTACCGGGACTTCAAGATAAGAGAGTGGTTATTCTCTGGTGACTTTTTAAGATGCAAACATTTAACCGATTTGGGTACTAGCCTTCTGATTTTTAAATACTTTAACAGACAGGAGTGATTTGAGGTCACAGAGAATGGAAGACACTTTGGAAACATTATCCCCTTCTCCCTTCCTCCTCACCCCAACAAATCCCTCTTGATGTGAAAATAAAGCTAAAACTAGTTTGAAGAAGAAAAAAATACCTTCATGGGGGAGAGAGAAAGAAACCCTTCCTGCTCCTAGGAGAGTGGTTTGGGTGAATGAAAATAGATTTTAGCCCCTCTTTTAGTGTGAGGAATGACTGCAAGCTGAAATGTTCTTCTCTGTCTCCACAGGAAGGTTATGGCATCGGGGATGATGAATACTCCTGTGCCTACGATGGCTGCCGGCAGCTGATCTGGTATAATGCCAGAAGTAAACCACATTCCCACCCCTGTTGGAAAGAAGGTATTCACTCTGTCTTCTGCTGTGTATCCTAACTGGATTTCTGCACAGGATTTTTTCCCCTTGCAGGTGTCTGTTCATAGGCATGAACAAACCAGTTAGTGCCTAATTCTGATGATCATAAGGGTTTAATAATTACTGTGTCTTTTAAGAGTGATTGAAATGAGCACAGTGGGCACTACAGTCTTGTTCCCCAGTCTGTGTAAAGAGACTCCTGTTGGTTAAATGCCTTTTCTTTCCAAATGCATGGTGAAAATCATAGCACCAATTAACACTGGACATTTAATCATTAGACTTTTTTCCACTTGTTTGTAGTCATACACAACAGGGTTGAAATCTTCCTTTCTGAGTCAAAAGAGTTGTTTTAGAGAAGGGGAAAAAACCTTGATCTCTGAATTAGACTTTTTTTTTTTTTCTTTTTTAAGGAGGAGTTGCACTGTCTTGCTTACTTTAAATTCTTGGATAACTACTTGGACAGCAAAGTTCTGTTCTTGATCTCAGCTTTGAAATCTTGGTAGGATTCTGTGCATGCCATGCTTGTGTGAACTGTGCCGCCTTCTCTTCTATTAAAATTTTCCCCCAAGGATGGCTGAATTAAAGCACCTCTTAAAAATAAATAGCACAAGCATATTGGAAATTTCTCCTCAGAACACCCACGTGCTAAGGTCTATTTTCAACAGGTGTAAAATAGCCAAGGAGTGACAGAGTGCAGCTTTCTTCTGGCTTTGGCAAATATTCTGCAATACTTCTACAACTATGTAGTATTAATGCTCTGGCAGACTAAAATACTTAAATTTTTTACTATTTTCTCCTGTTTTTTTTGGTTTGGGTTGGTTTCTTTTGTTTTGTTTTTTTTTTTTTTGTTTTTTTTTTAGTTACTGTCTGTATCAATGTTTTTTCTTCTGTGCTTTTGCAAACAGTTTCTTTAAAGTAAGACAACTCACAGTGACATATGTGATACTTAAAACAATAACTGTTTCAGCTGTTGGCATTTAACAGAAATGAAATCTTTAAATTATTTTTGTTTTGCATGTAAGGAGACACAATAGGATTTCTACTAGACTTGCAAGAAAAGCAAATGATCTTCTATTTAAATGGAAACCAGCTTCCTGCTGAGAAACAAGTATTTTCATCTGCTGTGTAAGTATCCGCTCATTTGGAAGGACATGACCTCTGTGGGTAATTGTTTTAATTATATGAAGAGTTTTCCATTTGAGATGTAAATTCATATTTACTTACCTGAAGCTATCATTAAGCAAGTTTGCCTGTTGAAAGTTGCTTAGAAATCAGTATGGATATAATTTTACAGGTGGATTTCAGGGTCCAAAAAAAAAGTACTTTGGACTTTCCAAAGGTATGTTCAGCTCAGTTAGCATAGCATAGCATTAGCATAGCATTAAAATAGAATGAGGCTGCAGCAAAGATGAACAATTTTCTGGTGCCTGAGGAATTTATCTTCTGAAAAATAAAGCCTATCTTGTAAATGTTGGAGAGGGCTTGTTAACTGACTGCCATTCACTGGGGCCAGCTCCTGGAGCAGCACATTGAATATTCATCAGAGGATGTCTATTGGTAGCATTGCAGGCAGGTGTTGGGCTTATTTTGCCAACTGTTGTTAAAATTAACACATGGTGAACTCGTCTAAGTCTCATAGGAAAGTTCAGCCTGTTACTTCAGAAAAGATAAGCTGGTGTAATACTTGAGAAAGCAGCTTCCTATGCAGCTTAATTAAACATTATTTTGTGAGTTATTCCTACCAGGCTAATAATGTCATCCATATTTTCTCCTCAAAATAAAGTTCAAGATGCAGGCAAAGACTAGTTCAGTTTAAAGAGTTGCTGAGTATCTTCTTCATTCAGTTTTTAGTGCTCTGTTCTTTGAGTATGGAATTGATAAACTTGAATACTTGTTAGAACTTGGGACATTACTGAACTTTGTCCCTTCCAGTAAATTTGAGAGGTGATAGTTGGGGTTTTGGAAGTGTGACTAATCCTAGTTGTACAGTAGGCCACCTTTATTGGCTGACTCAGTAAGAAATTCAGATAAATCCAGATAGTAAATTCAAGAGCTGTGAACTAAACAAGGTAAGTATGTGCAGCTGCAACTCGATGCTCTCCCAGTTAGCTGCAAAACACTGCTATTAAACTTGTTTCTATCTCAGGGTATATTTTCAAATGGTAATGGTAACATGTCTGAAAGCTCCACTATTATTTAAGTCATTCTAAAATGCCTGTTCATCATGTTGCAGATCGGGGTTTTTTGCTGCAGCAAGTTTCATGTCCTATCAACAATGTGAGTTCAACTTCGGGGCAAAACCCTTCAAGTACCCACCACCAATGAAGTTTAGTACCTTTAATGATCATGCCTTTCTGACAGCAGAAGAGAAAATCATTTTACCCAGGTAATCCTCCTGCCTTGTGTGTTTGCATGCAGAGAAATGAGTGTTTCATGTCTGAGTTGCAAAGTCTTGTCTTGTACTCAGCAAAATTAATTTCTTATGGGTCATACTTACACAGGTTCCTCTTCTAAAAGAATGAGGGAATAGGCTCCTGTGCAATTTCATCAGTAGGGCAGGAGCAACCAAAATCCATTAAATTAAAATATATTTTGTAATGTTAAGATAAATTTGAAAGAACCAGCACCACACAGTAGGCTGTTTTAGTAGAAGTACCTTCTGCCATCTAAGGTTTATTAGGTTGATTGAGGAGTTATAGTGTTATTTAAAAAATTATGTCCTATTTAAAATTGACCTAATTTGTGGTGTTGGCAGCATGGAGGTGCTGAATGATTGTAAGTCTTGAAATTGTCCTGATCCTGATGGAAATTTCCTCATTTTTGAGTGATAGCAGTGACAAAGGTTATTCCAATTTAGAAGTGTTTTCCCACCTAAATATAATTCAACCTAGATAGAAACAGATTTGGATACATTCTTCATTAGCTTTTACCGAACTTCTAGCAGGAATGAAAACTAATAGCTCATCTAATCCAAGTTATTAGTAATAAAATAACATACTGGAACACAAGCAGAAACAGTGTACAGTGTAATCCATGTGGTGTACCATGGATTTCTAGCTTTGTCTGGAGATGGCCCTCAGACCAGTGCTGATGTATGTGATTGAAATAATCTTAAAATGCAACTAATTAAGAGGGGGTGAGGTTGGGGGAGGTACCTTTGGCTGTAATAAAATTCAGAAACTGGTTTTGAATAATCTAGCTTTGATCAAGTGTATTTGAGGTACTTAAGTATCTTAGTATTTAAAAAGAAAGGAAAAAAAAAACCCTCTGTGTTGGAGACACACATTGGCAAAGTTTTAGGCTTGGGATATTGTATTTATGCAGAGAAAATCAAATGCAACCTGCAAAATCATTTTGTGCCTACCTTTAGCCAGAGTGAATTATTTCTGCTTCTAACTGCAGGTGCTTTAAGTGAGAGTCTGATGTAGTCTTTAAGATGATCTGTTAGGTACAGATTTGTTACCTTCCCTTTTCAAATTAAGTGTTCTTCTGTCTTGGTAATGTCCCACAGTGATGAGAGGTTTGTAGTTTCTGGCTGATGCTCAGATGGGGTTGATGTTGTTCTGGCATTGCTCTTGCAAAGTTCAGGCAATAGCTGCAAGAGCTGTTACATGATTGTGCCAAAAGATGAGAGGCAAACTGGGGGAAACTGGTTTCCTGTTGATGCCTGACTGGTGAAACTTGGCCTCCTGTGTTACAGACTCTTCATTATGCAGTAGCACTGAAAGGCTTCATTCAAGGTTGGACACTGGTGTTCTTTGTGTAAACAAAGATCATCCCTGCCCTACAGCCTGCTTGGAAATGATAAGTCAATCCTAAATTAAAAGATAGCTTTGATCATCTTAAAAGTGATAGGAGATAAGGCAAAGGCCTGTATGAGTGAACCCTGATTATCCATCACAGGGTTTAAACTAAACTCATGCAGAGTTGTGCTGAGTTTGATGCAGCTGGTGTTGGGGCCAGACACACCACCCTCCCATTGAATAGTTGTAATGGGTGTTGTGTGTGTGTTCCATATGAGAAATGTCTTATTTCATCAAATGAGGGACTTTTTCCTATTTTCTCTCCCTTGTGGCTGCTGCCATACTGGGATGTTGATTTAATTAGCAGGTTTTATTCTTTTAAACTGTGTTAGAGCATTATAGGGTTTCTCTATATTGTTGATACATGGGTTTGTGAGGTTTATTTGTTTGGGTGGGTGTTTTTTTGTTTTGTTTTTTTTTTCTTAACTCCTAAAAGTACTCAGGTACAAAAGAACAATTTCTTTAAGTGTTCAGCTGTGGGAACTAGGAGAATTGTTATTTAATCCCATCTTTGTCCCTTTCTGACAGACCAGAACAGGGAATCAGACTGTTTTGCAGGTCTCTGGGTGTGTTAAGCCTTTTTTTGTAGGCAGCTGTGATTGATGTTTATCAGCAGTGTGGTGTAGCACTGCTACAAGTGTTCTGTTGGCCTTGATGCAATTCTCAGAATAGTTTTGAATCTATTGCTTTGAGTCAAACTAATTTTGAGGGGGGGTCTGTCTCTCTGTCCCTTCAGACACAGGCGCCTGGCTTTGCTGAAGCAAGTGAGCATCAGAGAGAACTGCTGCACACTTTGCTGTGATGAGGTAGCAGACACAGAACTCAGGCCGTGTGGACACAGGTAAAACCTTAAAAAAAAAAAAAGCCCAAATCTAAAGAAATAAGAAAATGTGTGTGTGATGCTCAGCTTAGATGAGGCCATGTGCAGTCCCTGCTCATCTTGATTGCCTCCCCAGGATAAAGGAAATAACCTTCCTTCCTTTTAAGGATGTGATGTGTAGAGGTTAAACACAGTATTCCCACTATTTCTCTCCTAGACCTGAGCAGATTGAACCCCTAATTATGTGTTTATTTGGAGAAGTACAGAGGCTGCATCTGTGTGCTGCCCTGGGCTACTGAGTCTTTTTTCCTTGATGTCAAAGGCTTTACTGATTAGAACTTGATAGTGGTGCTGTGAAATCCAGATCACATGAGGAGAGCAGAAAATTTGTAATACACTCACATACTCATTAAATGTTCAACAAATGGATTGTCTCAAGTCACAAGTTCCTCTAAAAGCTAAAAATGAGACAGCAGTATGGGTTATACCATAATAGCACTTTCCTGGCTTTAAGCAGCCTACTAGGAAATTAATCCAGTTAAGTCCAATTCCTTAGAGTTTTAGAGCACTCATGGAAGGAATCTTGCCATGTGTCTAGCTGCTGGAAAGTTAAAAAGAGATGTGCCTGGTATGTGCCAACAATAAGTGGAGAAGTTGCTGCAGGGCACTGGGGCTGCTGCTCTCCAGACCAGAATGAGTGCTAGCATTAATGAGCACAGGGAAGTGGGATCCTGACCAACAGCAGGAGCAGCTGCAGGTCTGGGAGATGGTGAGCAGCAGGAGCTCCCTCTCAAAGCCTGTAAATGGATCCACAACACCTGACTTGCAATGCTTAATCTCCACACTGAGAGACTCAACTGTGCCTCTGGCAGGCTGACTAAACTGCTTAGTTCTTGTATTATTTTGTTGTTGGTGGTGGTTAATTTTTTGTACTGTAAAAGCAGGCTTTAACTGTTTTTTCTTCTCCTTCAGTGACCTGTGCATGGAGTGTGCCTTGCAATTGGAGACCTGCCCTTTGTGTCGACAGGAAATACAAACCCGAGTCAGACAGATCTCTCACATTTCATGACACATGTGGAGAAATACCACAGACTTGTTTTTAATGAACTCCAACCAATACTGAAAGGGGAAAGCATCTCTAGCCAATCTTTATGCACATAGAACCATAGCCACGGCCAGATTTCATGCTAACCTGTAATCTGTTCATCTTAAAAGCCGAAATCTTTAATAAGCTCTTTCCAGCTGCCAGTGATGGGAGCTGGTTTCAGCAGTCAGGAGCTATGGCTATGGGTTCCTCCGAGCAAGAGCAGAGGGAGTTGTCTGCTCTTCCCCTTTTCCTTCTCGCCTGTCGCAAGTGCTGAAAAGATTTGCACTGGAAGTACACATACAATGCATTTTAGAAAAGAAGAGAACATAAGTATTTCCTAAAACAGGGCTGTGCTGGCTTGTGCTCGAAAGTCTCTATTTTTGGCAGAAGTCAGTACTAAAAAGAGAATGCCAATGTTTTCCTGTTTAATGTAGCCTCCTGCTGGTCAGAGACTCTGTATTTTCCGATATTAGACTGCTCAGACTGAATCTGTACACAGACTGATTTGAAAAGACAGTGTGGAGACTGTAGAGAAACTCACAGGTTTTAATAACTTGGTGATTCCAAAGAATGTTCTGATTTGTTTTTAAACGTTAAAAGATCAGTGGTATTTTCAAGAACATAATGTTTCTGATGCTTTTAACTTCAGTACCCACATTTTTTTGTGAGGGTTATAATTTTCAGGAGGTATTCTTAACTAATTATAATGCTGGACTGGAATTAATTTGATATTCTGGGTATTTTTTAAGGTATCATTGAACATCTTTTTTAATCAGTGTTGTTTTTGAAAGTTAGCTCAATTTTTCCAAAGTGAATATATCTTAAAATATTAGAGGAGAATTCTGGACCAGTTTATTTAAAACAAGGTTATTTGGATAGCAATTTCAGTCTTATTCTTAACTCTTTAAAAATGCACCTTGCTTGCCACGTGTCAGTCCTGCTCTGAGCAGGTTTGGGGCCACACTTCCTATTTTTGGTAGGGATTATACAGTGGGAATCTCTGCTCCACTTTAATTACACATTTGTGATGTTTGTATGTTAAGGATGCACTTCAGTAGGCAGCTCTTGACTTTTACTAGGTTTCTACAAGGAATCAGGGTTCACAGCTGGTGTCAGTGAAGTAGCACAAAAATCAGTGGGATTCTGCTTAGTTTGCACCAACTGAGGATATGACTCAGTCTCTTCCAAGTCTTGAACCGGTTGATTTTTTAAAAATATCTTGTCTATATAGTAGAACTTTACTAATTCACACACAACTTACACCAAAACCAGCCCACTTCTTGGCAGTGATTCAGCAGCAGAGGCTGTTGTAGTGAATTCTCATGGTGTGATGTAGCTTTATTTTTAAAATCATTTATTATCTTTATTGTACTATGAAGTACTGACAAAGCAGAGCAGAGGCTGCTTCTTCCTGCTGGGCACCCTGGCTTCCTACAGACCTCAGCAGGAGCTGAGAGCTCTGCACACAGGTCTCAGAACCCAGCTCTCTAGCAACTCCTCTCACCTTCTGCCTTTGCTAATTCAAGGGTGCTGAACTTCATCCACAGATGTGTGAATTAGGAAAGTTCTGTTCATCATTTTCATGTTGACTTTTGTCCAAATGTAGACTGAATCCAGCAGAAGAGTGCTGGTTAGTGTTTTTGCTAAAATGTGGATTCTCTTCCACTTTGGATGGCTGGTTTGATTAAAGTCAGACTGGCAAATCTGTGCCACAGGGATCTCATTTCCTCACTGACTGTACTTTACAATATTTTGCTGTATCCATGTCTTCAGTCAGGGCCGAGTCCTTTCCAGCTCGGTGTTCAATGAGCAAATGTAACCGTCATCACTGCCACAAGGGTGTTAGAAATTCAGAATCACCTGAAGTTTTAATCGCTTCCAAATGCAATGATGAGTTTTTATCTCTAAGGTACAAAGTCACAAATCATACTTTAGGGAAGAGGTTGGACAGAACCATTTTGAACTCTGCCTTAATAGAGTCTAGTAATTTCAGGGCTTTGGTTTCCCTGGCCAGGATTAACTGAGGTAAAATTTTCAGAAGTGCCTAGGACTCCTAATTTGTATCAACTGCTGTATGAGATTAAGGCCTTCAGGCCCAAATCCACAATGGCTTCTAGGCATCTGCTGTCCCCTTGGAATGCAGGTGACCTTAGAGCCTCGCTGCCTTTGTGGACACGGGACTGTCTGCGTTCTTTATGGAAAACATGTGAATGCTTTGGAAAATTTTGCCCCAGACCGTCTTCCATGCAGCTGGTGCTGGGCAGAGGAAGCCAACGGTGGCAGAGGAGGGAGCTGTGTTGTAGAGAACTGTCCTGTTCATTTCACAGAGGGAAAGACTGTACACTTTGACTGGCTTTCTGCCGCCATCCACGCCGGGGGCGTTTCTGTCAGGCTGGATACTCCATGACCAGTGCGGTGTCACCCCCGCTCCCTGCACCTCCCATGGCTCTGGGGGACAGGGATGGGAGAGGTGACTCCACAGGTCCTCACAGGGGGAAATGAATTATAGCAAAGTTGTCCATTCAACAATAAAAACATCTTGAAGGCTGGTTGTTGTTCTTTACTTCCTTTTCGCCTGAGACCGAGCTGCGGCTCTGCGCGCCCGTGGGGACATTGTGCCGGGAGGGCCCAGGTCATGGCGCTGGTCGCTGGGCTGCAGCACCTGGGGGGCTGTCCCCAACCCTCGGAGCTCTGCTCTCTGATGGGAAACCCGCTTTACCAACGCCGTTAACAAACAGATAACGCTGTCTCCTGTCCCTCCCTGAGGCCCGGAGCCGGCCCGGCGCAGAACGCGCTCCCCAGCCCGCCATGGCGACGGCACCGCCTTCCCGCGCGGCCCCCGGCGCGCTCTGATTGGGCGGGAGGGCCGGGGGCGGGCCAAGCAGGCCGGAGCCGCGCTGTGATTGGCTACAGGCGGGGCGGAAGAGCGCGTTCCCCAGGAGACGGCGCGAGGGGAGGGCGCTGCGCGCCGGCCTGAGGGCGGTGGGTGCGGGCGGGGGCGCGGGGCCGCGGTCACGGCAGCGGGAGCGAGACACGGGGCGCGGGCCCGGGGAACGGGGGGTGCCACTGCCGGGGCGCTTTGTGGAGAGAGGGAGGGGGATGGCCCGCTGCCCTGGGTCCCTTGGCGGAGAGGGAGGGAGTGAGGCGGGCTGGGTGCCTGGGGAGGGACGGGGCTGAAGGGCTTTGCCCCTTCTCACTGGGGATGGGGAGGCGAGGGACTCGCTCCGCTCCTGCTGTGCTCCCGGGGATGCCCCGGGACTGCTCCGAGGCCGGCGGGAAGCAGCGGGTTCCGTTGCCATCGCCACCGGCCCCGGGGTGCTGTGCCCCGTCCCCGGCTCCTGCTCATAGCCCCTGGGATCGCTGTCCAAAGCCTGGCCTGCCAGCCTGGTCTGGGACACACTGCAGCAGGGTGCCACCTTTACCTTGTCCTGCTTTATTTCGGTAATAGTCGGGCAGAGATGTTTCAGGAGAAAAGGTGTAGAGGTGATCCAAAACCCCTTTATAGGGCATGGTTGCATTTTGAGCCTGTTCTCTGAATAGGAAGAGAAAGTTTCCAGATTTTTGGGGTTATTACAGAAAATTAGTAGGAATGGTTTTGGAAGAATGTGATGTTGGAATTCCTGTGTTTAAGAATTAAAATTTATCGCCTGATTTGCATTTTGGGAAATGTATGGCAGTTTAGCAGTTGAATTTGTATTAACACTAAGTTATGTTATTCCTTAGCACTTTGGTCAAAAAGAAGAAATAACCACTAACAGCTGAAACATACAGATCATCTCTTCCACTCTGGCTAGGCAGGAGCAATGGACACTTCTGATGGAGAAAGTTTGGGTGTAGGCACGTGAGTATGCTACGTTCTCATGTGTCAAATTTTCAGTAAGCTACTTGCTAATTAAAACACCTTGATACGGATATAATTACACGAATGCATTTACACCACACCGTTTAGCAGATGCTGCCTCTTAGGAGAGCAAAGGTGCAGAATGCAAAGCTGCAAGAGGGAATAACATCAGCGCAGAGTTTAGGTGAAATCAAACTAAATATCTCTGTGGTCAGTGTAGCACTGGGTAGCTCTACTGAGGGATCAGAACAAGCCTTATAAGGCTAGAAGTTGCTTTTTCTGCTGATCATTTTAAATTCAGAATTTCTCCTTTTCAAGGATGTTTGTTGTCTTATGTCGCTGATCCTGAGAGGAGGCTCTTCCTCTGTGTTTGAGTGTTCTCCTTCTAAAACTCAGCCCATTCACAGTTGACCTCAGCCCAATTTCACACTGGCAGATGCTAAGGTGCTGCTTCACCCCACAAGTGTCTGCCATACTCTTCTCCCAGGAGCTGTGGCAGAAGGGGCTGTGTGACTGTGCTTCTGCCGTGCATGGATTTAACTCTTTCAGCCTCAGACTCTGAACAACGGCCCGTGCCAGGGCTGCCTCAGCAGCACAATGTGCTGGCCCAAACCGCCTATTATGGGGTGACAGGGAATTAAACCACAGGGTTGGTGAGCTCGTGTCTCTGTAGGTGTGTGGATGCACCTGTGTTGTATAAAGAGATGGAATTAGGTTCTTTTGGAACAGTTAAAACTCCGTTATTTGCGCAGACTTAAGCCAGGGTTTAAATTAACACTTTTTCTGCTGCTGTTAGGATAAGCTGTAAAACTAGCGGTAGCATTTATGTGGAGGGTGGAAAAGAGTGGGAATTATCCCTGGGGAAGTGAGCGCCTGCCCGGGGAAGCGCAGGGCCCGGTGAGCTGCCCAGGTGAGCTGGCCGGGCGCTGCCGGCCCTGTGCCGCCCTCTCGCGGGCTGGCCCGGGCCTGGGCTCCGCTCCGCTCCCCGCAGCAGGAATGCTGTCGCTAGGATATCGCTCGCTGAGCAGACGCCTTTTTCAATCGAAGAGCTCTTAAGTTTTCCTGATCAGAGCGAGCCTGATTATAGTTTAACCGTCGACTAAACTATTGGATTAATTTCGCTGGAGTATTCTCTAATAGCAAAGTAACCTTGATGAGCTTGTCAAAACAGTCTGAAAGGCTGTCCTGCTCTGTTTACTGATGAGAAAGAGACATTCAATTGAATTTAAATGGAGCTTTCACTTATCAAAGCGAATTTTTTTCTTAAAGACAAATGTCCCTGTTTCTTTGAGACTTCTTTCCCTCATGTGTGAGAGAAGTTTGTCTTTCATCCCTTGGAGAAAATAGGAAGAGTTCATCTCCCACTATAGATGAGCTATGAATGACAGAGACATCCTGTGGATGATTTACTGTGTCTGAAGAAGTTGCACAACAATAGATCCAAACTCCTGATGTTGGCACCAAAGATTTCTTCCCTGGATGAATTCAGATCCATAATGGTGTTTAATATTTGCTCACGATAGAACAACATTAGGAGATTATCCCATTTATTTGGATCGTATAAGGATGTTTCTTGCATAAAAAAATACTTAAGTTTCTTCAGTTATGTAATACTTGTTTATACATTCAATTTAAGTTGTTCCACAAGACCAAATATTTCAAAATATTCTCTAGAGAGTCTACAGTTCTGTGCAGGAAAGGGAAGGGAAACTGGTAGCAGCTGGGATTTGTGGGTTGGAAAAGGCTTAATTTGCTGTTCTAATTACACTCTTTACATTCTTCTGCACCAGAACTAGAATTACCTTGACAGTAATGCCAGTAAAACAACATTTATTCTTTCTTGCAATTAGGCACCTTACTGGGAGGAAATAGAGTAGAGGCCTGATGAGAATCTCCATGGAGCAGTCTTCTCATCATTGCCATGGATTATTTTGTAGGTTGAAACTAGGAAGTTTTTCAGTTATCTTGTAATTACTGGGTTTATTTGTACTTAGGCTTTTGTTAACACTTCTTAATTTTAAATTTAATTTCTGCTGTGATCAAAATATATACTTATGCAGTCCTGTCTTCCTTTGCTTTCAGCTCCACCACTTCTGATGAGTTTGATGCAGTCGTTGGCTATCTGGAGGATATCATAATGGGTAAGGTCTGCAAGTAGGTACAGACAACAACAGGGCACCTAAACCTGTTGCCAGCTGCACTTCTGTTAATTAGCCAACATACAGATCTCCTGCCTGCTTCATGGAAGCTTTCCTTCCTTTCTTACCATGAACCCCTAACCTGGTAGAGTAGTAAAAATATATATATAATTCTTCTGTGTGCTTATGATGCTTGAAAATTATTTTCCACATCACTGCAGTACACTGCTTCTTAGAGAAACGGTAAAGATGATTGTGCATCTCACAGAGAAATCAAAGCTTTCTGGGATTTTTATGGAACAGACTGTAAGAGGCAGCCTTCCCTTCCCCAGCTCTGCTCAAACTTCTGCTGACATGTCTGTCAGGATCTTCTTAGAAGCCACCATGGTTTGTCTGGGCAGTTTTTTGCAGTCCCCTGCTGCTGCTGCTGCAGGGAGCCTTTTGCACTTTGATATAAAGTGCCTGAGCTGCAGACTGAGAGTTGGTTCTATTCCAGCACTGAAAGCTGCAAGAACGGGAAACATCATTTCTTTGTATCCAGCCCTAAAGCACAAAGATGGTCACAGAATCACAGAATGGTTTGGGTTGGAATGGACCTCAAAGATCACTGAACTCCCCTGCCATGGGCAGGGACACCTTCCACTATCCCAGGCTGCTCACAATCCCATCCAGCCTGGTCACCTGGCAGTAAAGATGCTCAGTTCTCAGGGATGTGGTTTTAACTGAGAAGTCAGTGTGTGCAGGGAAGTTTTTTACAAGGTGCCAAGGCAGAATTCGTGCTGATCCGCCATCATCTGCTTTATAAAAACAGCACATCATTTCTTTGGTCCCTTCCTTCCCAGAGAGATGGAGATTCTGGACCCTCAGTTGCCTGGTGGTGCAATTGAATCTGGAGAAATGCTAACTAAACTAATTTGGAACATGTCAGAGTTTGGAAAGCTGTGACTGGTGTCCTTTACCAGTGTTTATAAGTAAACTTCTTATTTAGACCTGTTCTGTGGAGTTCCATGGTGACCTTACATGTTTATTTTTACTCTTCTATTCTTCCACAACTGGAAAAGAATTCTTTGGCAATTGAAAATTGAATCTGGGAGTTTCACTAATATTTTTAAATTCAAAGAAGAAAACTTACTTCGAGTTCTTGTAGGGAAGAGGTATTCACTTAATAAAAAGTACAGATGTTTTGCTGAGTTTAAAGCCAGAACACAAAGAGGTTCAGAATAAATAACTATTAATAAATGTAGAGCAAGAGAACTGTTTTGGTAATATTTCACAAGCAGCCTCTGTCCTCTCACAGATGGGTCAGAAGTGGTGGTTTGGCAGCAGCTGTGGTGCTGATGTGATGAACTCTGCACGTGTGCAGGGCTCTGTGGTTACAGAGGGAAGCAGAGGACCAGTGAATGTGGGGTTTGTGTAACAGAAAGAATGACTAAGCTCGTAACTCTGTGCTGCATTTCTGTTATGGTCCAGATGATGATTTCCAGTTAATACAGAGGAATTTTTTGGAGAAGCACTACCAGGAGTTTGATGACTCTGAAGAAAACAAGCTCATCTATACAGACATTTTTAATGAATATGTAAGATACCTTTTCCTATTTTTTATATGTATTCCTTTTTTTTCTTTTTTTCAATATAGTTCTCCCTTTATAAAGTACTGAGCTTACATGGAACAGATCCCAACATGTTCCTGTCTCTTTCAGAAGCACAACCATGATCTGTGAGCAAGAAAAGTTTTTTATAAAACTTTAGGTTCCTTTCTCATTGTTTAACACAAAATTTTCCGGAGATATTTCAGAAGTTGTGCAGCTCTCTTGAATAGAAATTTAGCCAGTTGCTGTAGTAAATAATGTGTTTAACCCTTCTCCAATTGTATTATTTCTTGTATTGGATAATTCAATCACGTTCTTTATGCAAAGCATAATCAAGAAACTAGACCAGTCTACTGTTCAGTACCATTAAATGAGTTGGAAAAATATTTGTTACTAGATACAAATAGTCAATGTTTGTTCTCCCCAAGATCCCCAGCAAAAAAAAAAAAAAAAAAAAAAAAAAAAGTGCAGTTCTGTGCCTCAGGGCTGGTGTGAGAACAGAACCTACAACACCCACTGAGGAGTCTGCAGTTGTGCCTAGTGAGGATCATGCAGAGTGTCAGGAAGGTGTCAGTGTAAGGATGCTGTTTGAAATCTGCTTCTGAGATCTGTTGTGATCTTACTGGGGTTGTTTGTCTGGGTTTTTTTCAGATCTCTTTAGTAGAGAAATACATTGAAGAGAAGTTGCTTGATCGGATTCGTGGGTTTGATATGGTTGCTTTCACAGTGTCTTTGCAGTAAGTCTCTGCTTTGCTTTTGGTTGAGGAGTGGCTTATGTGCCTCTAAGTACTTTTTATCTAGATTAAAGCTTAGGTTTGGCTGTTCTTCCTTTAGATAATGGTTCCACTTCAACTAAAAAAAAAAAAAAGTGTTCATGCAGGCAGTGGCTGACTACATTTCTTGCATTCAGCATGTCCTGCTACTCTAAATTTCTGAACTGTCATGCTGAAATATATTGGGTTTGAAGGGATAGGAAGAGAAATCAGAATGAGGGCACTGGAGAATATTTATATTTCTTGACACTTTGAAGCCAGACCCTTAATAGGCTGGGTCTTGTTTATCTCTTGTTTATCTCAGGTACCTCAGTAGCCTGGTGGTGTTTCAGTCACGTGGTTAAATTCCTTTACTGCAATTTTCATATGGAGCATTCAGAGAAGAGTTTGGTTTGTGTTCAGCTTTTGCATTGGATCATTTTAGCTTAACCAGCTTCCTGAAGAGCTGGTTTTTGAAAGATCACTGGTTTTCCCCTTGAAAAAGAAAATCAAGTGTAATTGGGAACTGAGTATCTTAAAATATTTGAATCTGTTTCATTTTTAATGTTTCTTAAATAAACAGGTCTGGTTTTCAAGCACTGATATGATACTCATAGGTCTTGGATTTAGATAAATGTCATAATGTAGTTGGATTGGAAACACTGCATGGTAATATTTGACTGCAGTTTTGCTATATGATAACCTGCAATAACCCTCTTGTTTAAATACTGATATTGTTCTACTTGTCCTTTTTGACCTTGTACCATTTTAAAATAACAAATTTTTCTCACGCAATTTTCTCATTCCTCAACTTCTTTTTCTCTGTAGACAACACAAAGATGAAATGCCAGGTGATATATTTGATCTGCTTCTCACATTTACAGACTTTCTGGCTTTCAAAGAAATGTTCTTGGAATACAGAGCTGTGAGTATATCGCGTTGTTTATTTTCATTGGCACAGCGGCTCTTGGTTTTGTGTAGCTCCACCTGACAGTGCCAAAGGAAAAGTTACTACAGTAGGTCACAGTATTTAATCAGAGGCTGTAATGGAATCAAAAGAAAAAGTACTTCACTGACTGTCTTTTTAAACTCAAACTGCACATTTAATAATTTCTAGAAAACATGAATGAAGCTGGCATGTGGAGCAGCTCTTCCTGCTTTTGTGAACTTCCTGAATTTGTGAGCATTGTTTTCCAAATGAACAGAAGGGAACACTTTTTCACTGTGATGGTCTCTGAGCCCTGTCAGAGCTTACTTGCCCAGAGAGGTTGTGGAGTCTCCATCCTTGGAAATATTCTAAAGTTGTGGATGGTCCTGAGTGACCATGCTTGAGCATGGGGTTTGGCTCAGATGACCTTCATAGATCCTTTTCCACCTTGGCCATTCTGGTTCTAGAGTATCTTCTTTTATTTTTTATTCCTAATCTATCCAAAATTAGCTTTTTAGGCCTCTTTCATTTGTTTTCTCCTCTTTGTTCCAGCTGGAGAAATAAACAAAAATGCTATGATTTTTGGATTAGGTTTTTCTTAGCAAAATGAAAATCAGTGCTTTCCAGTGTGAGTCCAGTCCCATTTGACAAAGAGCAAAAGAGTCACAGTTGTGGTTATGCCTCTGCCCCTTCCCCATCCCTGTGAATTTTGTGGAAATGGGGACAGGCTGAAGAGAAAGAGTCAGTCCATGTATCAGCAGCAGGAGAAGTTTCAGTTGGGATTTGCAGATTGGGGTCTCCAAGAGGCAAACAACAGGAGCCAGATTTCAGTAGATCCCTGAGCCACCGGCACAGCATTCCCAACCAGGTGGGAGCAAGACTCTGCTCTGACATGAGCAGACACTGGCAGGGTGACAGTCCCCTCACCCCAGGGATTCCTGCACAATCTTCTTGGGTTCATTTTCACTCACAGATGCTGAAGTAACGTGCAATTTTGTATTGGTGTGAGCAGCAGAGAATGTATTGCCTGTTTCATTTTTTGAAGTGCTTGTTCCAAACCATCATGGAGTCACAGATTTCTCTTTTTTCCCGTGTTTCTAGGAGAAAGAAGGTCGAAGTCTGGATTTAAGCAGTGCGTTAGTGGTGACTTCATTAAACCATTAAACAAGTCATTCTGAAGGGAGTTCTGTTGTATTTTAAGCTAGGTCTGTTCAGATTTCAGAGGTGAAAGGCAGCGATTCCCGAGAGATGGCCGGGGCAGAGGGGCGGGGACTCCACAGCCCCACAGCGGCTGAGGGAGGTGGGTGTGCGGTGGGGCAGGGCCAGGACTGTGAGTCCCTCTCCAGGGGGTAAAATCAAAGCTTTCTGGAATTCTTATACCCTTTTACAAAATGGATGGAAGAGACTGTAAGAGGCAGTCTTCTTTTCACCAGATCTGCCCAAACTTCTCTTTACATGTCTGCCAGGATCTTCTGAGAAGCTGCCGTGGTTTGTCTGGGCAGTTTTCTGCAGTGCCCAGCTGCTGCTGCTGCTGCAGGGAGCCTTTTGCACTTTGATATAAAGTGCCTGAGCTGCAGTTTGAGCTCCTTGTTCATTGTCCTGTCTCTGCTGGACACAGAGAACAGTTTATTCCTTCTGTTCCTGCAGCACCATCGCTTAACTGGAAATCATCCAGTTCCAGCTCCCCTGCCATGGGCAGGGACACCTCCCACTAGCCCAGGTTGCTCACAATCCCATCCAGTGTGGCCATCTGGCAGTAAAAGATGCTTAGTTCTATGGGATGTGGTTTTAACTGAGAAGTCAGTGTGTGCAGGGAAGTTTTTTACAAGGTGCCAAGGCAGAATTCGTGCTGATCCGCCATCATCTGCTTTATAAAAACAGCACATCATTTCTTTGGTCCCTTCCTTCCCAGAGAGATGGAGATTCTGGACCCTCGGTTGCTTGGTGAATCTGGAGAAATGCTAAATTAATTTGGACTGTGTCAGAGTTTGGAAGGCTGAGACTAGCGTCTTTTATCAGTGTTTATAAGTAAACTTCTTATTTAGACCTGTTCTGTGAAATTCAGTGACATGATCTCCCATGTTAATTTTTTTTTCCTACTGTTCCTTTTTATATATATGTCTATATATTCATAATTGTGGAAATTTGACCCTTGATTAACTCACTGACAAGCAAATAAAGGCAGATCTGTCATGGACCAATGCCATATGTCCAGTTCCTTTTCAATTCTCACCTTCCAGCAATTCAGTTCTGTTTCCTGATCCTGCCTCTGCAGACAACCTAGTAAAACTTCTCCCATGCAGAGCATGCAGTAAGATTTGCAGCTCACTTTGCACCAGCTTTTGAACTTGCTTAATCTACTTTTACTGCCTTGTACAAGGAGGGTGTGAAAGGAAAAGCTGCTCTGCCTGGCTGGGCATCACTGCTCATTCTGACAAACACCCAAAGGTGAATTTGTGGTCTGGAGCACGGTGCAGGGGGAGTAGCCTGGTTCTTGACTCTCCTGAGGCGCTGATCCTGCCTGTGTTCCCAGAGCTTTTGCAGGCTTGATTGTAATTTCTGCAAATGACCTGCAGCTAATGGGCAAAGTTGACTTGCTGGTTAATTAGGTGAACTCAGGTGTGTGTGATGCTGAGCCAGGAAGAGGGAGTGATCAAAGCCTTGGCACCTGGTTTGTATTCTTGTGGTCTTGGATGCACACTCTGAGCGTGTGTGTGCATAAAGCTGTGGACTTGTTCCTTCCGTAGCCCACAAGGGCTAAAACCCACATGGAGTGGGAAGGAACAGAGAAGGAACTCTGCAGTGACATCTCTGCTGTCCCCACCATGCTGTATGGGCTGCCTCCTCTGAAGACAAGCTTTCTCATGACAGACTCCAGTGTTGGATTTAGGAATGTTTTTATTTAAAGCATAAAATTTATACTTAAATTGTTAGAAATCAATACAAGACCAGCTATGACTGCTTCCTTTGCCTTGCTTCCCATCTTCCAGCTCTGCCAGTTTCTGCATCCCGTTAATTGCATTACTTACACTGTAGCTGTGAATGAGCAGAGAGGGGAGCTTTGGTTAGTGAATTTTAGTATTGGACTGTGCCAGATTGGCTGAGCCCCCTCAGTGGAGCTGCTCCAGCAAGGATCCAGATGAGCCCTGGGGATGAGCGGGAGCTGCAGCCCCAGCGAGTCCGTTTCCCCCAGTGACAATGCCAGTGGGGTTGTGCTGTGGGCACATCAGCTGGAATCATCAGAAACCACAGGGCAGCATCCACATGACCCAGTGCTGACCACTGCTGCCAGCACAGGCTGGTCCCAAAACGAGCCCTGGTGGCACACGAGGCTCCAAGCCACCAAGCCTGGCACAAGCTGGTGCAGGGTGGCCCGTGGCTGGGCTTTGCTGTCCGCTCCTTACGCGTGGTCACTCACTTGGCTGGTGGCCGCGTTGCTGCCCAGCCCTTTCCAGGCACGGAAGCTGAAGAAGGTGCTCACCCCGTAGGTGATCATCGTGACACAGGCGAAGAACTGAAAGAGGAGCACGTCCCCCGTGTGAGCAGGGCGGCTGCCCCAGCCCCTCGGCCCTCCCCTGCCCGCCCGTACTCACGGAGGCGGCGGCTCTGCGGTTGTAGTCCCACTGCCGCCAGGATGTCGGCTGCACGGCGGCCGCGCACGTCACGAAGGCAGTGATGTACAGCACGGTGGCCACGGCGTTGTAGATCATCAGCTGCGGAGAGCAAAGAGGAGGTCCTGAGATCCGGGCTCAGTGTATGCTTCAGTGAGGCAGGAGCAAAAGGCTTAGGTTCGTATTCCTCCTCATTCCCCGGGAGAACACATTAAACGTTCCCCAGGTTGTGCTGGGAGGTTTTTGGATGACACCACAACAGCAGAATTTGGTGGCTGTAACTTTCTGGATTGACACAGGACTTTCTGGTTTGAGCATTTTCTGAGCAATTCAAGGGCAGAATGAAACAATGTCACTGTGCAAAGTGCGGGGGACTCGGTTCCATCAGCCCAAAAGAGACTGAAGCCTTCCCAGACTATTTTACCAGGATGTTTCCCTCTTGGGATCCCCCCTCACTCCCTCTCAGCTACGCACCACGAGGGGCCAGGGGATCATGTAGTATTTCTGATGAAGCTGCAGGAGGTAAATCACGAAGAAAAGGAGTGTTAGTATCCAGAAGAAGAGGGACACAAACATCACCCAGCCATATGCCGCGTGGAGGTGGTACGTTGTGGCGGCGATGAGAGACCACACCAGCAAACCCAGCACCTGTGGGGTGAAACGAGGAACGTGTTCAGGGGCTGGTTCCTGCAGGAGGAACACAGAACATCACCCACAAGCTCAGGCACACCAGCACCGACAGCAGTTGCGTTCCCCTCCCTCCAGAAAAGCAGCGGCACACTCGGCAGGAGAAGAGCTCCTTGCAAAGCCGCTGTGCCCTTGTGTAAGCCCGCACCACTTATTGTCATGGAAGAAACACAACAGCCTTTGTCCTGGCCGCGTCCAACGCCCTGGTGCTCGGCTGCCCCGACAATGCCTCCTTGTCCGTCACATCCATTTCTAACACTCGTGATCGCAAAATATGTGCTGGGGAGAAACATGTAGAGGGGGCTCCTGCGGGGGTGGGAGGTGGCATGTGTGAGCTGCCCTGCTCTGGCTGCTGGTGGGGGAAAGCAGGAACCTCTTTGACAGTATGGCCTGAGCAAGGGGCTGCAGAGGTGGGACCAGATGCAGAGTTGAAAGGTCTCTGCTGCTGGTTTTGCTTCCATCTCTTTCCTGATGCTCCTACATGGCATCTCCAGCAGCGTCCTTCCCAGCCCCTTCCCTGAGCGTTTGTCCCTATGTCACCACCAGCGCAACCATGCCCAAAGGCTGGAATCTGGAGCCAGGAGCCAGGTCTGTGCCAGCTGTTTCACGGTGGCTCCTCAGGGCGCATCTCACAACGCTGCCCCGAGGAGAGGGGACGAGTGAACAGGCTCCCACGCAGCGGGGCAGCACCGTGGGCAGGTCACAAGTGCTCAACACGCAGCTGAACAGCCACCCCCGTGCATTCATGTGGCACCCGTGTCCCGGGGAGGGCACCAGCGGGAGATTACTGTGGCTGCCTCCGATGCTGAAGCAACGGGAAGGTGATGCTGCTGCTCGATTTGATGGCGCAAGGGCCCTTGAGCTCCTCTGAGAGCAGCTGCCAAAGCTTGGGAGGACAATCTGGAGAGCTGAAAATGTTCCAAGGGAGCGTGAGAGCCTCACGAGCAACCCCAGCACATCTCACCTGTAGTCACTGGGCTTCACACACCCCCCGACCCACTGGCTGTGCCCTGCGGGGATGCCAGCGCGGATCAGCCCGTGCCTGGCACTGGGAACCATCCGGCACTGAGCGGAGCTACAACCAGCAAGGAGTGTGGGGACAAGAATCCGACTCTTCCTCTGACTTTATAGAGGGAAGGAGGAAAGAGGGGGCCGGACTCTTAGGGTTGGGGATTAACTAGGGTTAGACAGGGGAGATGGAGTCCGAGTGGCAGCCAAAGAGAGCCCGGTCTGTTTCCAAGTGAAGAAAAGCACCAAAGGGGGTGATGCCCTCCCCCCTCCGCCGCGCCCCCTCCCCGGTACTCACGGCCTGGGCGCCCATCAGCCCCCCGAGCGGCGAGAGCAGGAAGGAGCCGTCCAGGGCCGCGGGAGAGCCCGGGGAGGCGCT
>VWYP01017970.1:10545-23450 GCA_013400435.1 Pycnonotus jocosus | reverse complement strand
TTTTTTTTTTTTTTTTTTTTATGCCTATATGTAGGAGTTGCTTTGGGTTGAACATTTGAATTATTTGTCAAAATAAAATTGAATGCAGTGGTAGTTCAATAACCCAAATATTTGCCCTTACCACTCTTAGAACTTGTTCTCCTATCTCTGGAGACCTAAAACTAAAAATCACAAGGATAAAAATATATCTATTAATTTTATATTTTTAGCTACAGTTATTGTTATCACAAACTGTATCTGTGGAGATATTTTTCAGTGACTAATGGTTTCTTAGGAAGAAGACTGAGCAAGAATATATTGTAAGAAAGAGAAGATGAGATTTTGTTCTCATCCCACCAGCTTCTGACACAGAGACCATGGTCACTGGATGAAGTTTTCTGCCATGTGAGGGATATACAAGAGATCACCACACACGTAATTTACCCTTCAGATAAATTTTTACTTTTGGATACTTTTTATATTCCTTTTCCTAATCCTTAGGAGGTTTGTTCCATAATCTTCTTAAAGCTAAGAATTTCTTAATATTCAACCAAATGGGACATTACAAAATTGTCCTTTACAATGCATCCTTCACTTCTGGAGGTTATTTTTGTGGTTTTTTGTTGTTGTTGTTTTTTTTTTTTTTTTTTTCCCTGTTGTTAGTCTGGCATTTTGTAGACAACACTTTTGGCTCCAATAAACCAGTCCGATTGCTCCAAAATTAATGGAATATCTGTTGGCCTGATTATTGTAGTTTCATTTGTGGCAAAGCTGGTCTCCCTCTCTCGTGTGCTCTCTGCATTCTGTCCTTCTTTTGTATTTCAAACTGATTTTATAGCAGGAGTCCCTGGGCTTAGTACCTTGTTTTTCTTTCTTTTTCTATTGCAGAATGTTGTTCAAATTGTAATCTCAAGGCATCAAGGTCATCCATTGCCTCCTCTGTGTCTATCTTGATCTTTGTTATTGATAATGCCTCTCAAATTTTCTTCTGAGACAATATTCATTAGCATAGTCCTCCTTTTGGTGACAAAGATCATTAACAAAAATACTCATTAAGTGGCAAGATCATTTCTGCGCTGGTACTCTTTGTTCAGTAACTCCTGCTTTGAAACACTGTTGTTGCAGGATCTTCTTTAATTATTTTTGTGTCTTCTTTAATTCTGTCCATTCATATTCATTAGGAATTTTTCATAGGGCACTTCTCAAGGATTTTGTTGCAGTCTAGGTATGTTCAGTATATTGCACATCTTTTTTCCCCCGATTAGTTACTTTATCAAAGGTATACAATATGAATTTACAACATGCAAAACTTCAAAACCATAGTAAGAATGGATATGTAGCACGGAAAACGAAATATTGTAAGTGCAAGACAAATGTCTTTTTTTGTGACACTAAGTTATTAGGTTGTATATTCTCTGAAAATAGTTTGCTTTGGTGCCCAGTATTACATTTACTAGATTGTTACATCTCCCACAAAAGTGGAAGTCTTTATTTTTGTGCTTGTTAAGAGGAAACTAACCTGATTTCACTAAGCACAGCTGTTGGAACACTGAGACATCAGGGGAAGTACTTCTCGCAACCAATAAGCTCTGAGTAGTATTTTAAAGCAAAGCTTTAATTACATTTGTAATTTCTGAGTTTCTAGCCTGAAAGTAATTAGTTTTCATACTGCAGCATGAACACAATGCAGTTATCATGCTGAGATTTTTACCTCTTAGAAAAAGCAAGTGGGAGAAAATTTAAGTCTAAAAAGCATACTATGTGTAAGTACATGAACTAGAAATATGCTGATATTGGAGATACCTTATTACTCTAAAGTTTAAATTAACTTTGTGTTTTATCAGAGAAAAAATAATAAAAAAAAGTTGTTTTTGTTAAGTCGAAACATTTGGTCAATAAATTACAATTAAGTTAGTAAGCTTCCAGAAAGTAAAGTTGTAGTGATGAGAGCACAGAGCTAAGTGTACTGCTACACTTAGTATAAATAAACATTTTGTTCCTGCAAGCGTCAGATGCCCTGTGTTAAGCCTGAGCTAGGAAATGTGTGGAGAATATAAACACATCCCCCAGTGTGCTGTGCTGGACCTGTGACTACATGTAATAATTTTTGAGTAACTGGCTCTAGCTAATTAGTGGTGGATTTGTCCCATATCTATTGTGGAAGTAGGAGGTGTCAGCAGATGAGGCACATTCAGTGAGAAGAAAGATAATGCCAGTGCTGTTGGCAGCGAAAGGAGCACAGTGTCAAACCCTGGAAACAGGCTCATTTGAGCAGATACTGGGCACCCAAATGATGATGGGTAAACAGGCAATCCTGCATGTACTGAAAAGCTGTCAGGTGCAAAAGCATGATTGATGGGAGGGCACATGAAACCAATCAGCATGTAATGGAGCTGAAATGTTACAACTGTTCCAGTGAGTAGATGATGTTCTTGTTGGAGGTGATTTAAAGAGAAAGAATGTGAGTGTTTAATGTCCAAAGTCCATCTTGAGCACTTTAACAGTTCAGTTTGTGCATTTCAACTGGGCTTGCTTCCACATCAGACCTGAAGATGACACAAGTAGATGGACAGTGTCCTAGAGGTAGTCCTGTGGCTTGTGCAGGAGAGAGGAATGACTTTGTCTTTATCACATTGTAGCACTGGGCATAACTCTAGTTCACATTCTGTGTCATGAAAAGTTTGCATTGATGCTGCTTCTGTGGCAAATCTTGCCACAAATCAACAGTGTCTGCTCTGGAAGAAGACTGAGCCCCTTCTTTTTTCTTTAAAATGCTTTGTACCTTATCTGTGTTGGACAAAATTTTCATTTTTCTTTTCCTGTCCAAATTGTCATTCTGCCAAGCTCAATGAAATGAATGAGTTCTGGTTTTAAGCATTTTGGGCAATTTATATTCTTTGTGCAAGTACACAGTTTTAATTAGATAAATAATTCACAACTCTCTGTGCAGACCAGCCTGTAAGCCTTCTTTATCCACACCATTTTAAGCATACCTAGCAGGGGAGTAAGTCTGTTCTCAACTGTTGTTGAAAGTGAGTGTGTCTGGAGAGTATGAACCTATTGTAAAGATAGCGTGTACTTGATGTGTGATAGTTCAGGTATGAGAAGTCTACCACACAGCAGGAAAGAGCTCTTTGCCTGTGTGCCACTTTGATAGTTGGACTGCAGTCAGAAAAGTATACTCGTGGAAAGTCCCTCGCAAGGCAGTCTAGGAGGGAAAAGAATTCCAGGAAGGCTGGACTTTCTTGGACAAAGAAATTCTAAAGGCTCAGGACAAGGCCATCCCCATTGCCAAAGGATGTGCTGCAAGAGAAGATCAGCCTGGCTGAACAGAGAATTTTGGCTTGAACTCAGGAAAAAAAGGGAGGTACATCACCTTTCAAAGAAGGAGCAGGTAGCTCAGGAGACATTGTGATTGATACTGTGTGGGTTTGAAAGGAAATAATTAGAGTAAAGCCCAACTAGAACTTAATTTGTCTACTGCTGAAAATCACAGTAAAAAATACTTCTATAAACCTACTAGCAACAAGAAGAGGGCTAAGGAGAATCTCCATCCTTTATATAATGTGAAGAGAAATATAGCAACAAAGGATGAGGGAAAGAATAAGGTACTTAGTGACTTCTTTGCTTCAGTCTTTAATAATCAGACTCCTTGTTCTCCAGGTACCCAGCAACTTGAGATGGAGTACAGGGAAGTTAAGCACAATGAAACCTCACATAATCCAAAGGGAAATGATCTGTGACCCTGCTACACCACACACACACACACACACACACACACACACACACAAGTCTGTGGAGCCAGGTGGGATCTACCTAAGGCTACTGAAAGAGCCGATGGAAGATCTTGCCAAGACACTCTATATCATTTACCAACAGCCACAGCATGTGGTCCCACTTGACTGGAGGTTGGAAATGGGACACCCACCTACAAGAAGGGCTGGAAGGAAGATCTGACCTTGGTTCTAGGGAAAGTCATGGAATAGAAAATTTCGAGTGCCATCAGACAGCAGGTGCAGGAAAACCAGGGAATGGGGCCCAGACAGTATGGGACTAGATGGCCTGGCCCAGAGAGAGATGGTGAATGATGCCACATCCAGCTGGAGGCCAGTCACAAGTGGGGTATGGTTCTTCAGGGCCCATTATTTGGGCAAGTTCTGTTTAATATCTTTAACAATAATCTACATGAGGGAATCAAGTGCACCCTTCATTTTGCACATAGTACCAGTTTGGGTAGGAGTGTCAATCTGTTGAAGGGTAGGAAGGCCCTACAGAAGGATATGGGCAGGCCTTAGGTCTCAGTATACCTCTGTTTTAATTTTGTCAGTTTTTACAAGTCCATTCTCTAGCTATTGTCTCACAAACAGAAAGCCTCCACACCCTCTCTGCCTACCCTCATCACTATTGAAGAAGGCTCTTCCACACCTGGGTTCAAGATACTGATTCACATTCTTCCCAGGTGGGCTTAGTATTATGGTCCTTTCAATTTCCTTGCAAATGAGTTTGGCACTTCCATGATAAGCTGCTTGTTCAAACTTACAATGCCCTTGTATAGAGCTGACTTCTGGGCTAGGGACTTAAAAGTTAGCTTGTCATGGACAATTAAAGCAAAGTCAATATCCTCTCAGAAAGTCTCCAGGAAAGCTTCACTGTGAAATGTACCTTTTGCCTTTAGCTCAGTTATTTAACAAGCTATTAGTAGTTTAGTCAAGCAGAGGAAACAACCGAACTGTTTAAATAACATTAGCAGTTTCACTGCAAAGGGATAAAGTTCAGGTGACGAAGATTGAATCTGTCTCCTTAAGAATAAATCAGTTCTGGAAAGCAAGAAAAAGGAGAAGAGAATTTAAGCAGTAGTGGAAGTATAAAACACAGCATGCATCCTTTATTTTCTTCTACAAAATCCTGTCGCAGATGAGGAATGTGAAAAAACCCACACAAAGACCCTTACTATGTAGGCTAATAAACATGTTCAACTTGTCTACTGAATGCTGGAAAGAAATGCCTAATAGATTTAATCTAAGTATCAATAAGATATTAAATACATATTTTTTGTTCCTTTTTGATGTACAATTCCAACAAGCCTTTGGAACCTTCATGACCATTTTTCTTGTTTTATTCATTAATTTTTTCCAATTAAAGTGTTTCTTCCTGACATCTTGATTGAGTGACAGGCACTTTCTGAATGGGAATCTTTAAGGTAGATTATTGGAAGCTTCTTGAATCACTCTCCAACCTAATGTGATTCTCCTAGGAAGGTGAAAGTAACAAGAAACATACAGCTGCACAGACTAGTTTAGGAGCTGTTAGTGCAAGTCACTCAGCATATGAGCTTTCCAGGGCCACTACTAGCTAAAATAATTCTTGGCATGAGCTGTGGCAGTGGGAGCAATGCCAGAGTCCTGAGGGTTAGGGAAAGGTTTGTAGAGGTTTGTACTCAGCACTCTCTCTCTCTGTAAAGGTGTCACTTGTTCCTCAAGGACCTGCTAGAGCTTTAGCTCAGGGATGGATGCTTGCACTATGAACCAGAGGTAACTCCTGCTTCTGGTGGTCTCCTAAAGTTAATTTTGCAACTGACAGCAGAGTGCTGAGTTAGGTCCCCATTCAGTCTGTCTCACCTTTCTCTGCTCAAATTCGTGTTAGTGACAAGCAGCTTTGTTCAGGGAGTAAATTAAAAGAAGCTGTAGATTGAAGTGATCCTAAATTATTGAGAGAGGTTTTATTCTCCCCTGATTTCACATGAACTCATATTCTACCCATCTGTGCAATGCATTTTTTTGTCTTCTAGCCAGTGCCACTGAAGAGCAGATAAGGGGTTTGGATCTCTGCCTTAAAGTATGTCAGCAAGATGAGGCCAATCTAGTTCTCTTGTACCTACCTATAAGGCATATGAGTAATTTTTGTGTCCTGCTTGGTGTAAACAGTTTGCACAATGAGATACATATTTATGTATGCTAACTGTTGTTTTCACTATTTTACATAATTAAAAAATATATGTCTTTGACAATACATTCTTCTTTGGCACCAGGCTAATGAAAGAAAATTAAGATGGAGAGGAACTAAAATTCATCTGGTCTCTGGAGATCTTCCTTGGTTCATGCAAAGAGCTTTGTAAAATTTAGATTGAAAGGTGTCATATGTACTACTTTAAATTCTCTAGTAGTTTGAAATTTGGATAAAATCCTGTTGTATTAAATCTGGATAAACCCACATTGTAACTTACTCATTGCCTATACACTCTTCAGACTTGCAAAGGGTCATTGAGATCAGAGTCAGCAACAGTACAACAAAGAAATATCAGGGTATGTAATTTACAGATGGTTTATATTTTCTGCTTTCAGATGTTTGACCAAAAGGAGTGATACTTTATCTGATCAGCTTTTGAATACTTTCTGGATATTTTACATCCTTAAGCTTCCTAATATCTTAAAACCTCATTTTGTTAAACTGTGTTTTCAGTTCAACTTGATAAGACAGACCACCAAGTGATCCCTTTGTTCTATCCATTAATCATTTGTTCAAATTATTAAACAATCTGACAATTAAAAAATATGTCTATTGGATATTTTAATTTGTAAAGTTTTGTTTCCTGGTCACTGTTTCTATCATGATTTTTTTGCTAAAGAGCTGATTAGAGTCCAGCATTTTCTTCTAATGCAGACAGTACTGCACTGTAAAAAACTTACAGTTGAAGAGATTGAAATCATCTATGGTCTCAGAGGAAGAATTCAGGAGCTACTGACAGCTATTTCTTTTGATGTTTCCTGTTGTTTTACATTTTTTCCAAAAGTCAGATATGAGCATACTATGCAGAATTCTCCCACAATTTTCATTTTTTTTATATCTGTATTTAAATTCATCTTCAAAATGCGTGTTACTTCTTTCATTAAAATCAGAAGAAAAAGTAAAATTTTCTAACCTATAAATGTCTTCTGAGATAAGAAGAAATACCCCCTAAAATACTAAAATTATATTTTCCAGATTTAATGTTTTCAAGCCATAAATTCTTCCTTCTTAATATACAGTCTTTCTATGTGTAGAGCTCTAAGCCTGCCTGTTTTAAAGAGGTTATTTTAATTAGCTGAACTTAATATGTCTTTCTCTCTTCTCTTTACAATTAACAACATTTTCAAAGGTCTTTTTTTCAATCCACACCTTTTATCAACAGTTGAGACTCACTTCTGCATTTTGATAAAAGATTTTTACAAATCTCTAACTCTGATCATTGCAATATCACTGCAGATATGTGATCTGTAGATGACAATCTCCCAGCTTTTGGGAACTGTCTGCCGTTGTTGCCTTTAATTTGTGGTGGATTTATATTGTTAATGGGACATTTTTAATCCTAAAATAATAATTGTAAAAAATCAAACCATTACACAGCTCTGAGAAAATTTTATGCACTTAGTTATTATCAAGCAACAAGTCCTAGCATCAAGGAATTAATTTCTATAGTTGTCATGTTGAAGCAATGCTTTTCATGTAATTGTCTCTGGACACAGCGTCCAGACAAAAGTTCTTCCTTCTCTGAACACACAATGAAGGAATATAATTTTAACCAGTGTGCGCAGCGGTGCATCTTCGCATGTGGAACACAATTATTTCACTGCCTTGTACACAAAACTGGTGCATAATTTCTCATCTGCCTCAGGAACTAAGTAGACCTTTGGTGTATTTTCAATACATACTGTCTGACCTTGAAGCTCTCTACCTAAGTAAGAAGACTTCAATAGGAGGAATAATTAATCAGTGGAGCACAGCGCAACCATTCTAGTTTTCTAAGACAAGTTTTGACATTGAGTTAATATGTTTTGCTAGGAGAATCCCATCTTCTCTGGTCAAGAGTGAAATAGCTTTTACATCTACCTATCTATCCAATATATAATAATGAAGAATCATTCAACATTACAAAGTAGCTTGGGAGCTTCAGAAAAAAAGACACAAAATGTAAGTGCAAAATATTATCTAAGATGAACTCCCTCAAGAAATGACATCCATCACCAGTTTCTGAACTAGAGCCTAAAGCACACCCATTGAAGTACATCAATTGCAGAGTGCATATTTATAAATACATTTCATCCCATATAACTACAAAAAACAGGGAAAAGGTCCATGTATGGAAATTTGCTTTTTTAGAGGCAGGAGAAATTAAATGTGTCATACTCAATAGGTGTTAATTTTATTGTATATAGAGGTAGCTGAAATCTTTTACATGTTGTGGTGATGAGTAACATGAAAGCAAAGTAGCTAAACTAAAATCCATTTCTTATTGCGGATTTTTTCCCAGTTTTTTGAATTTCTTACTCCAAAACGTTTTGTAAAGTTAAGAGAAATATTATACACAAGCTAAAATATGAAGAAAAACTGTTTTTAATTTTTTTTTCCTTTTCTTATTTTCCTTTCTACAGTGTGGTCTTTTAAAAATGATTTTTGGGAAAACAGCTGTAGTTTTGACAGGCCTTGTGTTCAACATGAAAAAAAATGTTTTGATGGTATATTCAAAATCTATAAACTTTCTTCCATATGAATAAAAAAGAATTGAAAAATATATTAACTGAATTGGAAAGCAAAATGTGAAATTCTTTTTGCTATTCTTACACACAGTATTAATGAAATTGAAGAAAACTTACTGACATTGATGAGAAGTCTGCCAAATCTGTCTTCTACATTTCGGTTATTGTTCTACAGTTACTACATGCAAATATCTTCTGCTAAAAAATGGCAAGCTAAAAAGTGCAAAAGGAATTGGATGGAGTTAAGAAGGGACAAGAGAAATAAGGTTGATAGTGAAAAAGCTTAAATTTTCTGTTTTGCAAGAATCTTCTAGACATTCTTCCAGAATACTGGAGAGTAGGTGTAACTACAATCCTCAATGTTTCTTAATCTTAAAATAATTTCCAATAAAATAGAAATGTCTTTGGAAGTATCAGTTACAGCTTACCTTTCTTTCCAGTCAAGATTACTTAGTGAAGAATATCTTCCCATCTTATTGACACTAGTGCCTTCCTACTCCTTAAGCCTTACTACAGATTGATAAAGATCTACCCCATCCCATTTCATATCTGGCTATCCAAGAAAAACTCTTTTCTGTACCTCGTTACCATATAATTTAGCTCTCTAACACATAAAAGTATTAAAACTGAGCCTTGAAAATGTGACAGTGCAGTTCACTTTGTAAGTGGTCTCAGATCAGGCAGATAAATGTCTATGTTTTTAGGTGTATCTCAAAACAGATTTTAGTCTCAGCAATTACAAAAAAAAATCTCCAAATTTTTACTGTTTTTTTAGATGAAATCAAATTTTTGCTCAGGAGAAAAAAATTTTAAATTGAATTCAGTTTTTTCCTGCTTTAAGTAATTGCTCATGAATTCAGACTTCTGAAAAGATCCCAGAGATTGTTGGCAAGCTGGAAATGTTATTAATAAACAAGTGGCAAAACATGTTTTCATCAAGGCACCACTGTCCTTATAAAATGACCTTTTTATTCCTCTCAGTGATGGTGTATTGTTTATAGGCTGAGTAAGAAATGAAAAGAGGAAAAAAATATCTCCTGAAGATTTTTTTTCTCAGAAAAGGTTAAATAGGACTTATGCTATTTTTGTTTGTTTCCCTTTTTTCTCTCCTAAGAGCAAGGCAGTGAGCCTCATATAGGAGAGTGGTTTCTGAAAAACTGTGAGGAGGAGTCCATTTTTAGAAAGGGATAAATGACAAGGATCTTTGTTGCCACTCCTGGCTTTGCTGTTTCTCTCAAAGATGAATTTTGGCTTCAAAACCAAATGTAGAGGACAGTGAGCAATTTTATTAGTTTGGGATGGGAGCAAGAGACAGACTATTAATTTGTGATCTGCACCAAGCTCTTAGGTAATTTTCCCCTGCTGATATTTTTTTCCTTTTTTCTACAAGTGCTCACATTTGCATTCGGGCTGATTGGCTGTAATATAACCAAAATTTGAGTGTGTAATCAGCTCTATTCAGACAGATCCTGCTACCTGTGCATTGCTTGTTTCCTCCTATCTTCTTTGTATGTGCCTTGTTTCTCAATATCCTTTACAATATACATGCCGGGGAGCACTCAGGCTTGATTTACATGTACAATGCATTTGTGCACAGAGGAGCAATCACAGCAAGTTTATACACAACCCATCATTAATCTGTTCAGCATTGCATTCCTGTGTTAGTGTGGAGATACATTGACTTTCCAGAATCACACAGGGCAAAATTCACTGCTTTTACAAGGGCTTAGCACAAGTTTTCTCCTCTGTGATATGTGACAAATATTATCCACTTAACATCAGGAGGCTGAAGCTCTGAGGCTCAACTCACTAGCATTTGTAAAATATATCAAAAACTTAATGTGAAATATGTTATCTGCAGAAAAAAAAATTACAAACATATTAAAAAAATACTAACCAAGTGAATGATCCTTTTTCATTAGGAATGATGCTTCTCCTATTTCTGTATGTCTGCCATCCTCACATTTTCTGAATGTTTTCTGATCTACGACATCTCACATTCATTTTCTTGTCTAATTTTCCAGAGTCAAGTTCAGAATGTTTTCCTCAAGCTATCAAATAAAACTAAACTGAAGTGGGGAGTGGCTGCAGCTTTAAGCTCACAGCAGCTATTAGGAGAATCATTAATTTTGTTTGGTAACTGATCTATCATTTCCCTCCTCAAAAGAAAAACAAAACAAAACATCTGCCCACCCATCATATTTTTTCTGAAAGCTTTGAGTCAAATTGAGAAAACTTTATCCTGATTAAAATCTTCCAAATTCTTTTGTCTACTGGAAATAGTGGAATTCCTTGTGTAACAATGCTACTTATTATTCCTTATACATCAAGATCTCATAATCTACATTCTTACTTTGCTTTTCTGTTTTAGATGCTTGTGTACATTACAACTAATGCCAAGTTGCCAGCAACCTGTCAGCCATATAAATTCCCTGATACATCCTAAACTGCTCCATAAATGATTTTTTTTAGACAAAAAGATATGATAATCTTGTGAACCTTGGGGAGCAGTATCTAAGGAATACATTACAGAGAGGAAATTATATTTTCATGAAGATACTGAATACGAGGAAGAACATTTTTATTGTGTGGGGGACCATGCACTGAAATATTTTGCCCAAGGAGGCTGTGAAATCTCCTTCTGGAGATACCCAAGAACCATCTGAATGCAAAGCTTTGTAATGTGTTCAAGGATGACCTCGCCTGGGCAGAGAGACTGGACCAAGTAACCCGCTGTGGTCCTTCCCAATCTTACCCATTTGTGATTCCATGGTTCTATGAATCTGTGATCGTACTTTCTTGATAGGAGACAGTACTCTTGCCCTAAGATTTAAAATCCAATTTGCATAAACATTAATTAATTATTTTAAATAATATTATCTATTTCAGAATGTTTAAATACAGCTTTTTACTTTTCATACTTTTTCACAAGGCTTGATTGTTGTGAATGGTATTTGAGGATGGAATTTCAGACTGTCTCTTAAAAGACCTCTGAAGTTACATACATACATTGTTATCCTCAGGACACAGAATTCTTGTGCAGCCTTTTGTCAAGTCTTAGGTTTTCCCTAATGATTATCTTTCAATAAAAATTAAGCAGAAAAATAACATGGCAAAATCAAGTTAAAACCAGGTTGCTCAAATCCTAGTAAGTAGTCAGGCATTTCAGAACAGATATATTACCAAATGTAAATATTTTCTGTATTTTTTTAAGCTTTATCACTACTTATTTCTTAAAAGAAATTGTATTTGTGTCAAAATTTGCCACCATTTCTCTGTTGCAATTTATCATTTAATAAAATAAATTAGGTCAGAATGTTCAAAACAGAGAACCCGACTTTTCTGATGCAGAGGTTCAATCACAAGCTGACATAAAAGATTTCAGTGCTTTGAGAAAGGCCACTGCAAGTCTTTGACTTCTCCACCTTCATCTTCATTAAGAACTTTGAATTTGCAAGTCTGCAACTCTCATTAACAGTCACTTTACCTAACTGCTGCCATGCAGAATTTAAGTCTGTAAACTTCAGCAGCAATTCTAAATTAGTTTTCTGGGCTTTATTTTTTGTTATAAGTGAAAAGATAAATGAACCTCCTTGAATGGAACCCTCTCAGAAATGTCCATTTCTTTCAGTTCATCTGTTGCAAGGAGATGCTCTGTAAAAGGAGCTGATTTATGTACATAGGATGTTTGCCTTTGCATATCATAGTCTTATCTGAGTTGCAAGGTCTGGGGCAGCTCATGGTTAAGCCATAAAGTCTCCTACACAAATGAAAAGTTAAAATGCAGTTGTTATGATTTTAAGGCTTGACAATATTTCTCAAATTGAATTGTATGGTGAAGGAAAAAATTAATAAAAAATAAAGCTTATTAGATTTATGTAATATTAGCATTAATGTTCCTGTTCATCATATAATTAAGGACTGCTATAAGGGACATAAGTTCAAGAAGAAATGGTCACCTCACAGGAAAAATAGGAAACACCTATAAAAAGTTTATAATGAAATACTTTGTCCTTGTAGACGCAAGAGTTAATAAAGGAGAGAATCCTGGATAAGTGTTCAGTGCTTTTCCCCTATCATTGACTGAGGGGAAACCTCCTTGCCATTTTCAACATCCTCATGAGAGGAAGTGAAAGGGCAGACACTTGATTGCTCAGTGACTGCACTTGAGGAAGTTGTGTCAGGGAAGGTTTAGGTTGGATATTAAAAGTTTTTCACCCAGAGGGTGGTTGAGCATTGGATCAAGCTCCCCAAGGAAATGGTCACAGCACCAAGCCTGACAGAGTTTGGTCAATGCTTACATGGTGTGACTCTTGGAGTGGTCCTGTGTAGGGCCAGGGGTTGGACCTGATGATCCTGATGGGTCCCTTCCAACTAAGCATATCCTATAATTCTATGATTCTATGATTTTAC
>VWYP01017970.1:0-10493 GCA_013400435.1 Pycnonotus jocosus | reverse complement strand
TTTTTTGTCACATTTGAGATATGTTCTCAGAAATAACTCCTGACTGATTTGTTGCTGTGATTTTCCAACTCAATGGCCATTCAAATGTTTTATTTAAAAATTAACCCACAAAAGCAGAGCTCTTATTTCCTTCAAAAAGAAACTGAAGTGCATAATTCTATTCTGATTTCGCTGTTTCACTGGGGTTAAATTGCTTTAGTTTCTGCTGTATACCTTTGGGACTCTCTCCTGTATTTCATGGGTCTCATCCATTTGCTCTGAATAGCAAATTGGAACTTACATGCAGTCTCAAAATGAAGTATAAACTCACCACTAAATCTTGCCACCAGGAGAGAAAAGGGAATAGAAGCATCACTCTCGTCCATATTCCATACTGTATGAGATCATGGCCAGCATAGAAATCTGGGGGAGGAAGGTAGAGGGGCAGGCATTCAGAGTGATGGTGTTTGTCTTCCCAATTCACCATTAAATGTAATGAAACCCTGATCTCCTGGGCATGGTTTTGAACACCTGCCTGCCCCTGGGAAATGACGAATGAACTCCTTGTTTGATTTACTTGGATGAGCAACATTTGCTTTAGTTCTTAAACTGTCTTTATCTTGACCTATGTATTTTCTCCCATTTCTCCTTCCGATTCTCTCCCCCATCCCGCTGCATATTCACCATCATGCCACTGGCTGTGTGGGGTTTAGCTGCTGGCTGGGATTGAACCATGGCAGCATCCTAGAGCATCCCCATCTACTAGACAGAACTGGGCAACCATATCTTCTTAAAAGTGAATGAGGTCACTCCATGTCATTAATCACATTAATTGAGGAAGAGCTGAGACTTTTGGTGCACATGTTGGAGTCTACATACATCCATCCATATGCAAGTATCCCTACCTAGAGCTGATTCCCACATAAACTTTCCACAAAATAAGGGATCCTGCAAATTACGGACTGTAACAACTGCCCTAACTCACCTAATATCTGTTACAATTGTTCTAATAGTCACCTTCTTTCATCTCATCTGAGTAGGTTAAACCTTCTCAAACATAATAGCTAAAAGGTCATCTGAGGAAATTGGCAGACAGTGGATGGAATCACAAAAAAAAAATTATTTTACCACTACCATGACAATATCCAACTGAGCATGCCCAGAACACAGTTGTACTTATGAATTTGTAACTTCTTCAAAAAACCTGAACTGATCTTTAATCTTCACTAAAATGTTTTTCCTTTGTTAGGCCAACTTCTTCACATTTTGATTTTTTTTTTTAATTCACACTCTATCCTGCAGTTCTGCCTTTGAAATTATTTGCTGCAAGACAACAACATGATTTTTCCTGTAGTTTGTCACAAAGGATTTAAATTATTGATGCCTTCTATTCTAATTGTATTAATATTGGCTCAATTGGCATCTATTTTATTCAAAATGCCACTGGGCCTTCTGCCTCAAGGGAAAAATAGTGGCTGATTTTCTTTGAAAAAGACAAAAACTTAATACATCTACAGAAGAGTAATTAAGTACAGATTTCATTTAGTTTCAGAGTCTGGTTCTTTAAATATGAAGTTTGAAAGATACCAAAAGAGCACTACTAAGTTATATTACAAAGGCTATTTAATTATCCATTCTAAACACGAACACATCTAAATGGATGTGGATCTAAATCTATCACTAAATGGAGGGAAAAATACATAAAGATACTGAATCCTTGGCTCTAAGAATCAATAACAGTTTTACTCCTGACCTCATTAGGGACAAGACTTTCAGTTCAGCATTTGTTAACAGTACCAAAGGGACAGCACGGAAGGAAAACAGGAGTACCCCAAGAATAGCTACAAGTGAAGCAGCCATGTATCAGCTTCCTGATAATAAGACAGATATTTACCTTCCCCTTTCAGTAACCTCCCAGGCTTGATATTTTTGAACCTATATAGTTTTTAAAGCAAGCTGGCAGCTTGGTTTGTGCTGGTTGAGAGAAATTCTCTTGGGTAAGGATCTGAAATTAGGGTTTCCATTCATAAACAAAGGGAAGCAACTACATAAAAATTACATGAAAACAAAAGAGAGAGAGAAAATCTTATTTCCCATTTCTTTTTAAGCTTCTTGAACTTTCCAACCAGCTGTAGATGGCAGGTGTTTTGGGTCATGCTTCATTTCACACTAGTGAGTATGAGAGAAAATGGTTTATTTTCAGCAGTGCTAAGTGGCTGTGGAGCCAATTACTTCAATAGGCTCTCAGCAACCCTCTGAACCAGGCCAATTTTTTAGGCTCTATATCATCAGCTTCATGTCTTGTCCAGTTCTCTAAATCTCTTCAGCTCAGCACCTAGTGACCAAGAAAGGATAATAAAGCACACAATCTCCTCAAATAGTCTGTACAATGGTATGCTATAAGAAGGAATTCAGTATATTAAGAATATAGATATGCTTTGTAGTGTTGCTTAAGGGATTCTTCCCCCACATACAGCCCATTTAGCCACTTCTAATCTTTATTAGATATCTTTTCTCTGCTTTTAGCAATAAAAGCCATTTCAGCTAGGTGCAGTTTTGAAAATATTTTGCTGATACACTGTTTTTGAAGCTTGAAACTGATGGCTTCAGTGTTTTGCTTTTAAACGTGGATCTTGGAAAAGAATAAGTGAAACCATGTGTCACAATATGGAAATACAAAGGGAAGAGTCAAATGTAAATGAATCCATGCAACAGTTTTGATCTGCGCAATCTAGACAGTCTAAAGGACTGATTTCCAATCATTTGTATTTTCCAGTACAGGGACAGCCTACACTTAACTGGCATTAAGTCAAAATGCCTCTTCCCTGGAGCTTTAGTCTTTGGTTCTAACACACTTAATTGAAAGTGATCTAATGTCAGATGTTTGAGTGTTTGTTGTCAGCAAAACAAGTAATGCACTGTACCACAGGGAATGAGATGAGTCTGGAGACAAAAGTGGAAGTATTTCAACATCATCGTCAACCCGTATATGGAATCAAATATTTATTGTTCACTGCTGTGGGTAGCTAAATAGGTGCTACATGTAAATTACCTATATGCAGATATTCTTTACTAAATGAAGTTATTGTCATGGTATGCTTTTTTTTTGTATGTATGTTTTGTTTTTAATTGAATTATTTTTGCAAATGTATTTATGCCTTCAAAAAATGCAAATAAACAAAGAGACATGGGCACAGACCTTGTGTGGCAGATGAGAAGCAATGATCACACATGGAAAATTGCAACCAGAGAGCTTTGTTGGGAAATAAGTAGGGAATGTTGAGACCAAACTTAACAAAGGTCAGCTGGAAATGCATTTTCTTGACAATTTTTCAATGTTATTGAAGTTACTTTAGAATGCCTTATAATGTAGAAAGAGGGGGTTTAGATAATTTCTGAGGGTTGTCATCCTTTCTCCTGTCATCCCTCTAAATTCTTGGGAAGCCATAAGTCAGACAATCTACCTCTTGCTTATTAATTATGTTGATAGGATTTCAATGTCAAGATTCAAGACCTATCATTATTTTGTCTAAATGACTTTTTGTTAGATTCGTTTTCTTTCTGAGAAAGAAATTACAGCATTATGAATTTATCTTCTAATCTTTCAGTCCTTAAAATCCCTATGCTTGGATATTTGTATACATATTTAAGCATAAAACTTGGTCATCTGTGTAAATAATAAATATTTGAAGACTATGCTTAAGCATATCACAACTATATTAAAGTAGAAAGTTAAGATTGTCATTGACTGATGTATAGACTATTTGTTTTCCTTATTTCTTTCTACCTAGCAAGTCTCAAAATCAAAGTTTGAATTTGAGAAAAGAGTAAAAAAATGAGCAACTTAAAGAAAAAATAAGAATAAAAAGCAGGAATAAGGAATTGAAATGCTTTGAGATTTATAACTTTAATGTATTTTTTCCTTTTTGCCATGGTTCTTTATTTCTCTTGTGAATAGTTTTTAACAATAGAGGATGCCAAATTATTGAGAATGCAGATTTCTTCAGAACTAAAGTAAACAAAATCCCTAAAATATGGGGGCTATAAGCTAAGGGCATGCCAACATTAGTAGATCCAAAGGCCTTTGAAGAAACACATGGGTGACGTAGTGTATTATTTTGCCCATTCAGAGGATTAACCTGGCATAAATATTTTTTTGCAGATGCTTTACTCACCATGCCATCCATTTTTTTTCCAGAGGAAAACTGTCTACATGGCATAGCTCCATTTTAAAATCAAAATATTTCCTGGTGTAGAACAACACATCCTTCAGAGAGTAGCAGAGTTCAAATGAGATGGAACATGCTGTTTCTTCTCTCAGCAAACCTGTTCCTCCAAATTTCAGACCTCTGTGAAAGAGCTCCTAAGGGGCAAATAGCTTGAATGTTTGCAGCAATGTTGTCCTGGTTTGAGCAAAGGAAAACAAGTGAGAGGCTTCAAGTCAGTAATACAATTTAATAGGAGGAAAAGAGAAAAAGTAAAATAAAGATTACAACCTGGCACCCTGTTACTTAGGGTGATGGTAGCAGTCCAGATGAAGTGATCTCGTTGAAGCAGTGATCCTTTGGAAAGGTCTGGTAGCTCCTGTCCTCTGGGAGTCCAGTAGGTAACTGCCCCCGTGCTGTCCCAGATCCTGGATTATATCCAGGTGGGAATGCTTGGCTCCTCCCCTTGGGGGGAGCATCTCACAATGGGATGACATCATTCCATGAGTCATGCGATGGGTCCTTAATGGCCCATTGAACAGAGATGGCTTCCGGAGGGAGTTATCTATGAGTCATGCAGCACAGCATTGATGGGGCCATGAACAGAAGATAAGAGAAACACTGCCCCACCCGGTTTCCACAGCCCATGAAGATGGTGATAGAATACGTACTTTGGGCACATCTTACATTTTAACCTAGGACAAATGTGCAGAGTAGCATGCTGCTAGCCATTACATTTTAATTCCTTGCCCACTCGGATCAGGGAGCTTCTGACTCTGGCCACCCAAAGTTGGTCCTGAGGGGCACAGATTTGTTAGTGTGGCAATCAGAGCCGAGAGGCAGGTACACTCTGTTTGAGGGACTGCAGTGAGAACAACTGATGTACTCTGTGTGAGCATCTAATATCCAGCCTGGCTAGGAGAGCCAAGATTCTTCCATACACCTGCATTTATAGACACAGGCTTGTGTATGGACCTAGATGTGACTCAGGAGAAAGATGAGACTGACGCATTGTTGGCTAACAGTCAGTCATCCTGCAGTTCTTCATCTGGAAACAGGGTTGGGAACCCATCCTGCATGCAAGGTCGCTATGATTTTGGCTGTCAAATACAGGAAGGATGCCTCCATTCAGAATGAATGATCTCATCTCTGGTGCTCAGTCCAAAGGACCAGGGACATTTTAGGTGATTTGCGATTGCATAATATTGACTTCTCTGAGTGGTGCTTAGAAACATTCCAGCTTATATTTTGATGGAGGAGATCACCCTCTCTCCTCTGGTCATGTTGTGCAGCCCTCTTTACTATTGCCAAAAGGTTTTTGTTCATAAAAGGCAACAGCTGGACATTAATAATTTTTTTCTTCCTGCATGCATGCTCATGGAGTGAGAGGGGCGTTGAAGATTGGATCTGCATGCATACAGAGAACCACTAGAGGCCATCATATATCTCTGTACAAGCACTAATGGGTTTAACTTTAAATGCATAACATTGATACAGAGGAACCTGTTATGTCCACAAAGGTAGAATGGCCACTGCTGGGATCTCAGAAACTGAACAGATAAGAAAAAAGTGCAGGCTCCAATGGACATAGAAAAAGTATAATTCAAATTAAAACAAACAAACAAACAACCCACAAACAACTAAAGAGAGAGATAAAAAGGAGAAAATTGTAAAATATTTTTTTAAGGAATTAAGGCTGGAAGTAATGTATATGGCTTTACTTTACCAACAGCTATAACAGAAGGAGAAGCTGTTTCCCTGCATAACAAGAGTGAGAGAGCCCACTGCAATTGCTTGTGAGCAGGTGGTTGCTGGAGAAGTGTTTTTCACACATTAACAGCAAAGTCAAATGTCTGTGTGCAGTTTGGTATCCAGGTAACATTACCAGAATAATTTCTTTCCCAGAACTAAGAATTAAACAGTATGGCTTTGACCTCCAAATGTGTTTGATGGCTCACAGCAGGCTTCTAGTTCTTTGCATCCATTACAACAAATTACCTGGCATAATTTGTCACATCCATTTGTTTCCCAAGGAAAACATATTAAGATACAATTAAAATAAAAACTTAAATGTAAACAAGGAAGAGTATTTGTACTTTCTAATGAATTTATAAATCCTATCACATAGTAATCACACTCTGTCTTTCCATTTGGTTGCATTAAAGTCAGCATGACTGCATTTGACATCAGCAGGAAATTCATCCACCCCTTTGCCTTAGTACTTTCTCATCCCTGCTAATTTTTTATATCTGTATTACTGTAATGCCTTGGAGTCATCTTCTATGGACAGAGCTTCCACTGTGCCAGGCAAGGACATGATCTAATGATTAAACTGTAAATATTGAGATATTTGCCTGAGTTAGAACTTCCTTCACAGATTCTATAATTGCAATTCTCCTCTAATAGAATATAATCATGTCAGACTTATGCTTTGGAATCACCCTTTACTCTCATGAAGCCCCACATGGAATAGTACTGGGGCTTCAGCTCTGGACTCCAGCATGAGAAGGAGATGACCCTGCTGGAGCAAGTCCAGAAGAGGACACAAAGATGACCAGAGGGCTGAAGCTCTGACCTCTCCTATGAAGACAGTTTGAGAGAGCTGAGGCTGTTCAATCTGGAGAAGAGAAGGTGCCAAGGGGGCCTTAGAGCAGCCTTCAAGTACCTAGAGAGGGTTACAACAGAGCAGAAGAGGTGCTATTGACAAGGCAGTATAGTGACAGGACAAGGAGTAATGGCTTTACACTGAAAGAAGGAAGGTTTAAATTAGTTATTAGAAAGAATTAAGGTGGTGAGACACTGGCAAAAGTTTTCCAAAAAATCTGTGGATGCCCTGTCCTTGGAAGTTTTCAAGGCCAGGGAGGATGGTGCTTTGAGTGATGTGGTCTAGTGAAAGGTGTCTCTGCCCACAGTAGGAGGGCTGGAACTAGGTGATCTTTAAGGTCCCTGCCAACCCAAACCTTTCTATGATTTTGTGGCTTGTATTTATATGACATGGCTGGCTACATAGAAGATTGTTATTAATGGTCAATGTTAAATTCAAGTAATTCTTAATATGGAGGAGCAGGATCATGAATTTGTACAGTTGTGCTGATGCAAGGGCATCTTCTTCCATTCAGTGTTGGTTTTGTCTTTCATGTCTCTGTCTGTCCATGAGTCTATCAGTGCATCTGAAGCTTACTGCGATTACTGTGATGTTTTCTTAAATACAATGCTGACTGAGGTGTGTCTAACTGAACTATTTTATCCTATTACTGGTTGTATTGACTTGAACTAAAATTATTGCTTTGCTTTAAAAGAAAAAAAAAAAAAATCCAAGGATAAATTTAGGTAAAATGTACAGATTCTGGTTCTTTAACTTATCAAAAGTTTTATCCTGCTCCCAATATTAACCACCTCTATAAACTGAATCCACCTCAGAAATACAGATTGTGGAGTTTAATATCAGAGAGATATTTCTCATCACGCAGCTTCCAGTGATATTATTAGTGTTACTGATATGAGTCACTTCTCAGTGTTGGAAGAGGGCACTGCTCTTCATTAGGAATAAGACTGCCAGAATATCTAAACTGGTCCTGTTCACAATTTTTCCAATGGCAAGTTTGCCATGTAGCAGCATTAAAATGTTTTTTCTGAATTCCTTCTAAAGCAAATTTTAACTTGTCTCATACTTTGCAGACACGTAGGAAAAGCAGTCTCTGGCAGACCAGAGTGCTTCTCAGGACCAGTGGTTTGGTCTGAGACTGGCATCTTTCATGGTGGTTGCTCAAAGCCTCATCTGACCAGGCCATGCCCACTTACAGGGATGGGGCATCCACAACTGCTCTGGGCAGCCTGTGCTGGTGCCTTACAGTCTCAGAGTGAAGAATTTTTTTTTTTTTTAATCTAAATCTACTCTCTTTCAGTTTACAGCCACTAGCTCTTGTGTGATTACTACATGCCCTTCTTAAAATTCCCTCTCTTATCTTTCTCACAGGCACTCTTCAGGCTCTGGAAGGTGCTAGAAGGTCTCCTCAGAGCCTTCTTTTCTCCAGGTGTTTATTGGATCCTGAGTCAATTTTCCTACCACTGCATACACTATCTACAGCCATATTAATCCTAGTTATGGCTCTGAAGAATCTCACAGTTAACACTGATCCACAGTCAGATCTTTGGCACACACACCTGCTCTGCTTGCTCCTTGCAGTGTCCACAAGGTCCATCCAAGTTTTTGGTCTCATGAAGACTATTTTCAGATCTTACTCCCATTTCTTCCTGTTTAAAAAATATAACTTGCATGGGAACATGGGATAGGAAAATCTAATCTTAAAATTAGCACTTGCCACTCAGAAAAGGAACAGCTTATGTACAAATTGTCTTCTGAATTTAGTGATATCAGCTTGAAAGGCAACTTCTACTTGCTCCTGATTCTTACTGGAGATTACCACAGCTCCAATCTGCATGATTTGTCACTTTCTACTCTGTTTCAATTTAAAAAAAGTGAAGAAAAAAAAATTAAAAGGAAGCCAGTAGAGTCCAGAACTTTTTTTGCTGAGCAGTTTTAATTTCCTTTTAGTTACTGAGCTAGCAGACTAGAGAGGGTAGCAAGGTCTGCAAGGGGAAGTGACCAGCAACCAGTAGCTGTGAGGGCCAGTAACCTCTTTAGCCACATCTAAAACAAGGAAAAAATATGTGAAATTCTTACTCAGCTTGTTTCAAGAACCTCAGTGCACTCATATAATAAAAAAGTGTGCTTTTCAGTGTGCTCAGTGCCTCCATTTGTTGTCAAGTTTAAGGAAAGAAAATCATACTCTTCTGCACCACTACAGTGGAAGAATTAAACTAGTAAATATTCAGATGAATGTCAGTTCTACGCTTCTGTAAAGTGAAAATGAATTAGGGATATATTTTGGTAGGTTTCTCTGATCCATTTGTCTTTTGTTTTGCTTAAAGAGTTATATTTACTTATCTGTTTATGATATTTTTTATTCCTCATTGTTTTAGAAACAGCAGAGTATTGTTGCTTTTTCTGTGTTTTTCATTTAAAGTTCTGTATTTAGCTTTTGTTTTTAAATTATTTCATTTAACATCAATATGCTTTGATTAAAACATCTTTAGCATGCCCCTTTTTGCTCATTCTGCACTGGCTCTGTGTTGGTTTGTAGTACAAGATTCAATTACTGCTCCTTATTGTTCTCTATCCTGGTATTATTTTAATTAAGTTGACTTAAATTACAAGGTTCATTGCTTACCCTAGAAGTTAAGGACCATGGGTGGGAGTCGTACTCACTCGATCTGTTCCAGGTCTCACCTCTGCAGGCTTCAGAAGCCTCGGTTCTATCCGTTGGGTTTGTGCTTTGGCTGAGCGCTCTTGCAGAGTAAGAGGCGCTGCCGTGCACCGAGCGAGCCCAGCGCTGGTGGGAGCAGCCCCTGAGGAGCAGCAGGCATTTCAGCAGGGCTGAACAGGCAGAGGGCTCAGGCCACAGCTCATGGGCATGTTTGGTGAAGGGCTCTGAGGGTAACTGGTGAGAAAGCTGCTTGCATTTGTACATTATCCCAGTGGCTTGGGAAATTTCTTAGGAAATAAAAGAACAGCTATTTTAAGCTTATTTCAGTCTGAAGGCTTTCAGCGCATTATTCTTTCCTCCCATGAATATCAATTCTATGCTTCAGGAGGAGAATTTGGTTTTCCAAAATTTACAACCCATGTCAGCTGCTTCTCTTTACACAGAGACATTCTCTGTTTTGTTTTTTTGGGGAAATGATGTTGTTTTTCATATTAAAAAAAACAGATCACAATTCAAAGGAATCACCAAACCTCTAACTTTTCTAGAGCTGCCAGCCTATCAACCTGGCTGTACACCACTTTCTGACAGCCTTTTATGCAAATAGTTGTCCAGAGTTATTCAGAAAACAAAGCAGGCAAGCACACAGTCGTAAAAATGACCTAATATTTTAGGATCTCAGACTAGATATGAGTCCTGAGGTAATCAAAGCTTTAGTCACAACCTGATGTTAAATACTTTCAAGCTCCATTAACAATTTTACCAATTATAGTAGGTTGTTAATAAATCATCCTACCTTTTGACCCTTACACTATTATTATATTGTTTGAGCCCAAAAGTTCTGTTTTTAACCAGACTATTGTGCCACTCTTTGTGCTGTAGTAGTACTTGAATTTATTCAGAGAAGTGCTCTTATGAAATATTACTCTGTTCCTATGGTCCCTATTTGTATTCTTTATATCCCAAATACAAGAGGAAAAAGTCCCTGCTCCTTGGTTAGAGAACTTAAATCACGGAGTTTAGGAGTGATCCTCAGTGTCAGAGT
>VWYP01017967.1:29724-70707 GCA_013400435.1 Pycnonotus jocosus | reverse complement strand
TTTTTAATGAACAAAAAGTAGCAACAAATCTCAAAGATAAGTTTGGGTTTTTTTTCTGCTTTCATGTTAAAATAAAAAGAATTATTTCCCGCTCACTCCTTTGGTTGTTTTTAATTTTTCTGCAAGGCAAAATAGAAAGGCTGTGCTTTTGGATAGGTGCAATAAGGGTTATATTAAAATAAAGGTTATTTTTAAGCTTTATCTGCATGGTTTCTCAGGACCACAGATTAAGTTTCAAGAACTTTAGAACATAGGATAAACACACTATTTTTTCCAGTTTTATCCATATAAATCACAATTTTCCTTAACTTGCATCCTTCTTACCTGAATTTTTTAGCTTCTCTGCTGTTGATGCATTTGTATGCCAAGCGTATGACCAAATCTGGTGCTCCTGTAGCACAGTAGTGATTGAAACCCCCCCAGCTGCATTCTAACCACAAGAGCATGAACAGGATGAGAAAAGCTGGTAAATTGTACCTCTTCTAAAGACATAATTCAGAAAGTGCTGATGTTCTCTTGTCTGCATGTTGTTCCATATGTCTGTGGTTCAGTTCACCTTTCAAGAAAAACAGATGAAAGTGTTGCCTTGCAATAGAAAAATGTTATGAGCCTATATTCATTCATAAACATGATGAGTTACATAAAGATGTTCATAAACACATTGCTGAGAAAGTAGTGTTATAAATAGCTTCAGGATAATGGGACTGCTACCTAATGGATAAAACCATTTTCAAAACCGTTGCTAGGATTACGTTTTCCATCTTTTTGATACACATATTATACCAAGAAAATGCATCTGTATGGACCTTGTAAAGATCATGCGTAATTCTCTTCATAAGCTGATGGAAATTTTACCTGGGTCACTGCTGTCAAATACCAATTCATATTCTACATTTGGCTAGAGATAATTTTCAAACCTGCAGCACATTTTGTGCAGCCCAGTGGCACCATTATCTAGGCATTTCTGCATGTGTTTTTTAAAGGAGATAAAGGCTCCTACGATGCTGGAATCATTTGGGGTTCAAGAGAAGGAGAAGAAAAAATTCTAAAAGGCTGGAGTTGTCTAAACACAAGTTCTTTGTGCCAGGTAAGTTCATGGTCAAGGTAAGCAAAAGAAAATAACGACAAAACTCCAAAATGTTAAGGTTAAAATTGGCAGGTAAAGGTGAAATTGTATGTGGAAATCATGTTCTTATGACTCTTCCTGTTGTCAAAATATTTTAGATGAACAGGAAAAATCTTCCTTGGGTGAGGTTAATTAAGGAAAGATGTACATGCTTTATGTGCATACTTAGGAATCTCACTGGTTTTTTTTACGTTTGACCCAAACTGCAAGTTTCTATCAACATTGCTGAGTCAGTCATTGTGTTTGATCCAAGAGGACTTTATGGTGAGACCAAAGAACAGATCCAATTAAAAAAACCCTGATACATTAAATATGTACAAGGGCTTACTTTGTAAAATGGAGCATGGGTGCTTCTGTGACTTCTTCTTGGAGTATATCTGTTCTAAATGCAGGTAAAACATAGATGTTTCGTTATTTTGTACCACACTGCCACAGTAGGTTACTGGTATTGTCCATTCAAACAAATATGAATTGAAACTTACTAGTTGGGGTTTAAAAAAATCCATTTCCTGGTCAAGTTCAAAACAAGAATATAATGTCTTGTTTTTCAAGAGCTGCCTGTTTCAAGGAGAGGTCATGCATGATACTGACACTAGTAAAGTGAGACTTAATTTCTTGTTAAAGATGTCAGACAGACAATAGCTTTAGGGCTCAATTATGTGATAAGAGTGAAGAGCAATCAGTTAAGATTTTTCCCTATCTGGTCGTGTTTTATTACAGAAATGTCAATGAATTCCTCTTTTTGAAGTCTTTTGGGCTTACACATGCTGTTTCTAGAACAAATAATCTGTTATTTGAAAATACAGCTAAAAAGGGCTTTTTTGGAAATGTTTTAGTACAGATTTTTTTTCTGTGACCTGTGTTGCAATTTGGTCCCACAAATGTTTGTTTTGGTAATCTGAAAAGATCCAGATGCAACCCCATATTCTGCAGCTCCACACCATACATCACTCCTCCTGATAGTACAGTGCACAGCCTTTGCCACCTTATGCACTGTCTTCTCTCCCAAATAGGAAGTGCAGGAGGATGCAGAGGAATATCTACATGTCTAATATAAGCCACCGCCACCTTCACCTCTGTCTGTGAAGCTGACTGGGGGAAACATGTAAATGTATCTCTCCCGGGCTGTAGGACACGCAAATCACACACAAAAATCTTATACATACTCTATAAGAAGAGAATGTAGAGGAGATCTCACTAACAGCCTGTGTGAAAATATTACAGGGGGAACATTTTCCTCCAAGTGCTTTGTGCAATGTTACGGTTCAACTAAAATTCAGGTTTTCAGCCTTTCCTTCAGGGATTAATTATACTCCACTATAAAAGACGGAAGTAAGAACATCTGTCTGAATTCTCACTGTATAAACCTCAGTAGAATCTCCATCATTGTCCTGAAGTTTTATACCTATTTCCTCGGTATATTAAGTTGGCTTTGTTTATACTTGCGTCCTTTGCTTGCTCTTTCTTGGCTTTCCTGTTCTGACCTCTCCACTCTATGCACTGCATCCCTGACCATGTGTGTGCAGAAAATGTGTATTACTGGGCCTGGCAATGAAATATATCTCTTGGCATTATCTTTAGAGAACATGCAGAAAGATCTTAACTGCTAACAATACATTCAAAGTAGCCAAATATCACTAATACACAGAGCATTTACAGTTGTCAAGATTCCACAAAAAAATTCCAAAATCAATATTGTTACAGATATTTTCAGCTTTGAAAAATTATCAAAGAATTCTGCTTATTAATGTTGATAACAACAGTCTATATTTTCATAACTGTGAAAGGAAAAACCTTTTCTTTGGGACTGAATATGCAGCCACTATTTGTTTTGCTCCTCTTACCTATACTGAGGACACGTGATACTCTTCCAGAGCAATCTTTTCCATCCTCAGGATTTTTCATCATTTTGACAAGGTGCCTGTAAATTTATCTCTTTCAAGGTTAAAATTTTCCAACATTGTCCATAAAGACTTTCTGTCTCCAGATACTTCCACATTACTCTCTTACCCTATCCAGAGCATGCAAAGGCGTGACTTCTGCCAAAGGAGAAAAACTTCCCTTCAGTTGGCTGCAAATGGTCCCTCACATTAACAGAGAAACCAGGGACTCAATCCCTCCCTCCTATCTCCCACCTTACAAAAATTATGTCTTAAGACCACTTAACAGCACATGACAAAGGGACTGAGCTCTCTACAGTGCAGCTGTACTACTTTGACTCACAGGCAGAAAGTTGTTCTTGTGTTTGTTTCCTTTAAGGAGAGATTTCATGACCAGTGTCCTGCTGCTACATCTCCAGGCTGAACCTGGTGTAAGTTTCCATTTGGCCCTGGTAACCTAGAGGTTCTGTTTCTGCAGATCTTCCAGCTCTTCCCACTACCCTACCCTTTTGTGTTAACAGGTTCTAGATGACAGCTGATGTGTCACTTTCCAACTCAGATCAGTCCAGATATATAGTTTGCCAAAGTAAATATTAAATTTAAATCCCCTGCTCCTCTTCTTCTTGCATTAGCCGAGTCAGACTAGCATCTGCATCCCTATGAAACAGCAGAGTCAAAGCCAGCCACCTGCATCACTGCAAATACATTTACCATCTGTTTCTTATTAAAGGCTGTCAAATTTATATCATCCAGAACTGTGACTTTGCTGCCAAAGAAGCTGTGCAGAAATGGCACTGGAAAAATAATGAATCCCAAGAAGCTAATCAGAGGAATGTGTTAGTTTTACTTCTCATAAAATTTTTATATTGGTAGATGTGCTCCAATCATGAGGAGAAAGATGGTAAGAGGTGGCTTTCCATCCTGAGAATTCTGCCTGTAGTCCAAACCAGTTAATATGAACAAAGGTAGAACTGCAAAGAGGCAAAGGATTCACCAGGAGCACTTTGTATAGTGAGATAATGTATGGTGGATGCTGCTATGCTTAACCATTCCATTTTTTCCTGCAAGTGAGGAAAGTAGTAGTATTTATGTAGTATTGCCATGGAGCCATGGCCTTAATGACACTATCTTGTTATCAAACAGGTTGGTAAATCATCATCCTTTCTCCACACAGTGTGAACTTTCAGAAGTGTAAAGCAGAGAGGACCCTGATAACCACCAAAGAACTGAGGCAGGGTGAGCTTGACCTTGAGCAGGATGTCACCTGATTTTTCTCTCAAATTCAGAAGGTTGTAGTTCAAAGAATTACTGGAAGATGGGAATAGATCTTCCTGACCTCTCATGAAGATCAAAAATGAAGAACAGCCAGGTAGTCACCAGCTAGAGGAGATAACTGTACAGAAACTTACAAAAAGAAATGGTGTAAGAGGCTCAATGACTCAAATGCGTAAGCCACAGTTACTGTTCTGTCTTGCTTTTGCATTAGGATCATGTTCAGTGTAATCTGTTCCTCTTCGTCCTACATCAGAAGCAAGTCCTCTCTCTGAGGAGAAACTGACAGTGGGGGTTAGTGTAATTTGGGCAGTAATATTAGGAAGCTTCTAGTCATTCGTTTGTGGTGTTCTTTACTAATTGCCCCAAAGTGAGTTTGGAGTAATTTTTAAACATGGCAATTAATGGAGATTAGAGTCTTCTAAGGAAGCAACTTGTGTCAGAACATTACACTGGGTCACCATCCTTATTACTAAACTATCATGGGTGGTAGTACATTGTACCTTCATTATTTGATTAAAAGTTGCTGTTTACCCATTAATGAAAAACAACTGTTACAGGTGAGCTGAAAACTTGTATGAAGAGGGGATACAATAAAAGTAAAGAAAATTGTCTCAGAAACCTGAAACACTACAGTCATAAATTGTTAATACTAATACTTTGAGATCTCAGCCTGGACTTTTGAAACAGCTTAAACATCTCTTTGAGGTTTTGTCATATCACCATCAGCAGGACTGTGCTTGGAAGGGAAGAAGGGTAGGGTGGATTCTTGACTGTAAGGGACATAAAACTGCTATGCTCCATTTCAAAATGAATCTGTGGGACTTCTAGGAGATCCTGGAAATCCTCTTCCCTCAGTTTTCTAGTATGTATCTTATAATGGTGCAAAGATTTTTTAATGCAACTGATAGGTTTAGGAAGGCTTGTTTCCTTTCACATGTTGCTCATTTATAAACATTCTCAGTTTCATGCTAGTGAATCTGTTTTTTCAAAACTGAAATCAAGTACCATGAAACAGCTGAGCTTTTTTTTTTTCACAGAGAGGTAGTCGGGAATCTGCTGAGGAAAATCTGTATGTTCTCATATCTGAGAATTTGCCATAACTGTTAGGCGTAGTCCCTCAACTAATGAAATGGACAGGTTTTTCCTTGTATGTTTGTTGGGAATGCCTTCTGTGCAAGCTGATATTGTGTCTCCACTATATTCTTCAGGAGCAGAGCTCTTTCTGGCACATGTGAGAAATATTCTGGCCACACTGGTGCTGTTTACTGCATTGCCTGTATTCACGCCTGACTGAGGCAGGAGTGAAGTGCCTGATGGCTTAGGCTGGGGCAGTTCTGAGCAGTCCAATAGAAGAGCTTTGGAAATCTAGGGGAACATTTAGGCTAAAATGACAGAGGGTTTGGGAACACCTTGGGTCATGTAACTGCTGTGTTTTGATCTCACATGTCTTAATCTAATCTTTTTTGGTTCAGCATGTTGAGTTTCCTGAGCCTTTGGAAGAAAAAGATCAAATTAAATGAGAAACAAGTCCTAGATGAGTTTCAGCATTTGGTGTTATGAGGAAAAACTAGCAGCACCATACTTAGCTAAATAATTTTTCCAGCTCAGCTGAAGCTATGAAAGTAGAAAACCCTTACATCAATATTGCACTACGAAGGCAGTATTTTGCTCCTGAGAGCCAATCTACTCAGGCAAAGCAAAGACTATTTCAGGTAATTTCTACTGTGAAGTTGAGAAGCTTTATTTCCATTTTCTTGAAAAAATATTGCTCTTGAACCAAAATAAATTATAAAAGAAGAGATCAATATCATCGTAATCATAAAAGTAATTTGTGGTGTTCATAACTTTTATGTAAAGAGGGATTATTTGGTTTAATATAATAGTCTGTGACCTGATGGCCACTGTCTTGAAATTCGATGTGCACAAAGGTTGGATGAATAAATGCTTCATACAGGAGAGCTAAGAGCTTCCAACAAGCTGTTCTATAGACAGTCTTCAAAAAATTCCCCCTGTATCATTTTTCATAAAGGATTGTTAGCTCCATGTTGTATATATGCTGGATTTGGTTTTTCAGTTGTTTTGCCCCACAAAATCTGGAAGGCTTAGATTGCAAAATGATAATGGGAAAATGTTGTTTTTTCCCCCTCTGAGCATAGGAATGAAACATGGGTTTAAAGAGAACTGAAGAACTTGTCCAGGACAGATTTGCTGGGAAACAAAAAATGTAGTAAACCATGGTTCTGCGACATGTGATATACAAATGAGCCAAAGCCATACCTGCTAAAAGTTTGCAGTATTTTGGACATTTTGCATACATTTTGATTGTGTTTAGCAAACAGGCTCTGTTTCCTGCTGGATGGAAGGTTGGTGTGCTGTGCCGATCTTCAACTATAACCAAGCTACATCACTGGCTGGTTATGTGCCCTAAAACACAATTATTTTCCCTATCAATGAAAGAATGAGGTAACAAGTCTCATTTGTAAATGCTTTGGCAGCCATAATTATAAATCACTATCTGAATTATAGGTATGTGTTACTGTTTGGTAGTATGATTTTTTTTTTCTTTAAGCATCTGGAGCAGTTATTAATGAAATACTTTTTACTGAAACAGACTGGAGACTTAGCATGTTAAATAGGTTGGGCATGGGCAGATCAGAGTTTGTGTTACCTAGCCAGGATTTCCTTTTCAGCTCTGCTTTTCATCAGCTATGCTGTTGGCACTCTTTTGTCTCCTCGGCTAGTACGTGACCAGGGAGAGAATAACATCAGGGAGCAGGTCTGCCATAAACCCCCTGAGCAAAAATATATGTATATCTGTTTATTTCAGCTGGATATGTTCTCTGACTTGCTTCTGTGCACAGTCTCTCCAGCAGCTCTGCCAGCACAAGGAGGGAGGTGAGTAGACAAGAGGGGAGGGCAAGACTTATGTCAAGTAGTGGTTGCCTGCTCACTTACTTGTTAAATTACAGATCATGGACCACCCTGTGAGGGTGTTTTGAGGAATTTTCAGGAAAAATCTGTTCTTCTGGCTCTCCAAGATTTCCATTCGGTGAAGTGGAACCCTAAGAATCAAAGCAAAGCTCTCCATGAGAATCCTGCAATATGCAAATGACTGGGTACTGAGAGATGGACATGGAGCAAACAGGCTCTCTGGTTGAGGGGTTGTGCTGTACAGCATCCTCATGAGTACAGCTGCTCCTTTTCACACTGTATATCATGTGGAATAAAAGGTCTCTCTATTCCCTCAGGTCAGGAGGTTCCCAAGAGCTGTAAAAAAGGCTTTGAATTTCTAACTCACCTGTCTGTGTTAATCTGGTAGACTTTGGGCTGTTGGGTTATATATGAATGCCAAATAGGGCTTTTGATACCATTTCAGTATGCAAAGGTGTACCTGTGTAGCTCTTGTGAACACTGAGGAACCATTTGCAGAGCTCCTTTTTGGCGGTGGGGAGGGTGCTGATACAGTTCATTGGACCATTCCACAACTCAGAGTCCCACTGCTCTTACTTTTGACACAGTTGAGCCTTATCTTTGAAGCTGCTCACTGTGGGCAAAGAGGCTATCTCAAGGTTTGGCCTTCGGTGCTGCACTGCCTATTAATAATCTGCAAACAAGATGAAGATTTTATAGGCTGATTTCTGTTTTCTTTTTTAATACACTACCTATGCCTTTGCTTTAAAAGATTATCTAAATCATGAAACACTGCTTAAACATTCTGACAACAGGGTTTTATCTAGGCAAATCAAGTCAAATAAAGATAGCATTTTTCCCAGTTAGCTTCTGCTCTGAACTTTCTAATTACAATAACCTTAAATACCTTACAAAGTTTCATTCACATCACTTGGACATTAAATGAACTATTAGTTAGTGTAGAATTAAACATCAAAGCCCTTATAGATTTTCAGCATTATGCAAAACCTCTCATTTTCCTTTTGATTTAAAGCATCCTGAAGATGATAGGTTGCATTAAATAATTACAGCAGCAGTGTTCTTTCCTGTCCATGGGTAAGGCTGACTCAACATTTCTATTATAATCCCGTCATTTCAAAATATTTTATTACACATCCATAAAAATTTGTTCTGGGATAGAATTTGGTATTAAACTCTCATCCTGGGATAAAGAGAAGAAAAACTGTTTAAACACTTGGTGTCTGCTTCCTGCTTTTAGAGATAGTATGTGCATTTTAAACCAGTCAGTCAGTGCCTGAAAAGTCTCTACCAGTTTTGCAATTCAAAACCAGCTCTATTTCCTACAGTGAGTGTTGGCAGGTTGCTATTAGTCTGCTTGGTGGATTTGTTCATTCTCCTTCCTGAAGCAGAGAAGGGACAAAGGGTCACAAATACAAAGCACTCAAATCTCAGAGTAAACTTTGCCAGTGACCTCTGACATCAGGGCTACTGCACTGAATCCTCTGACACAGAGCACTGGTGAGATTGTAAAAAGGAATATGTGGAAGGAGTGAGATGGAATGAAAACAAGCCTCTGGGAAAGGTTCAATGCTTTTAAAGCAGCTACATAGATCTTGTGCACTGTGCATCTTGTACGCTGTGTCCACTAAAAAGAAAATGGTTACAGAGGAGGATGAAGGGCTGAGGGAGTTTTTCCCTTGTGAGTAATGCTCTGGTAGCTCACATTAGTAACATGTATCCTAAAAGTTGGATGAATTTTGTAGGGTGAATTGTGTCGGGTGGGTAGAGGATATGATACTTATTCATTAGAAAAAAAATTGTGTTGGCAGAAGAATAAGTTACGAGATGTAAGTAGGGTATCTGTGACGGCATTTTATAAACCCTTCCTGTAAAGGACTAATTCTCCAAATGGTTATCTGTCATGGTGCACGCTCCAACTGCTGGCCTGGCTAGCCCCAGGCACACCGGCAACACTTGTAGGTAAGGTTCAGTCCTTGGGAGGACCTCGCCTATCCTTGTGAGTTGTTGGCACCCTTCGGGACACGGCATGGCAACGGTGAGGAAAGGAAGGACTCTCCAAGGGGTCAACAACAGAGGAGCTTTATTGGCAACCCACGCAGGGACCTCCTCTCGCCCTGGGTGACAGCCTCGGAGAGACGCTGAGAGCCCGGTTACAGTTTCTTTAACAGGGGGAGGGGTGAAGGGTGGGATTGGGAAAGGACCAGTCGGGGTAAAGCAGGGATGGTCTCTCAACATAATACACAATGAAGCTGACAAATAACAAAGGATAGAAGGGGATTTTCCCAGGTCTCTATCCTACCATCAGGCTCCTCCCCTCGAACCTTCTAGAGGCAAGGGGAGGCCTCGGAATGATGGACAGACCCAGGGGTGGAGGGTACAGAGGGCTGAGGGGTTGACTGATGGGAGGAACTATTACAAGGGCAGGAAAGATACAGAGGGGAGTGTGGGAGGAACCACAAGGGAAACAACTGGGGTACATTGAACTTTCAAATACAAAACAATATTCTAAAGCATAAAACAGCTGGAAAGCACACCACCACAGTTATCAGCCGGTATAGACTGCAGATTGTCAACAGAGAATAGCCCTGCAAATGCAAGGCTTAAACATAAAGAGCTGTGAGGTAAATGTAGCAAAGCTACACCAGCCTCTCTGGAGGCTCACCAGCAGAACATATCTTTGGGTAATTTGTTTTTCCTTTAATGCAGGCACCGTGCTGTCTTTGCTCTAATTATAGAATCAGAAAATCACAGAATCATAGATATATAGATTGGCTGGATTTACCTCTAAGGATCTGTTCCAATCCCCTTGTCACAGGCAGGACATATGCGATACTAGATTATTCAAAGCCCTGTTCAACCTAACCTTGAACATTTTCAGTGATGGTGTATTCTCTACCACTCTAGGCAACATGTTTCAGTGCCTCATTACCTTCACTAAAAAAAAAAAATCCCTTATCGTGTACAATCTAAATCTACTCTCTTTTAGTTTGAAACCATTGCCCCTGTCCTGTCACTACAGACCATGGTAGGAAGTTTCCTTCCCCTTTAAATATTAGAAAGCTGCAACATGGTCTTTCTGGAGTCTTCTCCAGGCTGAACAGTCCCAACTCTCTCAGCCTGTTTTCATATGAGAGGTGCTCCACTCCTGTGACCATCTTTGTGGCCCCCTCTAGACCCACTTTAAATATTTTCCTGTGCTGGGGCCCCAGAGCTGGATGCAGTGTTCCAGATAGGGTCTCACTAGAGTGAGGAGAGTGGCAGAATCCCCTCCCCTTGCCCTGCTGACCATGCTGCTTTTGATGCAGCTGACTTCCTGGATTGCAAATGCAAATGCTGACTCATGTCCATTTTTCCATCCTCTGGTATCCACAAATTCTTGGCAGGGCCTCTCTCAAGCACAACACCCCCCAGCCTGTATTGAGACAGGGGTTGCCCTGACACACAGGGCCATTTTCAGAAAGGGATTCTCATCCAAATGGACATTCAAATCAGACCCAAAAGTCATTCAAAAAGCTATCTATATTTTGACATATATTGTAATGAGTATTGTAACGATATGAGTATTTCTCATCAACCTTGAAATTTCAGAACTCCATAACCAGTCCTGCTTGCAGGCTGTTAAGTCAGTTTGACCCAAATGGAGTCATCTTCATGGAAGAAGAGGGTGGCTGCAGTTTTTATCGTGCAGAAAAGTCTTATGTGAGTGTAGGGAAACTCACACAATGCCCTGACTTAAGGTCTAGGCCTGTCTCTAAAGTAACTTCTGTGGAGCAGTGACTGCAGATCATGTGTGGTTAACATGCACAGGGGTTGGCTGACACTGGCAGTGATGCCTGGGAGAGGCCCCATGTGTAACCTGGAAAGGTGAGAGAAGAGTTCCAGACAATAAGAGCTGTAATCAATGTTAGGCCATCAGCCAAATCTTCTCAAAACTCTACTTTAAGACATTAATTTTAAGTCTTTACTTCCCTTCCCAAAGAGATCTGTCTTCTCCAAATTTTGTGCTGAGAATCCAGTTACATGGATAGTGATTCTCTTGACATGCAGTATATTTTACCACAACTCTGGCACCTTTCCTGGACCAGTGCAGGATGCTTTTATTTTTAAGATCTGTTTGTTAGAAGAAATTGAGTATGGATTTCAGTTCCAGCTGAAGCACTAGGCTACTGTGCTGCATAGTGGATCAAATTATCTGTGTAGAGCAACTGGGCCTTGACTTTGTACCCAACATAGGTACCATGGCTCTGGCCCATCTTTCTGCTTCCCCTCCAGTGTTTCTGTGCTGTTTGCACAGTGAGCTCCACGTGCCTGGGATTATCTTTTGCATTGCTTGTGTGTGGGATCAAAGTCTCTGAGACAGCCTGTCAGCTTTTCTAGAGTGCAAAACCACTTGGCTGTACTTAATTTAGAATAAACACAGAACAATGGAGGGGAACTTGGTATTGTGTGGTGAATTTATTTCACTGCTGGCCACTTCAGGCACCTCAGAACTGGCCAGTTCATCAGTTTCCTCTCCAATGAATGTGTCTAGAAGGCCAAAGAGGCATAGCTGCACAGATGGGAAGTGGCTGTGTAATAGGAAGGACCAAACATCTGGGTGTCATGCTGAAGACAGCCTGCTGGGTGATGCTACAATGGTCTGCAGGACCATCTCCCTTTTGCCTGACCTGTGACACTTTGTTCAAAATCAAAATCTGGATGCAGTGGTTGTGTTATGGTTATTTGCTCCTTAATTAGAGACTTCCAGAGAGGAGATCCTTGGTTAGAGAAAGACATTGATCAGGAAGGATTCCTGGGTGAAGGACTGTATTTAAGCTATCTCAGTTTGAGCTAAACTGCTAAGAAGTCTGTTAAGTTACTGACAGAGTCATTCTTCACAGCTGTCAACCCTTATGCTTACACTGGGAGGATCATTAATATGACTAAAATGAAGCATCTGTCACTTGTGCTAACAGGGAGCATACTTCCCATAAATTCTATTTAAAGGGAACTGGGTGGTGAGTGTTTAGTGTTTGCTTCAGAGAATGGTAAAATTTTACTACATTTGACTTTTGTCACCATTGCAGGCTTTTTCAAAAAGTTCTATATCATGCATTTGTAATGAGAAAGTGACATGCATTTTCTTGCTACTCAGTGTCAGGATGAAGCAAAGGAATGGCAAAATAATGAAAGCTAGGAAGATAAGCACATCTACCACATTTTAATTGCAAAACTAATAAAATCAGGTTGGCAAAATCTCTTGCTGTTACACTCAAAAGCAATGTGAAAATCTGGAAAGAAAAAAACAAAATCAAAATCCATGAAGTGTGTCTTCAAGAAGCTATTTTATAAACATTTGAATTAAGTTTAAACTATTTAGTTGAATAATGCACTCCTCTGAAACAGCATATTGGTGGAAAATTGTCTGAAGAGCACCTAAGCATCCTCTCTAACCATAATGATTTTATAAAACCCTGCTGATTTTATCAGGTTTCATTTGATGACTTTTCCAGTTCTACAGTAATGTTTCTCTAGTCCTTTTTATAATGTCATGGCTCATTTCTGAGTCTCACAGATATTGCAGTGGTTTGGGGGGGGGTTGTTTTGTTTTTTGACTCTTTTTAATTTCTCTTGTGACCTTCAAGGTAGAGAAAAGATTTATATTTTTGTTTTGAAATTGCCAGAACCACTTTTATCCTGGAGTTTGCTCCAGCTTCTGCTAAGACTGTCACTTGACATTTAGATTTAAGTTTTCATGGTTTCATACTCTTTATTTTTGCTTATTAACTCTAGATTATATTCTTTCTGAATATGTATTATTTTTTGTGTGGTAACTTACAAAACTCTTAAGTAGATTACTGCTGCATTACTCTGGTGGGTTGTGTATCAAAACATGTTGTTAGTATTCAAATAAAGGAAGATTACATGGCCCAAAGTCCTGAATCTAGCACTGTAGAAACTGAGCCTGAAAGAATTAATCTATATTATTCCACTGGAGGTGGAATTATAAAGCTCAAAGGAAAGTGGCTTAATTCTGGAAACACATTTTCAGAACTCCTCTTGTCTTTCGGCTGGAATAAAGGCATTCTGTAAAAAATAAGTTCCATTTTATCATTTTAAAGAGATGATTTTAGGGTGTTCTAGCTTGATAGGGACTTATTTGTGGGCATTCTGAAGTGACCACATAACCGTGCATGTGCAATGAGGAACTGGGATAGAAGTCACTTCCTGGCACATTTTTTTCCCAGCTCTCTATGGTTTTTCCTCATTCTGATGTACGTTACGGGAGGAGTAGTTGGAAGGATCTCAACTGTATGAGAAGCAAACAAAAGCTTATTCCAGGGCTATGGCTTTAATTTTTATAATATGACAACTCTGACTTCCTTTGTTTTGCACCTTGTGCCATAATTTACACAATGAATGAGGGACTGGAAAATGGTTCCCTTAGCTCAGTTCAAGCTCTAATTTCAACCAAAATTATATAAACCCCAGAACTGTTTCATAATGGAGTTGAACTAAAGCTTCAGTAAACACCAGGCATAGACAGGGGATGGAAGAATTGAAATGTGTTAGCTGACATTTTCAACGAAATCTACTTTTTACTAAAGCCCAGTATTAAGTTGTGGTGCTCTCTCGTAATTGTTTTCTTAAGCACAGCTTTATTGTGATTATACTGTGATCCTTCATATTCACGGTTGATGTTACTTCTAAAATTGCTTAAGAATTAGAATAAACCAAAGATCATGGGCTTAGCAGCTTTTTTTCTGGTATGTGGCAAACTCTGCTGTCAAGTTTTGGGACATAGCTGCTGACACCTTGATTTCTAAATTAGTACTCCAAGGACATAATTTTTTCATGATTTTATGAATTCTCATTTCCAAACATTACTTGCATGTTTAAATTCACATGATAAATTTTGTTTGGCCTTGGGATGCACAAAAGTGGATTTAAAAGCTGATAGATACAGAGGGGGAAAAAATAACACTTCAGATTTTTGTTTTGATTTATGAAGAGCAAATTTTCTAAATAATGTAAAATTCCAAACCCTTCTGTTTTCTCTTCTTGCCTCACTGGCAATTCAGATCTTCTTTCCTTTCAAACAGTATGAATTACCAGAGTGGTAGTGAAACAGTCTTATAAAAAGGGACTAAAAGGTTAAGTGATTCAGGGAAGAGTTTTTTAGCATACTTAGAACAACTGTCTTGCATTACATTACCCTAATCATTTGGTGGCTACAAAGCAGCCACCTTAAAAAGGAAGTGATTTGATTACACCAGCCGACTGAAATGCTTTCATATTGTTGGAGGAAATGCCTCATTTCCTAATGAAGCGTTAGGAAAGCAACAAGAAACATTTTTGACTTATGACAAATGTAGGAGAGGAAAACTGCTAGATTCTGAAAGTACTGGTATTTAAGGAATAAATATTAGGTCTTAGAGGGAAAAAGTGCTAGAAGGAAGAAGGGCTTGTCACTCATGATGACAGACAACTGTGAAAGTGCACCACGCTACTCAGTGAAACAGAGGTATCAATCCACCTCTAGACAAGCCAGATCAGGTTAGGAACAGTGTCAGAGCTTAAAGTTGTTGTACCAGTGCTGATATAGTGTCTCAAGTTAGCTAATATGGGTTGGCTGAGTTAATTTTAATTAATCAGGCAGCTCTCCTAGGTGTTTCACCGAGACTGTTCATCAGTAGATATATTTTAGCAACTTCACAGGTGACTTTTAACATGGCAGCTAGGATCTGTATCTCCCAACAGTTTGGGCTTCCCTAGTGGTGTGGGATGTGGTTGTGTGATTGTGCATGTCCCACATACCTTAGTCTGCATTGGGCTTTTTAGCATAAAAAAATCTCTACTATTCATTAAACCATCTAAGTTCATTATATTACAGTCAGTCTATAGAGAAACCTAAAATATTGAGGAAATTATTGTGGATATAATCATGATTATACACTACAACAAATAATTTTGCAGAGCACAACTGTGTAACTAAACTCTTTTCCCAGGCATCTACGTCTCAGTGAACCATGATTTATTAGGGTTAAATACTTCAGAGTGCTACATTCTCCATTTATCAAATGAAGGGACAGATGCATAATCTTAAAAGCAACAGTTGACATTTCACGTACGAAGCTTCTAACAATGACAGCTAATTAATTATAGCTCATTTAAGCTACAAAATAAAACTGACTTCAGCTTTTGCATCACGCTTTCCTACAAAACAGATTTCTTTTCTCCCAAAACGTGTAATGAGTGTGGGCTCTTCAGCTGGATGGGTCTTCTGATTGGGTCCTCAACATCTTTATCCGTTTTTCCAGCCTCTCCATCCATTCATTTCTGAGCCTAGGGACAGAAACATGGATCAGCTTGTCCACATAATTTTATACGGAATAGATTTATACTATTCATCTCTTCCACTGATATGTTTTGGTGCTTTTTCCCAATTGTCATGCAGATTTTCCTGTCACTTTGGAGCTCTTTGCTCGATGGTGCTTCAGGACAAGCTCTTAAATCCCAGTGAGGGATCACCTGAGCTTTGTGGTTCGTCTCCATCTCCAGCGTGCCTCTCTCGAGTGCCTGTGTGCCAGTGTCTTGTCACCTGCACTGGAGATTGCCTGCTGCCACCTGCTGGGTCACACCACCCAGCACTTCCCCAGCCTCCCTCTGCCTCTGTCCTGCTCAGCCTGGGGACACTGCACATGTTGAAGCTTCTGTCAGACCCATAGCAGGTAGCTTTCAGTAATATGTGGCCCTTTATTTTCTTTTGATAGTATCTAGGTACCACAGAAAGACGTACTCAAATAGAAAAGAGAGGAATTTCCCAGCTGAGGAGTTGTAACATTGAGATTAGTTTACTCACAAACAGATAAAACATGCTGGAGACAAATTCTACTGTTCATTCATCCAGGGTTAGTAATGTTAGGCTGTCCTTGCTCTTAATTTTTCAAGTAACAATGCAAAGAGAGCCATGAGGAAGGCTTTGGTAAATTGCTTTCTCACTGGATGATCTCAAGACAAAATATAATAAATAACAAAAGTATATATCTTCACATATGCCTTCAACTTATGGAGAGTTGATGTGAAGTAAAACTGTGCTGATCTTGCTGCAGACTGCTCTTTCTTGCAGTGACTGATCAAGGGGAATGTGACTGAATAAGGTAGATATGGCTGTGGATGGTAGCTAGTCAGTATGCTTGGACCATCTGCTTTACAATGGATTTTCCATACACAAATTGAACAATCTTAAATAATTAAAACTATTTTCTTATGAAAGTAAGGCCACAGAGAAAGAATGTCGGCCAGGTACACATCTGTTCTAGCTTTGCTCTGAACAGAAGCCTTTGTGTTCAAGACAAGTCTGCACTGTTAAATATTGTCTTGGTGATTTCAGAAACTTCTATGCTTTGCTCTCATCTATGGAACAAGAGCAAATTGTTTTCCGATCCTATGAAGTCATAGCTTAAACACATTAGCATTACCTCCTAATTTGGGAAGCTTTATTATTTTCTATAAATCTAAATTACTTTCAGATTTCATTGCATGACTTAAATATAGGTATTACTTAAAAAAAAAATTACAGTGCAAACTGAAGTAACCTTTCTGGATGCAGATTACCCACTTTGTCAGAGCGCTTCTTCGCTGACGTTCTTTTTCATTTTGCAGATACTGGGTTTGTTGTTCAATGGTCTTTTCCCAGAAGTTCCTCAGGTCACTGGTTTCACAACCCCGCACTTCGTGACGCATATATTGGCTATTCATTTTCTCTAAAGGAAAAATTTGAAACAACTGTATGACAACTTACTAGTTCCTCATCTATTTTCATGGCTAAAGCACGTTCTTGATGTTTTGGATTTTTTCATTAGGGTCACAGAGTCCTTTTTTTAGTAGGATCAGGTTAACTGTGGGAATGACTCACTATTTAAGATTCTCTTTCCTAGCTCTGACACTTGAGGATATGCTGTCTACAGTGATCTGAATTCTTACTTGTGTACCTAAAATATCTCTCACCTCCATCTGACTATGACATTTATGTTCACAATCAGGACAGTGCTCTTGTATTATGTAATTTGGCAAGTGGGATACCTTTTACTCTACTCACAAATTAAAAAAAAAAAAAATTGCCACATCTAATGGGATTTTTTTGCCTCATTATTTTCATGTCTCTAAAATTTTAAAGTGACTATTGTTCTGATGATTTGCCTTTAATAATTCTGGTGCTTAGCTTTATTTTTAAATGTGGGAAATTTATATATATAAAAGAATGTACATAATTTCATAAGATGGTGACTTGCAAAACCCACTTTGTTTACTAAATATTTTCCCCTCTTCTTCAATTCTTAAAGCAGAGCAAATTCATTGAATATATTTTTGTATATCTGTGATGATTCTGTACTTTCAGCTTTAGTTAATATCATCTTAAATTCTGGAGTAAATCTTATCCTAGGGAAAGAATATTTTCCTCAGGATGACTATTTGTGGACTAACAGTAAATTCCCTGTATACCACATTGCAGCCAGAAAATTGTATCATTACTTTCAAAACTTCATTAAAGATGAAATTAGTATATCCATGCTGTCTTTCAAATTGCTATGTGCTGTTGCATGAACACGCCATTATAATATTTTCCAGAACAGTTAATTTTTTAACAAGTATTTAGGGCTCTCTCAGCATTGTTTGAATTCATGGAAATTATTTGTAATTTATTTTAATCGGTGCCATAGAGAGATAGTAAACAAGCCCCTCAAGACTAGCTTGGAAAAGCTTGAAGAAACTGCTGCCATTCCCCTGCCAGGCATCATAAGAAAACACAAAACTGGGAATTGATAATCTTTACATAATTGGCTGTTTTGTGAAAAATTGACAGATGTGTTATAAAGACTCTATGAGCAGAGGACAAAATCAGCCCTTTTGAAGAGGTTCCCTTTTTGTCAGGATTTCCCTGTAACTCCCTTGTGGCTCCCTGTAAAACCTTCATATGTCAGCTCAGGGCCTTCAAATAATAGAAGCACAGTATTTGAGCCCAAGTCTTGCAGAAAAGAATTAGTGAATGTATTTTCTGGTCCTGGACAAATTATAGCTGGATGTATAATTGTTGAAATTAGTCTGTAATGTGAATTGCAAGTATTGCTAAACACCTCCAGCTGTGCTATGGGATAACCAATTTCAGGTCAAAAAGTTCACTTAATACAAGTGCATATTTTCATACAATACATGTATTCTATAAATATCCACCTATATATCAATGCTATCCAAAATATTTCTTCCCGGGTGGCGTTTACTACCCTTTAAAACTTTTTGTGTACTAAGAGTAATCTTCAAAGGTATGAGAAAGATATGGTAAAAGCCATCTAAGTAAAACTAATGGACTTTCCACCCTAGGAGTTAATCTCTAAGAATAACTCTTTCTGGAGTGCAGAAAGAAAAATTCCCCTATATACCCGGGGCTGCAACATAAACTGCTGGGAAATAATGTCTTCAATAATGTTTATCAGAAGAGACGGAAAGCATAATAGCTTCATCCTTCTGAATTATTATGAATTCCTGTCTAATATACTGTGGATGCATCTTATATATATATATATATATATGAGGGTAAATATCACTCCTGAATAAGGCAAAATTACGGAACTCATTGCTACGAGGTGTAATTGAGCCGAAGCATATACCTTCAGAATACACATATCCTTTACTGGTTTTTAATGTTATGCCTCCTGATTTGATAGTATATGTTCTTGGTATTAGATTTAATGCATTTTATAGATGTGTTTTTCCAACACCTGCCCCCACAGCAAAAAAATCACAAGGAAAAAATTTAAAGCCACTAAAAGAGATATTCAGAAGCAGTTTCCATTGCTATTCACTTTACATCTGGTGCTGGCAGTATTTAGAAGAGTGTTAGAACTCTTCTGAGACAACAAGTGTGTGTAATAATACCAATTACAGATTTGGGGACAGCTCTTTTTTTTTTTTTTTTTTTTTTTTTTTTTTTTTTTTTTTTTTTTTTTTTTTTTTTTGGAGGGGTGTGAGGTTGGGCAGGGACAGGAATTAGTACTTTTCTCTGTCTATCATCTGTGAAATTTTCTTCGTGTGTGCTTGATCAGGCACGCTAAAAGCATTATCCAAGTCATTCTTCTTTCCTAATATTTTATGTTTTGTTAACATATGGATGTCTTGGTGCCAAATTTTCTCTTCCTCAGTTCATAATATTTTTTGTTTTCATTTCCGCTAAGGCTGGAGAGCACTCAAATAGGTACAACTAGGCATCAAAGTTACTGAGTACATCAGAATTCCTGCATCATTACTGATCCTTAATAAAAACAATATGCAAATATACCAGAATTTGCTTCTCTGAACTGTAAAATCACCTTATCCTAAATTACCTTATATTTTGAATTATCTGTTTGGGGCCATTCACGGTGATTGTAGGAACTGCACAATTGCTCCACTGAAATACCTCACATGGTTTCGTTTGCCTTTATGCATCACGTGCATGGACGTTTGAATTCTCCTCTGTCCTGTCATCTGTTTCATAAACCATAAACCTGCAGTGCATGTGAGCAGTCAGGGATATCAGACTTAGTTTATCACTATTTCTCTGGCTCTCATATTTTTCTCTTCTACTTCAGCTGTTTTCAGAGGAATGTAACAGGACTCAAGCCTGTATCATGACTTTGCAGCAGCAGCTATCACCTGGAAACAATTTATTTTCATGCCTCGAAGCCTCATGCAGAGTAGTTAGGATAAGGGGCTTCATTTAATAGGGAAAGAGAAGAATGGAAGAGATTTCATGGAGGCAGCCTCCAAAACAGCCTGAACAAATAATCTCAGTATGATGCAACAGGTGAGCAGAAATATACTATTAAAGCATATAGGCAATTGTGATGCACTTTTATAGACCTTGCAGATAGTTCTGACTTAAATTGCCCTGCCATAGTTAGGACTAAATAAGCTTTTTTTAAGCCTCTAGTGACAATCCTTCAAGAGGACAGTAATGAGAGGCTCTTTCTGGTAATCTTCTCTGACAGAGGCCTGGTTGCAAGCCAATGAACGAATGTAGATGCTCTCAAATGAAAGGAGTAACATGATAAACTCTAGGAAGGCTTTATCCAACACATGATAAGTATGATTGCTTATTTTAGATTTAATAATTTTAGAGCAGGTCGGTATTATCTAGCCTCAATTTGCTAAACAGGTCTTAACAAAGTTAGGGAAACTGTGACACTCGTACTATCAGCTGGAACTTGAAAATTATGTTGGTAGAACAAAAGAGGAATGTAAGATCAAACTGATGTGACATCTTGACTTCTTTGTAAAGAAAAGAAAAAATTAATAGTTTGTGGCTGAAATTCACTGTTTCTGTGAGAAAATACTACCACCACCAGAAACATTTTTTCATGGACAGAATTGGGAGTTAAAAGTTTCTTAGCCAGAAGAAAGAATGTAAAGAAAAGTGTGGATTTTTGTCCTCTAGTAGAAGACATTGTAATAGAAAATATATTTTTTAAATTTACAAAACTTTTAATGAGCCAGGAGAGTTATTTTTCCTCCTTCTTGTGTTTCTTACAAAGCACAGTCAGTCAGGGTTTTCAGGGTTTTATGCATCTCCCTAGAAATAATACAATATTTTATTGTTCTGACTTAACTTGGACCATGCTTTATGACTAGGGTTATTATGTATGCATTGAATCATAAAAATTTACTGATATATATAGTAGAGAATACTGTCTATGCTAATGGTACTATTTGATGTAAAAAACAATCAGAAATCTGTTTTGATTTTGGAAAATGGGACTACTGATCATATTCATGATTTCCCTCTTTTTCCTTAGGTCTAGGATATGTCGTTTATCTTCTGCTTCTGCAGCTGGCAGTGATTCACATCTCAAAGGGCTGACTGATGCTTTCTTTGAGATCCTGCCTAGGAAAGCATGCTGGTTTCAAGTCTAACTTGAGTGTCCAGACTCTGATTAAAACCCTTTGGAGGCAGAAAAGAGCACTTTAGTTTAATCCCCTGTACCCTTTGGTTTGTGTGGCATGTTGTAGTGGGCAGTTTATCTCATGAGCAGCTTGGGCCTTGAAGCCACTCGTGAGCAACTTGTGAGAGAGGTTGCTCACAGCTTGCTCTCACAGCTTCCTCTTCCCTTCTGCCTTGTTGGTGAGCAGTGATGGGAGGAGATGATCTGGAGCACCAGCATGAGAATGGAGAATGCTGCTATGGTCTTCTGATGCATGCAAGTCCCTAACTGTCCCAGTCTCTTCCAAAAATTCGTTAGTGTATCTCATCAGCAAAGGTGTGTGACTTTTCATGTGTGTTATACAATTTTATTTTCATTTGTAGTTTGGCATTACTACCAATCTATACTTTTCCTTTACAAACAGTACTGTCTGGAGTTTGCTATGAAATAAGGGAATTCTAAGCAAGTTATGTATTCTGCCACCAGTATTTCCTAGTTTGGCAGAACTTGAAGTACATGCTCTTACCAGAGTATGTTCAGTCAGGGAGTTTTTCTCTGAGTATAAATTTCAATCAATGTAATTGGACTTCTCCATGTATTGGGAATTTTCTGTGTATGAAAATGACAACTGTACTGACACACGACTGAGGTATACTAGTAGGAGTTACAGGTGTGCATCTAGCAAATTATTTCTAACAGGCACGTTAAACAGTTTTAATATCTGAAAATGTTTTCACTCAAGCACTAGGTAGCAGACTCTATTCAGCCGTTATCCTTTTTCCTAATTCCCACAATTCTTTCATTGCTTTTCTGTGGAAAGGGATGGATCTGAGCCTATTTTTTCTACTAAGAATAGTTATTCTTCAAATGCTTTGCAGTGGTAGAAAATGTGGACTTCTGCTCATATGATACCATTATGACAAACAAACATACTAAGACAAGGCTTGTGGTAGCTACACGGGGTCTGCATCTCATACTGCTACAGTGTCAATATCAATGCCTTTGAATGCCATGCACTGTGTTTTGTTCTGTCCTTCTCATCTGATGGGCTTCAGTTCTTTTCATCTGCTTTCACTTTTCTCTGGATATCAGACACCTGAACAATGGAATTGTCAAACTGGAGGGAACTGATTCTATGCTTTTGCTTTTTTGTACTAGAGGGCTCAGCAGTCCTCTGGCTGAAGATTAAGATTCTTAAAAGCTTTTGAACAAAACACTTGAGGAATCAATACTTTCATTTCCCTCCATGTAACCCACTCATTTATTACTATCCTAGTTGTGCTCCCATGACTGGTTTTTCATTTTATGCTACTTGCTGCCTTCCATTCTGCACTGTCTCTTCTCCCTCATCCTGCAGCCATGGGATTCCGTGAAAGGTCCTTTTGTTTTCCCCTCTCTGACATCATGTCTGTTGAGTTTCTCCTCACATTTTCTTCACCTCCCATGCCAGCCCTCCCACCTAACCTGACTGATTTGGACCTGTGCTTTCCAACACCTTTCTGGCTGGTTTCCCCACCTCTGTTGTTCCATCTGGAAAATCTCTTTCCACTCCTTGCTGGAGCTGCATTTGGTAGAGTGATACAGTAAGTTGAGTTGGAAGGGACCCACAAAAATCATTGAATCCAACTCCCAACCCTGCACAGCATCAACCCCAGGAGTCACACCCTGTGCCTGAGAGTATTGTCCAAATCTTTCTTGAACTCTGTCAGGCTCGGTACTGTGACCACTTCCCTGGGGAACTGTTCCAGTGCCCAAACACCCTCTAGGTGAAGAATCTTTTCCTGATATCCAATTTAAACCTCCCCTGGCGCAGCTTCATACCATTCCTTTATGCCCTGTCACTGGTCATGGGTGAAGAGATCAGTGTCTGTTCCTCTTCTTCCCCTCATGAGGAAGTTGAAGAATGCAATGAATTTTGTCCTCAGTCTCCTCTTCTCCAGGCTGAACAAATGAGGTGACCTCAGCTGCTTCTCATGAGGCTTCTCCTTCAGACCCTTCACCATCCTTGTTGCCCTCCTTTGGATGCTCTTTGCTAGCTTAATGTCTTTTTTCACAGTGTGGTGCCCAAAATGCACTCCTGAAGGTGTTACTTAAACTATCTCTGGATGATCTTTTCTTCACCCCTCTGCTACCCAGGTTTTTCCTACTCCCTGCATCTGGCTCTCTGTGGTGGCTGCCTGCATTCCCACACATCCTGCCACGAGCACACACAAATGGGACTGTGGTGGCAATTGCACAGACATGAGCAATGAGTGAACAGGTATTCAAAAGTGATATGCAATAAAAAATGTCCAGATCCCTTTCCTGAGCTTTCTATAGATTTGTTTGACTTTTATTGACTTTTAATTTTCAATATCTAAGCCATATTTAAAGTGGCTATAGTTTGCTCATGAGATCAAATATTGTTTTTGATCATTAGACTTTCCCTACTGCTGGATACATTTGAAGCCTGCTCCTATGAACTACTGAATTCATAAGATCAAGTATATAGAATAAATTAATATTTATTAGTAAAAAATCTTGAATGCACCTTGCTTTCTTGTTTGATTTTTGAGTACAGAAGACTCAGTGTAGGATCAAAGAAGATAAATTTTGCCCAGGGCTCATGTTCTTTATTAGATCATCCAGTTCAGAGAAAACATGCAAGAGAAACGTATCCTGATTCATGTGAAGGTGTCTACCATTGAATTAAAATGCCTTGTGGCAGTAGATCACTGTTAAAAAGCCTTTGAGAGATGAGTGTGTGTGTGAGTGTGTGAGTGTAGCCTTGGCTAGCATTAGCCCATCAGTTGAGAATGTACAGCCATATCTCTTCTTGTTTTATTCAGGACTGTGACATGGAAATTGTCTGTAAATATTTTTTCTGTATCAATGCTACTCAGCTTCCTTAGAATTCTGCTAAACTGGGCACTCTTCCCTGGCATTTTCCTCACACTCTCATCTTTCCTAGAATATACTTTTGTGAGAATTAAAGTTAGAGAACAAATGCATTTCTTGTTGACATTATTAGGAAAAATTCACTACAAAAACCAAACACTTTCTTACCTTTGGAGCAGGACTCTTCTTGCAAATAAATTCTCTGTGTGACACAAACAAACGAGGAATATTACCACTGCAGCCGTGGCTTCTCCAGTGTCACAGGGCAGTAATGAAATGCATCCCTCGGTACTTTTTATTTGAAGTGGGGGTAACATAAATCCTTCATCATATCAAGGCTATTTTGAACAGAACCAGCAGCAAGATAAGATCATTTAATGAACTTTGCAGCCCCCTGCCTGAGATGACTGTGAAATACAGGCCCCCTTGAGACCGTGCATCCCTCCCACACTGGCAGATACCTCAAAGAGCATGACTTGGCAAGTGATGAGAATTTTCTTTAAAATGCCTGCTAGTGTTATCCATTTTAATAATCTTCCTATGAAGCTTGAAAAATTCCACACTATGGTCTTAGCTGTAATGGAGGTAGAAATGGTGTGACAAATCACACTTGGTTTTGCATTACAGGGTGGCATACAGAAGTATGTGCTCCTTGGTGTTGTTAATCTAAGGATGTGTGCTTGATTATGCCCTATCACAAAATCTGCTCTCTTCAGGGTAATTGTCACAGGAATTGTCTGTATGTTTAGCGTTAGCTCACAGAATGCATTAAAGCAGCACTACTTTTACCATTTGGAGTTGTTCTAAGTCTATTACAGATGAATGCTGGTATCATTACATTTCATTTTCTGAGGAAAATGTTTTGTAGATCTGGCTCATGACAGATGCATGCACTTATCTCAGTTTTCATTAAATCCATCTATGTTGCTAATATACCATATGTGATGCTGGCTTAAGTAGTTCTTATACAACTGCTGATTATTTTAACCTTCCTTTGTTGTAATTTTTCAGAACCCAAGTAGCAAAAGCAGCAGCCATTAGATGAATGCTCTCTGGGGTTCATATTTACTTATTTACTTTTTCTGCAGTTTCCTTTACAGCAGAAAAACCCTGTGTAAAACCTAGCAGCTACAGCCTTTCTCTGTAAAGGAAAATTCCAGCTATTTCCAAAACCTGGTCAATACATTTAACTCCTTGGAAACAGTACCTTTCAACTTTCCCCAGTGTGTCATTCCACTTTATATCACATGAGAACACAGAAGTCAACTTGTCCCTCCACACATGTGATAACAATGGTAATGTGGTCTCGGAGCTTTAAGACCATTATACACATGTGGCGTTGAAAAAAGAAAACAACAACATATGATAGATAAAGCTGATTGCTCAATTTTTGGAAAAAATAGCTGAAATTCTGGTTGAGTTTAGAAATCACAAACAAATACTATCTGCTGGTGAATATTAAAATACTATGGTATTATAAAAAGAAGTTGAAGCCCAGGCTTGATAGAGAAGTGGCACTAACCACCATGGTGCTGCAGAGAAACAGAACCCCCTTCTTTGCCATTTGACTCAGAGCTTGAGTAATATTCCCTTTTTACTAAACACATCTTGCTAAACTTGCAATGAATTTGAGGGTTTGTTTTGTTTCTAATGTTCTAATGTAGTCAATACCTTCCATAAACATTTGCAAAGATTGAATTTCAGGAGGGAACTTCAGTGTCCAGGCTTTATCAGACCAGAACATGTATTTATGGTCAGATATTCTCTAGAAGCATTGACATTTGTGCAGTTTAGATGCCCTGTATAAAGGACAGCCAAAATGTGATAAGACATAGCACACGCTCTGGTCATCTGCAGTAGATTAGGTGCATTGTTTATTATACTTGCCGAGTGTATTTACAATGAGCACTTCATCTGTGCATTCACAGTGACCTCTTGTGCGAGATAAATGGTGCATCCAGAAATCCTGAACAGAGCTAGTACTCTGCTGGGCTACTCATATGTGAAAAAAGGTTCAAGTGACAGCTGACTGGAAAAACATAGTTCACTTTCAAAAGCAGGGCAGCTTTTATATACAGCCTGAAAACTATTCAGGCTATTTGTGCATCTCAGCCCTTGTTTACTTCATAAGCAAATCTCAGAGCTGCTTACCAGCTTAACTGCTTGTATAACAGCTCTCATCTCTAGTTTGCAAAAGTTCTTGTAAGCACCTGTTTAATGTCATTAGCAGAGACCACAGAAGAATCTGCAAAATAATGGATGGAATGTAAACCCTTGGGGTGCTTGAGGTGTTACTTATCTGCAGGAATCAAATCCTGTCTTGTTCTGACTGTGTGCTGTTCATGTGTAGGAGAGTTGGGAAAAAAAAGTAGCAGTCAGCTCTTACTCTTGCACAAATAATCCTGGCACATTTGGTCTGTATTTTGTCAGCCTGGACCCTTCATTCTGAGGGTATTCTTAGACCCGATGCTAAAGGAGAGGAGCTGAAAGGAGAAGACATTTCACAGAATCTTGCCAATTTAATAAACGTGTCATTCTTTGTTTCTCTTCGATGCTAGAGGAGATAAAATCTGGAGAGGTAAGTTTTTTAAGCAGATACTGAACCATGTTTTTGGGGTAACTTCCTTTGGTGTTCACTGTGCAGCTGGTATGCACGTCCTTCTTGTTCTGCATTGAACAAGTTGTGAAGAGGGATTTCTGTTGCTACTGGACTGTGTCCTCGTTGGTCCAGGAGCAGCACAGGTCACAGCAGTTCTAGCAGCCCTCTCCAAACTTCGCAAATTCCAGAATGGAGCAGGCTGATTTCATGGAAAGTAGGAGTCTGATCAGTTTAGATGTCTGTCTGTAGTGGCTGGACTCCATTCCAGACACCCATCAAAGTCTCTCTGTCACTCTCCTTCACGAAAGGACAGGAGGAACAAAATATAATGAAGGTTCATGAGCTAAGATAAGGACTGGAAGAGATCACTCACCAAATAGCATCACAAGTAAAACAGACTTATATTGAGGATATTAATTTCATCTATTACCCACAAAATCAGAGCAGGATAATGAGAAGTAAAGTAAATCTTAAAAACATTTTCCCTCTACTCCTCCCTTCTCCATGAACTCTACTTCCTCCCCTCCAGCAGCATGGGGAGATGAGGAATTGGGGGTTGCAGTCAGTTCATCACACGTTTGTGACCCCATTCAGGGAGAGTAGTCCTTTCCCTACCCTAGAGTGGGGTCCCTACCACAGGAGAGAATTTCCCACAGACTTCTCCAATGTGAGTCTCTCCCAAGGAAACAGCCCTCCACAAACTGCTCCAGCCTGGATTACATGGTGCAGTCTTCCAAGGATAGGCCACAGGGTGACAGGTCCTACCAGAAAACCTGCTCCAGTCTGGCCTGCTCTGCCAGGACCCTGCTCCAGCAAGGGCCTCCCAAGGGGCCACAGAGTCCTCTCAGGCATCCCCCTGCTCTGGTGTGGGTCTCCTCCAGTGGCTGCAGGTGGATCTCTGCATCCCCATGGATCTCCATGGGCTGCAGGGACACAGCTGCTTCACCATGGGCTGCACCAGGGGCTGCAGGGGAATCTCAGCTCCAGTGCCTGGAGCAGCTCCTGCTCCTCCTTCTGTGCTGCCCTTGGTGTCTGCAGAGTTGTTCTTAACATATTCTTACTCTGCTCTTCTCTGGCCACACTTGCATCTGCACAACAATTTCTTTTTCCATTAAATATGTTATTCCAGAGGTGTTACCCCCATTTCTAATTGGCCCAGCCTTGGCCAGTGGCACATTCATCTTTGAAGCTGCCAAGATATAGAGTTTCTCATAGAAGCCACCCTTGTATCCCTTGCTGATACTAAAACCTGGCCACACAACCCCAACACACTACCTTCCCAAGAAAGCTGATTGTTAACTGGGTTTTCATGCTTCTGTAAATATTTGGAGAATATGTGAGGTTATTACTCAGGTTATTGGAAAAACACCAGCAGTCCTTTAGTAGGTCTAGTACTCCAGAGTGAAAGAGCGGGAAGGATGATCCTTAATGGACTGTCCTGCAGCCAATACGATGCCAGGGGCATGGTGTTTCCCTGTCGCCCTCTTGCACATTGAATTGATTGGAACCCTGCTATGTTGTGTTGGCCTCTCTGAGAGTACATCTGGAGAAAACACACCTACTTAAAAGATTTAGCTCTGCCTGCTGAGTATGACACTGAGTGTTGGACAAAAAAATTGTCATGACTGGATAGCTGAAGTTTATAAACTTGTTTTTCGTCTCTTGGGCCAAGCTTTGGATTGGGTGTTGAGGACTTGTTTAAATAACACCAAAAAAATCAGGATTAAGTAAGAGCTGAAATTCCACTTCACATACAAGAATACCTTTTATCTAAACAGGATTTTTTTTCTGAGTGCATTCTCAATGGTGTCTACATCACATCATCCATGCCTATGACGTACAATTATTTTCTTTATAAATACTTCTTATAGGATAATCTTAAGGTCAGTAAAATAGCAGATTGAAGACCTTACAAGTTTTATTAGGTGAATGAAACTTCTTATTGGCACCAGTTGCATGACACCTGAAACATTTACAGAGGCTGCTTAGTGTTAATTGTAATCATGAAATTGTCTTTGCACAATGAGAAAAATTGGACATATAAGACCCACTAGTAGTTTTTTATAATTCTCTTATTAGTTACCTGCCTGCAGCTTTTTCATGCTTCTGCTTTTTTCCAGGACTGTAAAGTTTTCAAGCAGTTTAAATTGTAGAAAGCTGAAATTTAGATGCTGGAGCTGCTTAGATACACAGGTGCTCCCCATGGAAGTGTAATTAGCCTGGCTCTATGCACTGCAGGGGAGAATTTTGCTGCAAAGGAAGGAAAAGGCTGCTGGTGTCACCTGCTCTGTCCTAGCATTTCTATATGTTTGACACTACCTTCCAGTCCAAATGAAATTCTATAGTGACTTGTCCAGAAAGGCTTCTATGATGTGTTGAATTTGCCTGCAATTTTGACATGGATGATTTTCCATCTTATTATGACACTGGGGTTAGGAACAAAATTGTTCTAGACAGCCTCAGGCATCAGTTTAATGAGTGTAGGAAAGAGGTTTTTGATCCTCTGTTAAAATCAGCCAATGCAGATCCTGCTTCAGTGAACATATTGTTTCAGCTGGAGTTGGGGCATAAAACTCACAAAGAGAAACAATATCTCAGTGGAGTAAACAGCATCTTAAGTGGTTTTACGTTTTTATAGCATTATAGTTCATATACAGCCAAATTTTAGGTGCTTCAGTTAGAAATAGTTGAATGTGTTGAACTGGAGCCATCAAACTTACTGCTAATAAATTAACAAAGGTCCACAGAGATTTTTGTTATAACTATTAATTTCCATGGGATGACATCAGATACTTTGACAATAGGGAATTTAGGGCAGTTTGCTGATTGTATGCCTTTTAATCTTCTTTTAATATCTCATAGATCTTAAATGTTCCAGCATTCTGTACCTCTTATAGAGGCGGATGCTGCTTCAATATTTTCTCTATGGAAGCTCAAATCATCTTTGCATGAGTTTGAAGTATTTTACTTGGGAAGAAGGTAAGGTAAGGTAAGGTAAGGTAAAAAGAAGGATAACAGAGGCTTTTAAAAGCGATTTTCATGGTCATGGATAAATCTGTGGTTGCAGTTTCTTTGTGAATACCTCAAGGATAGTGTAGCTGTACCCTTGCTGTGCACCAGTTGAATCCCAGTTTTAACTCAAACTTTACTTAAAACAATCACAGATGTACTTGCTTTGCTTCTACCAATGTATTTGAGGGAAGGGATCTGTGTCTCAGGGCTTTACCATGTAGTTAACTGAGATGGTAAGCAGGCTGCCTTTTGTTACTTGGCTACTGTTAAGACTGTATCCACATTAAAAAACCAGACCAGACTTTATTCTGGCTGGCCTGAGAGTTTGAGCACGAATGTGGGATCTGAGGGCCCATTCTGCCTTTTGTGTGCTTCCTGGAAAGAAATATGATTTAACTTTTGCACTCAATCCAGCAATGAAACTAATTTGGATATGCAAATCTGTCACCAACAGGTTTCTTTTAAACACTGAGACCCAAAATGACCACTAGCTCCCAGAACCTGCCATTATAAAAGTCTCTTGCTAATGCAGTCCTCAGTGAGCAAAGGCTGCTGGCAGCATTACAAAGGCACCAGGTACGTGTTAAGTAAAACCTAAATCCTGGCAGATTAAGATCATGTAACTACAGGAAAGGAAGGAGTGCCCTGGCCCATTGCACGTTGGCACACTTTGGCACCCCCAGCACTGCAGAAGTTCTGCTTCTTTAGTTGCTGAGACCTGCTATGTGACCAGCTCAAGATACAGATCTGTCACACATCTGTGAAACAGCCAACTTTAAGGAGGGATGAAAGCCAGTAGAAATGTTGGTTGATTTTGTGTGTTTGTTTGCTTGTTTGTTATTTTTTTCCTTTGCATTAATGTATATAGCTAACACAAACTAGATTAGATGATAAATAGTTTTAAGACTGCTATGGACAATTAGACCATTTAGGCCACTTCCTAAGTATGGATTTAAATGTCTATTCTTTTGTATCAAAAGTTAAACCTTTTGTTCATAGTTGTTCAAAGAGGACCACAGTAACTTTAAATGCAACAACAACAAAAAAGGAAATGATGTGTTGCATCAGCTACAAACATTTTTCTGAACATGAACAGAATAAATTCTTTTCTTGTATATTTAGGTATTGATGATAAAATTTAAAAATATTTAATGTATCAGATATATCAATCAAATTCATGTAAGGAGCTATTATATCCCTAGTGATTACTAGAAGAATCTTCACAGAATATATTTTACAAGATCTTTAACTTGAAGACAAAATTGCTTCAGTACAAGTTTGACCTTTGCAAAAGTTGTTATAGAGCTGGTTTACTTGGAAATAACCTCTCTTTCCAGGAACTGAGTACAAGATTGAATATTAGAAAATTCTTCAGAGCCATGTCAGTGTGTAGGTGTGTTCTCAAAGCACATGCCCATACTCAGCTCTGCTCCCTGGACTATCATCTTGTCTTCTTTCCTTGTGTACACAGAAGTGTTAGTGGAGAGGTGTGGGTGGTGGTCACAAAATGTCCTGTTCCTGGCCTGTACTTTTTTCCCTCTTGTGTCAACTGCTGCTCTGCAGCTGAGCACCTTGTTTTCTGCATAGTGTAGATTAATGGATCTTGGTGGATAGAAGCACACAGTTCAGATATGGGGAAAGCCACCAGGAGGTGGCCCAAGAATAGCTGTGACAGAAGAGATCAGTCTGCCTCTAACTACAAGTCTGGAGGGATCTGATCCTGATGGGACTGGACTGACTGGCAAATTGTAATGATGAATGAGGAGACAGCTGAGGCAGCCCACAACATTATTGCCCCAGTTTTCAATGGCCATCTCTCTTCCTACACCTCTGCCACAAGTGGACTTCAAGAGCAGTAAGGCTCTGTCAGGTTCATGGTCATCTTGGGAATCTGAGCGCATATTAGTTTTTGTGACCTCATGTGCTGTATCCTACAAATCCCTGAGGAAATTGGCTGATGTAGCCACCAAACCACTCTCCACGATATTTGGAAAGTTGTGGCAGTCTGGTGGAGTTCCAGGTAACTGGAAGAAGGGAGAAAATGTACCCAGTCTTTAAAATTAGTAGAAAGGAAGATCCTGGAACATACTGATCTTCAGCATCACCTCTGTGTCTGGGAAGATCATGGAACATATCCTCCCAGTAGCTGTGCTTAGGCATGTGGAGAATGGGAAGGTGATTCAAGATAATTCACTTGCCCTTGGTGAAGTCAAGATAAGACTTCCTCAAGGGCAAGTCCTTCCTGACTGACCCAGTGGCCTTCTCTGATGGAAGTGGGCAAGGGAAGGGTCGTGGCTCCCTTAATGCCTTTTTAGTAGGACCTGTTGTGGAAGGACAAAGGGTAATGGTTTTAAACTGAAAGACAGTATATTCAAACTAAATACAGGGAGAATTTTTTTAATGATGTGGCTAGTGAAATGCTGGAACAGATTGCCTAAGCACATGGTAGATGACCTATCCCTGTAAACATTCAAGGTCATGCTGGTCAGGGCTCTGAGCAACCTGATCTAGTGAAAGGTGTCACTGCTTATGGCAGGGGCTTTGAACATCCCCTCCAACACAAAGTATTTTAAGATTCTATGATTCCATCTGAAAACAGAAGATAAGGACAACCTTCTTCTGCTTGGTTTGCAGAAGAATTAATAACTTCATTAACTGAACCAGCAAAATTAGGAACTTTGAAGTATTTAAAAGTTATTTATGTCTGAAATAAGACCTACAAGCAGCAAGAGGAAATATACTTTTTGTTTTCCACCTGTGTTTAGATTTTTTTTGTGTTGAAGGAGGATTATTCTTGTCAGCATTTGTGTCATTGTCACTTCTCATCAGGACAACAGAGTACCCATGGGGCTTCACCACTCAGCAAATATGTTTGCTGTACTACTTCATATTCAAAGCAAGTGTGTTTTTCTTTTCCTCTCTATCTCTCTCTCTCTAGTCCTTCCTATAGGCTAACTGCTCAAAGTTTCTAGCCATTGTGTTGTACATGTACATAAAAACTGACCATAGCAATAATTTTTGGGAAAATACCTATTTTAATGGGATGCAAGAACCTGACTCTATTGGACTGTATTATATATGGCTGTGAATACCATTAATGCTGCACATTTGCTGTACATGCTGTGCATATCTTTCAAGTAGATGTCAGGCATCTGAGTCAGTCACTGACTTTCTTGTCAGAGAGCTGCCTCATGGATGAAGGCATTGGATGACTGTAGAAGTTCATAGTGGAAGTGCATTAACTTGAGAGCTTTGGACTAGTAGGGTGAAAACAAGAAAGTGTGGAAATTGCTGAGAAGTCCTTAGGTGGGTTGTTCTCCTGTTATATCTACCCTTTTTTCAAATTGTGCCACAAGTTGTGTAAGTATTCATGGGACCTTGGGGTAGCAACCAGAGCGCACATCGGTGAGTCATGAGTGCTTAGCAGCTCCAAAAATGAAAAACCATATGGACAAGGAGACTATTGCAGAGAGTCAAAAAATCCCTCTTGCATGCTGGTGTTAAGGTAACTACGTAAACCAATGACCCTACAAAAGAAATAGGCCTGAAATAGTAACCTCCTTCAATATAAAGTAAGCCCCATGAAATCACTACCAGTGGTTCCTCTGATCCTGACAAGAAGGCTGCCAGTGCCAAGAGTACAGCTTAAATCCTTTGTTACTCTCTCATTTGACTTCATACTCACGATCTTGTGTAGGCAGTTGGGAGACATCTGTGGTTCTCATCACAAGAACAGATCTTGTTTATCCTTTGGATGTGCTTTTCAATAGTCCTGCTACTATTTTGAAACCTTTTTTCCCAGATTTTAAGAGAGTTCACCATTTATTTTCAAGGACATTGAGGGTTTTGGGGAATTTGATAGGTGATACCTCCTCTTTACAATGATGAGCTCCTATTACACATCTCCAGAGTGACTCCTCCTATATGACCACTTCTTCCTTTTCTGTCATGGTTTTGCCATTAGTTGGGGCTGAAGTTACCTACCAACAGCTGTGTCCTTGAGCAGCTCCTCTAACTAGCTGCATCAGGTGACTGCATGGGCCAAGGCAAAAACCCAGAGGTAATAAAAAATGTGCAAACCTAACACAAGTGTTAATGACCCCTTCTTCAAGTAACACAGGCCCTATTCCCTGTGAACTCACCTCTGGATCCATGATATATTCCTGTATGTTTTGTACATATCTCAGCATTTTTAGGCCTCACTAAACAAGAAGAAGGAATGCTTCAGGATTTCACCACATACTATATGTACCAGGTACATGTGAAGAAAATGGCCTCTCCTTTCCAGATTTATTTTTGGAATGAATTTCCAGGCTAGTGATCACCACAACCACTTACGGAAGGACAAAATTGGGGTGATTTTTTAATCAGGTTAGTCAAAAATGATTAAGAACCATATTAGTTGTTGATTCTGGGTTGTTATTCCGTCCTGAAACACAAATGCTGCTGGAGAATAAACATGGGAACAAAGAAATGTCCTGCAAGTCAGTCTGTGGGAAGCATAGACTCTTCAACCAAAATGAATCCATCCTACCCACTATTTATAAAATCATCTGTTGCAATTTTCAGCCACAACTGAAAAATTCCTTTCTATTATGTTACATAAGGATGATTAAGGATAAGGAGTAGCATTTACCAGGCTTAGAAGTATATTACTGCTTCTGCATTTTTTCTTTCCTAAATTGCCTCTTAAACCTGACCTCAAAAGAAGAGTTACTCAAATTTCTTGTTTGATCAACTCTTAGAGCTGGCTCTTTGGATCTTAGAGCTGATCTTTGCCTACATTTTCTTCAAGCTGTTCCTGAAACTCAGTTCCCTTGGCTCTTCTTGGTGCCTTTTCTTTATAGAAGGAGTCGAAATCAGATCTTGGATCTTTTGAATTTAATTCAGATTTCTAGGAGAGGGCAGACTCTGTGGGAGATGATCCGTCACAGACCTGTGAGCATGTCAGCTCCATGTGACAGCTAGAAGCATTTTGGGCAGGAAACACTTTCACATATCAAAATTGAAGAAGTGTTGACTATGCTGTTTGGAAATGAATGGGTAGCACTTGTGGGATATGCATGGGTTAGCAGGTAGACTGTGGAAAGGAGAGAACAAATAGGTAATGAGACAGTATTATACCAATATGTGAAAAAATCTTGGAAGAACAGATAAAAACATGTAGGTCTTTATGCTGTCTTCTTTTAAATGAGTGCACAGGTGTGGTGTTAGCCTAGCTGTACCCTTAAAGATATTTGTGTGAAGCTGGAAAATGGACATCCAGCACAGACTTTTCATCAGCTCACTAAAAGAAAGTTCACCACCCACACCATCATATGGTTTTTCCTCACCTTAATAATTCTGTGATTTGTGATACACTGGTATAACTCACATACTGGTCTAGTTTACTCTTAGTTCCTGAAAGCGTTATCACGGGCAGAGCTATTTACTCATGGCTTTTTATAAGGTTAAAGCAACCCTTTAGTTTGCCTAGCAGCAGTTCTCATCAGTATTCAGGAGCAGAAAGATACAGTAAAAGAGATTAGGCAGCCTATATGACAGTGCCTGTTTCAGTATATTTTGAATTTTTAAAGAAATATTTTTATTATATTTAAGATAATCACATATGCAGAATATCAAGGTCAGTGCATGAGAATGTTAAGGAAAAAGAATAAATGCCACAGATAACTAATTTATCTCCCGGGAATGTTATTTCACACACTGGCACATTTTCCTCTCTCTTATCAATCTATAAGACTGAGTTCTGTGAAGTGGTTTAATTAAGCTATCATCATGTACTTATTTATGGTGTCTCCAAATGATGTTATCAAAATACAATAGTCTTTCTTTTCTACCTCCACTCTATAAAATATCCTAAGACTCAAATATTTTACAAACAAATATCTTCAAGCCTATTTTATATGTTTATCTTGAAAAGCTGTCAAACTTTAATTGCCAGGATCCAGGGAAAGCATATACTCTTGAAAAGTAACAAGTCCTTGTTACTTCTTTTCATCTGGCTATCTGATAAAATTCCTTTAAAATTAGTATTCAACACCTCAGAATCCATGCACACAGAGCCGGTATAGTTTGTCTTTCTGACACACTTAACCCAGCAAGTGGGTTCCTTAGTCTCTTTGATGGAACAGTAAGATTAAAGGCAATTATTTCACTTTCTCTAAGACTTTGCACAGTAATACAAGAATCACTACTCATCCCTGCAGTAGGTCAGATCAAGCTTATTCACTTGCTGCAAGTTTGATTTAACATGAGTAGAATGAAAACCACTTGAAAATTATATATTATTTCCCATAACTTTTATAAACATTGTCTGGGAAAGAATTTATATAATTGTGTGCTCCTTTTAGCAGCCCAAGATTTTTCTTTTTCTTAATTGAGTAGGAAAAGCTGTCTTTCATGGATGCTATAGTAAGAGCAGTCTTTGCTAAGTGTTGACAATATGCTCATCCTTAGTTCATACAGAGAGGTACAATTAGTAGCTACAGCAGCAGATAATAGCAGCTTCATCTTTCCAAACTCACATTTTAGAAATTCACATCTGCATTCAGATACTTGCTGTGGTTTGCTTTGGGACTGTTAGTTTTTATCAGTACTCTGAGGCTCAAGAATTCACTCATTAGGGCCACTATTCGGTCTCAGACTTGGATCTGACTGCAAAGTTTAAGAGTCAGTGTTATTAACTTCTAATGATGCCATCTCCTGGTGACTGGTGCCTGTGCTGATGTTGTTATTGAGGAGCAGTACAGAGAAGATGGAAAATAAAGTAAAACCAACAGGACTGATGAAACTTGACTGGAGTAGGAGTGTGTGCACGCTAAGGATTTTGCCTTGGAGTATGGAGCCAGACTGCAGTGGCAGATACTTTGTTAACTGTCAGAAAATAATCCATCAGTTGCTGAGGACAGGTTCATTCTTCCTGTGCACTTGTAATGTGCCCAACAGAGAAAAATCTCGGCCTTGGTCAGGGCGTGTAGGCACACTAGAGGCTACACATTGCAAATAATATAGCTGTGTTTTAACACAATGATGTTGATTGCAATTCATGTACATGGCTTTTAATGTTATTGTTTACAATGAATAAGTCTACAGCTGATACATGCCTCTGAATAATGCCTCACAATCTTCTCTTGTTTTCTTCAGAATTTCTCTTCCTTCACTTGTGGGATCTCCATTGATTCTGACATCAAAGCCTGCTCCAGAACTGCCCTCATTTGCAGGACACACCAACATGCATGCCACAGTGCCAGTTCATTAGACTTTTAACAAGCAGCCTTTCTGCAGATTCTAAGTGATTTTTCTGCAGATTCTAAGTGAATTTAGATTCTAAGTGAATCTAAATTCTTAACACTGCTTTTAACACTGGCATGTTTGTCTCCTGATGAAAGCTACACTGGCATTGGGGTACTTCTGTGTAAAACAGTCACAATGGTTCTGTCAGTTCAAAAAACTTATGGGCTTGAGTATCTTCCCGTGTTAACCTCTGGGGGAACAAGTTATTCATAATACTCACTTTCATAATTAGCTGAATTTGCTACAGTTTTCATTGTAGTGTCTATTTTTATATCTTAAATCATGTCTTTTTTCCCCCCTGAAAATTCTACAAATTTCAATATCATTTACAAAGAGAAGATGACAAAATGCTCTATAATATTCCATTAATGGTGTCACTCCTGCCAAGTAAATAATGATTTTTTTCTCTTATTTCATGGGATTTTGTACTGCTTAGATATTATAATGGAAATTCAGGAGCATATTTTCTGCCCATTGGCATTTAGTTTTTATATTGTCTATGCATGTTGGTGTCATCTTTTGAAACTAAGACTGGCAATCTTTCTGACTAAGCTGTTAGCATTAAAGCAGTGATTACATAACCAGTTTTGGCTTAACTAACTGTGGGCTCCCCCTCACTTTTGCTGCACATGTCTGCTACATCCCTCTGTCAGCAAACATGGTCTGTCTGGGAATTAGGCCAATAGAATGAGAAAAGAACATTTTGGATGAATGAGTGGACCTGTGATGATACCAGTACAAAGAGGACAATAGACAAATGCCTCTGTGGTCTTGTTGTCTACTCAAGCTACCTGAGAAAGTTGCAACATTGGGTATATATGCTTGGCTCCTGAAATTCATATTTGCTGCTTAGTTTTACCTGCATGAGTGATTCCCTGTTCTAATTCTTTGACAGGAGTTTGGCCTCTATGTATTTTACCACTGTTGAACTTTTGCAGTTGTTTTTGGTTAGCATAGCTAATGATAGGCATATTGTGTGTGCTCAGATAAAAGGAACACACATAGGAATATACTTAATTGGCTTTTGTTTCAGGTTATTGCACTGCTGGAAATGTACTGCACAGTATATCTGCACAAGTCTTTTTCCACACAGAGAGTGCTGGGGTATAGCCTCGGTGAAAACCAGTGGGAGGCAGAGACACAGAGCAGGAAGCATGCTTCTGTATTTCTTATTTCCACCAAAGACTGATGTTAAAAACAATAAGAAATTTCTGTCTCTGTTACCAAAATGGATCATAAATGTTATTGGCATGATTTATCAAACCAACACCAGCCTAATAGACAAGAAAACAGAGTTCAATCCATTTTAAATCACATGGCCTCCATAACATACCTTCAAAGCCAATACAGGCACTTTGTTTTCCAGGAGAGGCTTTGTTTTTGTGCAAGAAGTGACTTCAGTAGTGGTGCTGTATTAAACAAATTTGAGGTGAGAAGACGTAATAGTGGGACTGGAAGAACAAGACTGACAGTGTAAGCATGGGACTTGACAAGTCTGATAATATTTTGTCTTTTTAAAAAAGTTTTTGGTCCAAGAAACGCTCTTTAAAAGAGTTTATGTACAGAGTCAGGTGGGAAGGTTCTTTGACACCAATTTTTCTTTTTGATCCTGACTCTCTACTTGTTCTGCATAAAGATACTCTTGCAAATATTGTCTTTTCAGCATTGCACCACTTCTTTATCTTTAATTAATTTTCTTCCAGATACTCCTTTTCATACTTTTTGAAAGGACATAATCTTGGTAATTCAGAAATATGAAGCACAATTTTCCCCACAAAACTTTCTAGAACTTGACAAGAGCTTTTATGTCAGCACAGGAGCAGAGCAATCTGTTTCTTTGGTGTGTATATATGAGATTTATTCTTGTTTATAACCTTTCATAATGATTTATAAATAGGATGGATCACAAGAATCTTTCTGTTTATTGGGAAGATACAAATATCATATCATAGAGAACATGCAAAAAGACAGGTAAGAGATGCAGGATTTTATGTGCCATGCCTACAAAGGGATTTAATGTTCAGCGCTCTTTGCTGTCCAGTGACAGAAAACCCTGCGTGGATGCATTGAAAATGACTGTCATAGTCCTGCCAGACCCAGTCCTTTGATTTGGAACTTCATAGGTTGAATGTCTATTTCTGCTCACAGAAAGCCAGTGAAAGGTGTCAAGCTATGCCCTAGACAAAGTGTAAAGCCCCAAGAAGTATCTCAGCTGTCAGAGAAAGAGATCTGAGTCCTTGGGACCGGCTGCCGGAGGCTCAGCTGGACAGTGTGCTACCTTTGACTGTAATGCCTGTGCCTTTCTGGCTGTTTGCTTTTGAGACTTTACCAGTGCTTCTGTCCTTGTAGGACATTGCCAGCATTTCATCCAAATGTTATCAAACAAATAATATCTGAACTGAAGCCTCACAGGCTGGATTATAAATTGTGGTTTTGTGAAAATATAGTTGGGTTGCAGCAGATGAAGACAGCTGCTAATGAAGGCTATTTCTGTGCCAGCATGTACCTGAAGAGAAATGCTAGACCCTAGACGCATAAGGCATCTGGTTTTATTCCAGTGACATATGGCAGCTTCATGACCTTATCAAGAAGTCACCCTCACAGCAGCATAAGCCGAGGGCAAGGTCAATCAGCCAAATGTGGAGAGAATTACAGGTTTTAATATCTTGCCTGACCAAGAAGGTGCTTTGCAATCATGAGGAGTACTCACAAAGCTGGATAATTTTGCAGAGGGCAAGTATGCAGCTGTTGTGTTGTTGTTAAGTCTCCCATGCTTGTACATGACCGTGCTGTAAAAGATGAGGCAGACAGTGAATTATGGGTGATGATTGCAAGGTAGCTAGATAGACCTCTGTGAGATATACACCTATAACTTTGGACAGTGATCCTAAATATATGGTTTAACTTTTTGATTCTCCTGTGTGGATACAGGAGTTGGACTTGATGATCCTTGTGGGTACCTTCCAATTCAGGATATTCTATGATTATGTGATTCTAATTCACAGGGCTGCTCGACGTGTGAGCCAGCCTGCTGTATTATATTACCTTTCCAACTGATGGAAGACAAAATATAAAGTTGCTCAGGTGTATGAAATTTGTGAGTATCATGATCTAGATATATACCCTGACACTATGAGAATGAATGGAAGATGAATAGCAAAATACAACTTTAGCAATCTCAAATACACCGATTAATAACAAAAAGGACCCTCAAATAACTCTGGATAAACAAGGGTGGGAAATTACTTCTAATTCTGTTCTGGCTACCTTCTTCTGTAGGTGAGAGAAGTCTATTGGCACCTATAGGTACCATTAACACTTCTCAGGGGCAACAGAAATCTGTATCTCCTTGATGAGAATAAAGTCATCTCAAGAGATAGCCATCAGATACTCAGAGAGACAAATAAGTGACACTTCCTCAGTATCTGGTACCTGAAAGTTAGCTTTCCCAGGTTTGTGCATGCACCTTGGTGCACTACATGGCCTTGTGCAAAATTAATCCCTTCCTTTAAACAGGCAGTGTGTTTAGGGCAGATGGCAGCATCTCCCTGCAGATCTGTGCCTAGCAGCAGAACTCCAGCTCCAGGGCTCTTGGCTGCAGAGAAGGCAGACTCTCCAGCACATTCTTCCCCAGTCTGGGCTCTTATCAGCTGTGGCATGGCCCTAGGAGTGATGGAGGCTGTAGCAATTGCAAGGGGGAAGCCTCTGAGGCCAGCTGCAGGCGGCACCATTTGTTTTAGTTCTGGAGTCAACTGCGAGGAGGAAAAGATCTAGGTCTTTGGGGCCCTGTGGATCATCTGATAAATACTTCTCTTTGAGGGTCTTCTCCTGCCCAAATGTGGCTGCATATAGAGAAGGCACATGCATGAACTTGCAGACAGATGTCTACTTTGCTGGGATGTGCCATGTTTGACAGAGTGGTCTGTGAGTTAGCACGAGGCTGAGGAGTAAGCATTGCTGTTTGCTATAAACAAACCTTAGCAAAGTGCCTGTAATTGCACTGTTAGAAGGTTGGCCAGGCCTAGATGGTAACAGGGGAGGAAAATAATGCTT